>VXBZ01009053.1:442517-490590 GCA_013399135.1 Heliornis fulica
CCCCCGCGGGGATGTGAGCCGGACCCCGGGCCACCTCACTGGCCCTCCGCAACTGCGCGCTCAGATGGGCGTTCACTCCATGTCCCCACCAGGGCAAACGGGACTGCGCTACCACACAGCCAGAGCTCCGTGCTGTGAGACAGGTTAATCACTTAGTTAGTGTTCGCTTCTTATTTCAGAAGCCCGAATTACACCGTAATTACTTGAAGAGAGGCTATAAAGAGCCAAGCTGTTTGTCTAGCAGCCTCATTTATTTTTGCATGGCAAAGAAATTATTCCCCCCAAAATCGGAAAAATAAGAAAAATACCCTTGAGTGCTTCATCCAATTTTAAAGTAAGCGGTGTGTTAGTTCACACAACAGCGAGCAATTTAATTCTCAATTAAAGGATTAGATCAAACAGTAACTCTGGACGGTTCGACGTACCGCAAGGAGCAGGCACATTTCTGCAAGTGAGGAACTCTGCACACACAGACCTGCTGCTGAGCCCTGAGGGTTCCTCAGGCTGCGAGGGAAGCCAAGCAAGCTGGAAGGAATCAGGCTGCCAAAGCCCTGAAAGGCCCAAATGGGGGAACACCGTGGTGTCCTGCGCAGGAGCTGGCTAACCCAGAGCCAGGGTGAAGGCACCCAGCCCACAGGAGGTTGTGCAACCCCATCCCACACCAGTCCTGGAGAGTGGAGGAGGGAGCAGAAGGAATGGGGCAGACCAAAGGCTGCAGAGCGGTTACACATGTGCTGCTGGCTCCCAACAAAGCACTTGTGACCCACAACATTTGCCCACTAAGCCATCCCTGCACACACCCAGGCGTGTCTTGCTGCAAACATTGAAAGACTTTCTATTTTTCCTTAATTCCCGGTCTTCTCCGCTTCTTCTGGAAAATGAGCCATGACACACGAGCCATTTGCAACGCACTGCAACTATGACATTGGTGGTATTTCCATGGCAACTCTCCCCCCCACTCTCCCCACCTCACAGAGATGCATTCCTGGCAGAGTTCAGTTGCAGACACACATCATTATATTCAATCTGAACGAGCTTGTACCTGAGTTGACTTTATTTCACGAAACTGCATAAGAAATTAAATTTCTCTATTTCCTCCTCTTGCATCCCGGTGTCATTACTCGCAGTGCTGTGCCATTACTTGTTGGCATTTTGCAGCAGTACATAATGATCCAATATCAGATAATGTTAAGATGCAAAAACCACTCAAAACACCAGACAGCAATTTTCTGCTCAGTTTCCCAATTTAACCTGAATTGATACTACATTGTAAGTTTGGATGAGGTTCAGGGACTACTCTAATTATAATAGCATCTTGGGCAGCTGCAGCCACTCGCATCCTGCCTTTTTGATACCGGCCTTGATAGTGCAATTAAGAGGCAAAGGAGAGAACTTCCTTCCACAAATGTCCTAATGAACAGCCAGAGGCCCTGATATTAAACCTCGGCCTCTGATCTGGCTGCTGCCTCCAGCCCAAGGTAGCCCTCAACCCTGATGAAATTCATCATGTTTTACAAATACCCACTTCAAACACACTTGTTCATGTTCCCCTACAGGAACAACGCAGTGTGATGACAAGCACTCCTGGCAGGACCCAACAGCCGCCGTCCCGCCGCAGCGCCCGCAGCAAGGCTTACACAGCTGACAAGGCAAGTGGTCCTCCCCTGCTCCTAGTCACTACCAGTGAAAGTCTTCTCCCATTGAATCACCTCTGGTCTTTTCCATCCCAGAGGCCACCAAGAAGAGGTCACACGTGATGTCAGCAGCCATCCCGAGTCGGGTATTTACCCTCTGCCCTGAGAGCACAGCAGCAAAGCAGATGGATGGAACCCAAGGCAGCTTTGCCCCTGCTGGCACACCAAGGCAGCTTACACCCTGCTGGCAAGGATGGATGGTGTGCTGGCCTCAACAGACACCCCCCCCGGCCCCAGCAGAGCCCCAGCATGCAGGCAAGAAGGGCTCTGCCCATGTGGTGGGGAGGGCAGCCTGTCCTGAGCCCCAGGGACTGATGGACGAGCTGCTCCATGGATGAATCCTTCTTCCACACACACCAGAGACCTGCTGGTGGGGAGCAGAGAACTAGTAATATCACCTTCACTCCACTGCTCACATGGGGCCAGGTCTGTACCCAAGGTACATCAAGCTCAGGGGTATGTGATAAAAAGCATCAGGGTGGCTTCTCTAGAAGGAAACTTGGAGGTAATCCTCCCTGTTGGAAAGCCACTGGGAAGAGCTGCCCCACATGCAGCTCGGTGACCAAGGGATGTGACAGTGCAGGTGGGGCCGGTGCATGGAAAGGTGGTGATGGTTCCAGCCAAAGGGAATACTTGCACTGCCTGCATCCCAACTCAGCTGGCAGTGACCACCATGGCCCTGGTGACCCCTTTTCTTTGGTGCCTCTGGAGAGCAGGTTCCACACTCTTAGCCATATCTATTGACATAAAACACACCCATCATGTCCAGTGGTAACTGCTCCGTCTTGCAGAAGCGAAGCCTGAATGTCCCATCACAGGCACAGTCAAGGGCCAGACTCCAGCAGACCCAACCAGCACCTGGGACTGTACCTACACTGTAGGCAGCTGCCTCCCCTCATCACTGATGGTCATCACACACCCCACATCACCAATTCCTGGGGACAGACAACAAACAGAATTCTTTCAAAAGAGGAGAAGAAAAGAACCATTTGAGCATTTGTTTCTATTCTACACTGGATGCAATGGGATTTTTTTTTTCTGAGGTGGGGGAAAGATAACCAAAGGACAACACTATCCCAGAGCAAACACTCTGGGTATCTTCTGCTTCAGAATGTTCAACCAGGACGTCAAAAAGGGAAAGCAGCAGCTGAATGCAGAACATGCCCATCCTCACCGCAGCATCAGTCGCATTCTGCTTCCAACCCCTCCTCACATTTAATAATTATACTGATTGGAAGAGCCCTACCAAAGGGCCTGGAAGCCTGTCCCAAAGCGCTGAGCACTGACCTGGGGTGACACACACTTTGGTTTCAGGTCACTGCTCTGAACTGAGCCGGGCTGCATCTTGCTGCCAGTTAGGCAGTTTGACACCCGCTCCGGAAAACCAAACCCAAGAGCTCCAGACAAGGTTGGCCCCAACTGCTACCCCACCAATGAAACCTCAGTGCTGAAAACCAGCAAAAGGAAGGAATTCAACCCAGAATTCTTCCACTGGGCCTCCAGAGAAGCCCTTATGGGTACTGCTGCTGTGTGCACTCCCTGCTCCCTCCTGAGGCACCTAACCTGGGCTTCCAACTTCACATCCCTTCCTCTTTCATCTCCGCAGTTTGCCTTTGATAAATCATTTTCCTTTAAAATAAACTGCTCCAGTGTGGTGTTCACTCATGCATAGGAAATTAAAATGTGTTATAAAACTAATTTATGCGCCCTGTTGGCCGCGGCGCTGGTGGAATACGGACACAGACCCTGGGAGCACTTGGACACGTTTGATCTGAGCACTGCTAACAGCACCAGCAACAGCTGGGAAGTTTTTAACTGGTTTATTCCAAATGTAAAACTTCATCAAAATGCACATGAACAGGCAGCTGGAGAGGGCAGGGGAGTTACCACTTAATATTCCCCCCCCCCCCCCCAAAATAAAACATTCTCCTTTTCTAATACGAGAGTGCAAATTGGCCCCTTTCTCTCCATTAGGACTTGAGACACTGTTCTTGCTTTCTCTGAAAAATTTTGCAGGAGAAAAAGAATTCCCAACAAGCTTTAATTTTCATTGATTCATATTCAATTGAATGAGGTCATGCATGTTTAATTATCATCATCCTTATTACAGATAGAAAATCAACTTCCTCTGATGTTGCTATGCTAATTATCATCTCATTTGTTTAGCGGCAGCATCTAGACAACTGATGGAGATTACAGCAAACAAAGAGCAGAGAGACCTGCACAGAACAGTGGCCAGGATGCAGCAAAGCACTTTGCCATGGATCTCACTGGGCACCATTTAAACACTCCTGGTTTAACTCTCAGAGTGAGGAACACACTCGGGTATTTTGCCACGTTGCATTTTCAGTAAAAGAAAGAGGAAAAATGGGAAGAAAATATCATTGCATCCAATTACCTGATGGGAACGGAGGAGCAGAGTAATTAAAGGTGAGCTTTGACAGGGATAAAAAGTTTGGGAGATGCAAGGCTGCTAGAAACAGTGTCTAAGGTCTCCTGGGTTACACTGATTGTGAGGAATAAACCACTCTGGACACGTTTCTCTCAGTCCCCTACAGCACTGGTAAGTCATCAGGCACCTCCTCGCTTCTGCCAATTTGTCCCTTAGGACTGTTAAGTGACACGACGCGGCAGCGGTGGGAAGTTTTCCTCCTAATGATGTTGTCATTCAATGCCCTTCAAAAGCGAACCAGGGGACAGATCCACAAGCAAACAAGATGAACCAAAAACCTGCTGATCGACTGAAATTGCCTCCTTTTCTTCCTTTCCTTCAGAGAGATGATAGGTAGATGTGATGTTCATCTCTGCTCCAAGCCAGCATAATTCTTTTGCATCCAAACTGTGGCATCTAGGAGCACAGTTATAGCACATCAGTGCAATGATGTGTGTGACCCAAAATAAGAACATGAGGACCAGGAGACTGCTCTTCAAAGCAGCTGGGTGTACATATCTTTGAAATGGTTATTAAGTTCATTTAAGTACCAAATTAAGCAAAGAGTGGGAGGAAAGACTGATGAAACTATAATCTGATCTCCTGATCCAAGTTTAACCTTGGCTTGGCAGCACTGTCTGGTTTTATACTCATTTTTAATTTAGTAATGCTCCAATGATTTATTTCTATATTAAAGCCTATTTTACAAAAAGCACAAAAAGAAACTACTGTAGAATAAGAAAATGCTCCCTCGCAGTTAACACTGAGCCTGCTTTAGTAGGCACACAGGACTCCCTTGACTAAGCCAGCCATAAATCAGCAAGAGGAGGACTGCTCACTGGAAAAAAAGCAGTCATACAACATTGTCTTTCTGCAAGGCTATTCCTTGCTAAAATGGAAAATGTGCCTCTGCTGAACAGCCCGGATAACTAATAGGTCTGCAAAGCTGCAGGACGCCTGTTTGCCGCATGCAGCATTAAGAGCCCCTTCCCACCGCAGCTCTGCTGCCCTGGATGCCAAGAGCCCATCAGCCTGGTGCCTGGTCCCATGAAACTATTAATTCCTTATTGCACTTTTATGAATGCCCAAGTGATTTTCCTTGGCAGTAAGTGCAAGTCCCAAACTCAGCTGTGACTAGCAGCAAGCCAGCCATCTGCTTCCCCCATCGCCTCACTCCTGCTCCAAAACTAACTGGAGTCTCTGCTCTCCTTCCACTTCAAGCATCCTCTGGCCAGGGCTTGGCTCCCCATCCACAGGTAACACTGTGTGTTCTGTGCTTTGTTCTCCTTGAAACCACTTTTTCTCCTAGCAGATACATCACATTTGTTGACCAGTGGACAGAGAGTTTTCAACACCAAGAAAACAAAACATCACGTAGACTAGATAGAACTTCCACTCAGAGGAAGGTGAAAGTCAGTCATCAAGCCTTGTCATCTGAAAGGAAAATGGACAATCTCTTTTTCTCTCTGAAATGGTGACCGAGCTTGTAGGGAGTGACAAACCTCTCCAGAGGGTCATCCTCTGGATGCAGGATGCTCAGCATGAAGGAGCCCACCCCTCCACCTGACCTGTGAGAGCCAGGACACCCATCTCCTCAGCCCAGCTCTCACGTTCAGCCAGACCAGCCTGACACAACTACAAACTTTTGACACCTTCTGGCACCTTACAAAGCTGCTGATAGATGTTCACCTCAATATTTCATGTCTCTTATTTTCTTTATGTTGTGGGGTTTTTTCCCTGAACTATTTTTTCTTGAAATGAAACCACAGAGAGAGACAGAAAGGAAGCAGAAGGACACGCTACACTGGGTCGAGCAGCAGCACCACGCTATCAGCTACTGCTGCAGGGTGAACAGAGATGCCCTGACATTACTACTGCCTGCAGGCTTGCCAACTTAAAGGCAGGACTAACAAAACCCAGAATCCCAGACTGGTCTGGGTTGGGAGGGACCCCAAGGACCATTGAGTTCCAACCCCTCTGTCACAGGCAGAGCCACCAACCTCCAGGCCTGCAGCTAGACAAGGTTGCCCAGGGCCCCATCCAACCTGGCCTTGAACACCTCCAGGCTTGGGGCATCCCCACCTCTCTGGGAAGCCCCTTCCAGCCCCTCCCCACTCTCTCCATGAAGAACTTCCCCTGATCTCCAACCTGACCCTTCCCTCCCCCAGCTTCAATCCATTCCCCTTGGGACAGGCTGCTCCCCCCCAGGCAGGCAGTGCAGACCCACCCTCCAGCCCTCCTTACAGACAGAGGATTTTTTGCTTCAGTGCAGCGGGCTTGACTTGTTCCCCCTCCCACCCAAAAAGAGATGAGCTTACCTGGGCACTCACTAGAGCACAGTGAGAGACAGTCGGATCAAGTGAAGAACAACCCCAACCTGATTGCTCATTAGCAAGTACCTGCTCGTCTCCTTAGGAGCAGAGCAGCTACAAGGCACCTGGGACTGAGCACGGTGTTCATTAAACACCACAGTGCCCAGCACAGGAAAACCAGCCTTCCTCAGCCATCATGTCGAGGGGGACTCGGCCTGAGAGCTCAACGGAGAAAAACTCTGCATCCAGCCTCCTGTGAACAGCCCTCCCCAGATCCTCTTGGAACTGTAAGTACAACAGGTTTATGATTTGGGGAACACAGACAAGTCAGCAATATACCCCCCACACCCTGCCTCTGTGCAGGATTCAAATACAGGAGCCAAAGCTGCGGGGTGTGTGGTGGTGGAAGAGGGAGCAGTGACCACCCAGAGCCTCACCAAACGCCTTTGGAACAGCACAGCAGATGTTCTTCTGCCCTTGTGCAGCAGGACTTCACAAGCCAATCCTGTGGGTCAGCAGCCCCACAGGCTCAGCACAAAGCCAGAACCTGGGTGGTCATAGAATCATAGAATCATAGAATGATTAGAGTTGGAAGGGACTCCCAGAGGTCATCTAGTCCAACCCCCCTGCAAGAAGCAGGGACACCCCCAACTAGATCAGGTTGCTCAGGGCCTCATCCAACCTGGCCTTGAACGTCTCCAGGGATGGGGCATCCACCACCTCCCTGGGCAACCAGTTCCAGTGCTCCACAACTCTCACAGTAAAGAACTTTTTTCTAATATCCAATCTAAATTAGTGGTCACCACACCCTGTGACTCAGAGGTGCTGGTGAGAGCTGTCTTCTGGAGCCCCAAACACCTGCAACTAAAATGTGTTTAACTATGTTTACATATGAATGGAAAAAGTCACCAGCAACAACACTTCTGCCTGTCCTCAAGCCATTCTTGGAGAAGCCCCATGCTCCTGAAGGGCAGGAGATGGTGGGTGCACTCATATGGGGTGGGGACCACCACACTGGAGTACTGTGTCTGCAGGAACCCAACTGCCAGCCTCTTGTCAAAGCCTTGAAATACTGCTCTGAATTCCACCCTGTGCTGCTCTGTTTGAAGTCTGAGCTTCTCTGAAGTGTCACTTCCCGTGACAGGTGACGGGGCCGTGGGGACCGTGTTCTGGAGACAAGCCGTCTCTTCGAGCGCAGCGCTGCTTCCGTCCGCAGGATGCGTGCGCAGAACAGCTCGAGACCAGACCTGCCCGCAGCGCGTCGTGCCCACACGGCTGCTGCTGGATCCGGGCGTGGGCTGACTGTGAAACAAACCTCCCAGGACAGCCCTGTCATCAGGGTAAGCGGTGACTGATGGGAGACTGGCAGCCAGGGCACCCGCAACGGGCTGCCCGCTGTCGCTCCTCTGCTGCCACCAAACCAGACCCTACCACAGCTACACTCTGCACCTCATCCCCCTTCCCCCGCTCCCTTTCCCCTCACCAGACGTCCTTCCACACAACTGAACCCCTCGAGACCCCACCGCAGTCCTTCCCCGAGCTGACCCCGCCAGCTCGCTACCCTGACCCGCTCCCTGACCTGCCTCAGCCAAGGCACGGCCGGGGCTGTGCCTGTATAAGGAGCTGTGGGGTCTGGATCCTGCCCCACGGAAAGCCAAGAGCCAGCGCACAGCCCAGCTGGCAGCGTCCCCTCTGACTTCCCCGGGGAGCTCGCAGCCATCACAGGGAAATGCCACAACTGTAAATTACTCGGAGAGGGGCACCCTCAGAACACCACAGGTGACAGGCTCGGCTGTGACCCCACCAAGGACGGCTGTGAATGGCTGGGAACTCTCACAACTGCCCTTCCCTGGCTTCTGCCACCGCCAAACCCATGTTTGCCCTGGAAACCTGGGATGGAGAGACGGCTGCAGCTGGCCCGGCCTGCCGGCCACGAGACCAGGCCGAAGCGAGTGTGCCGAGCTGCGACCGCAGCCCTCTGCCCCGTCCCGCCAAGCCCCGCTCTAATGGACACCCCCACGGTACGTTCTGCCCGCTAAACACGCAACGTACCAGCGTGCTGCTCGCACCCGCGCGCACACACTTCACAGGCACCACGGAAGCATTCAGGGATTTAACATGGAGAAGGTTTCATCCAGACCATCCGACCTGGAGCAGAGTCGGTGCTCCGGGCAGGGAGAGAGCGGGGGGTTTAGAACATCCCCCCGTGCTCCCAAGCAGAAGCGTCCAGGAGCTCCCACGGCATCCAACACTCGCTGCCTGAGCCGAGGGGTGCGGCAGCACGGATCCATTTTTCCTTTCATTTCAACCTATTTGTGCACCACCGAAAAGGACAGTGAGTTAAAGTGCACATGAAAGAAAATCACAGCCCTCAGCGCTCACTCGCAAACACTCTTTAAAGTCTGCTTGATGAAGGGCTGCTGTATGTTGTAACCGAGCGTAATCAGCTCGATTATCACCTCTTTGTTTTGAATACCCACCCTGGAAGTCATTAAATACTCACTCCTTAATGAGAATAGATCGGGTTTGGCCAATAAATCACTTAAATGCCATCCGCTGAAGAAAAAAACAGAAATTCAAAGTGCCAAATTCCCCCAACTCCTTTTTGCATATTTCCCCCTCGGTGTCGGGTGTAGAGAGAAAAGAGGTTTGTACAGTCCATCAGCGGCAGCTCAGCTCCCTCCTAGGGGAAGCGCGAACAGACCGCGGAAGAGGCTTCGCTTTGACTCGCAATCCCACGTCACGGACGACTTTGAAACGATTCAGTCAGCAGGATACGAGCTCTGGATATTGGTGTCACCCCAGCCTGTTTTGTTTTTATTCATAAGATTATTTCAGTGAAAACAGCCTGACTGAAGCTTAATTTTACTAGCAATTGTTAAATAATTCAATACCCATCTTTCCTGTCTCTTTAATGCCTCCGAAGAATCAAAACCCTTCACAAATTAAAGGCCAAATCCTGTTTACTCTCTCCTTTTCTAAAGCAACTTTGACATCAATAAAGGCTGTTTCTGTGACTTGGGCTTAGATTAAAAGTTCTGTCATGGGGAATATTTATTTATTTATTTATTTAAAATCAGGAGCGTGCCTTTTTCTGGTTTTAGTCAAAATACTTCTCTTAGGCAAAGCTTTAAAGATTCAAAGGCAAATGCTTCCAGTATGGCCGGCTTGCTCTCTTCACAGAAATGGATTACATTACTGTTTTACACCAATCAAACCATGACTCCACTGAGGAAGAAGGATTTGCTTCCTTCCCTCCACCTTCTGTTCACCTCCTGTGGGCTAACTGTCCCTTACCAGGTTGAGGGGCTCTTCAGGAAGAATCCCTCCTGCCTCTGGTGCTTGAAGGAGAACTGGAAGTTCCACGTGCAGTAATGCCTTTGGCTTGGTGAATGGTTTTGATGGAAACAATCTCAAGGCTGCTAAGGGCTTCTGGTTATAAATGGGGTTAAATCTGCACCGAGCTGGCCTGAAGGCTCAGGACTCAAGGGATGGGGCTCCTCCATCCCAAGAGAAACATAGGCTTCTCTGGGGGGTGCTCAATCCTGCACCCAAATCCCACTCCCTGCTCCACAACAGTCTGCAAACGCTGCCTTTCCAAGGTCACTTGGGCAAACTGGACAAGCATGAGCCCATTTGGATCTCTCCATCATGTCCATGCCATGCCAGTGCCTACGACAACGTTGGCCATGGTGCTCAGAAGCTGCAGAAACACTGATCCTTTGCTTCAAAAGCTTTCCTGTAGGTTACAGAAAAATCCCCTGGCTTGTAGGGTCCTCCTCCAAACCCTGGTGTCTGGCAGGAACCTTGTCCCATTTCACTGAGGTCTGGATGAACTACAGGTAGTGGATATGGTCAAGATTCACACATCCAAGGGCAGTCTTACAAAAACCAAAAGATTTGAAGCAAGATGCAGCACTAACATACATGGAGGTCGCTGGTCATCACACGGGCTGCTGCTAAACCAGCTACATATGCTTAAATCTCAGGTGCACCCTCACCGGAGGCTTTATGGTCTTTCAGGCAGCGACATAAATCTGTTCATCTTGTAAAACCTGACACTATTACAAATTATTGGACACACTTCTTTTATGCCTTGCACTAAATTATGTAACATTAAAAAAGACCAGGTGAAGAATTCATCATAAAAAGGCATGACACAGGCAGGCCGAGCTGCGCGTCCTCCACAGCTCGCAGCAGGTTTCTTACACCACAGGGAATCTCTGTGAAGTTTAAGATCTTAAAAATGAGCACACCAGTGAGTGAAAGTCACTTTGTGCAGTGAGATGAGGTTCATTTCTCCCCTATACCTTTAAAATAAAAATCAGGGAAGTCAATTAATGTTTTTTCTCCTCTCTGGCCTCACGGTTGAAAGGAAAGCCCAAACAGCAAACTGGAAAGGTTCTTCTCAAAGTGCTTGTTAAGCTGGTAAAACATTCGATAGGTGCAATTTAATCTGGAGAATGGATGACAAACTTTATGGAAGTCGTAATTCTGACCTATATATTCCCTCTCCCAGAAGCTGAGCCCTAACAAGACTGCCCCAAATAAAACACTGATGAAAGATTTCCCTCCATTTCTCCTTCTGTTAGCTTATTTTCAAGTCTCCAGAGACCCCTGTTCTGACCTGTGCCAGCCAGAAGCCACCAGCCCTTAAGTTTAAGACCCACATATTGGAAGCACGAGTCTCCAGCACCGCCAAGGGTGGCTGGGGTTTGATTTATCCTGATGTTGACATGACACAATGCTCACAGAAGCTCTCTTCCAGAAGTGATAACCAAACCTCGCCTGTGGGAAAATTTCCATGTGGTTCACATGCTGGACCAAGGTCTGGTCCAAACACACTTCTCAGCCATGGGGATTTTGGCTATAAATCTGACAGCAGATTTATTGACCCCCCTGGACATGCAACAGCACCCAGTACAGGGCTTAGAGTGGAATCAGACTTTGGGTATGAAAAGAAAAAGCGTTTGGTTGGTCAACACAGGGGTTTTTTTTGAGCTGCTTATGAAAAGGGGCTTTAGAGATTGAGATGGATTGCCAGTACCATTATTTTATCTTGATGTTTGATTTAATTTTAATAGAGAGCCATTAGAGAGTTCTGTAAGGGTTCTGCACCTGCTGTGACACACACATCCAATCCCTCTAAGCAAACACCTGCACACAAGTATCTTTGCAGACATGCCAGGTGAGGCTTCCAAACAGAAGATTTTCCTTACCCTGCAACTGGCTCCTATGGAAATCAGTTTTCCCCTTCCAAAGCAGCTACAGCAGAAGAGAGAGAACGTCTTACAACCATCTTCATAAACAAGTGGGCGTTCCCTGCAGTCTGCAGATGCTGGTCAGAGTCAGGAAACACTCACTTTAAAAATATTGGGCATTTTGCATGAATAGTTTTCTAGGAGGTTTGGGATCTCTCAAAACAAATCAACAGAAACTAAGGAAATTCTGCCCTGAACTCACAAGTCACCTATGTTTAACAGTCCACAAACACCTCGGTGCTGCTGGATGCCTTTTGCCAAACTGCCAAGCTCAGTACTCAAACGCTGGTGAAAATATTCCTAACACTTTAAGCAAGCCTGTCTAAACCTGTTTATGGAGGTTTTGATGGGCTGCCCTAACATGCAAAGGTGGGGATGCACTGCAGGAGCCAGTTGTCCCAGATCTGGAGACCCTCTCACATCACTCTGCATGGCTGGAGGGGTTATTCCTGAGAACTGGCTTGCTCTGATGGCTGTCCCACGGTCTGTGCATATCCTGAGTGAACATAAATTTTGGGGTCCGACAATTGCCTGGAGGAAATCTCAGCAGTTAGGCTGAAAGAGGAAAGAACAAGCTATTTATTTAATTAAAATAAAGAAAACATCACGGTTCTGTGCTTTTGAAAGCTGCCATGGGATGATGGCTGCTGGAAGCCCCAAGGAGAAACAGTCACTTACAGTTTCTGGAATTGATGTGTGTGTATATACACACACACACAGACAGAGAAAGATCAATACACAAAAACACACGTAGTAACAACAGCACCACAAATCCCACAGGTCTTACTGCAAGTGAAATATTCAGAAATAAAGTGGGAGACCTCAACCCCAGTCTGTGACTGAGAGCACAGCTTAAATCAAACACCGCAAGCACTCCGTTATGCAGCAGAATTGGACACCTTCTCTCCACTCACCACTCACATGTCATACACTCAATAACCTAAAACCACTGTATTTTCCTGTCTCAACCTCTGCATCATTTACATGAGGATGAGAGTTTACTCTTTAAGAACGCTGCAAGAGCAAATCCATTTGTGTTTGTGAGGCTGAGATAGCAGGTAATTGGGTGGCTTAATTCAAATTATTTTCATCTTTAAAAGACCCCAAACCTAACAGCCTGTTTATTCTGTTACAATCCATAACTCTCAAAACCGATTTCCTCCTCACAGCGATCTTAATACTAATTAAATGAGCTTTTGTCTTCCAACACCAGTAAAGATTAAGTACCGCATAAAGCAGCTGCAGCAGAGCCCCATCCAAAACACAATTTACCCTGCGAGCTGGTTCCCAGCCAGCACCCTGCACACCTCACATTTGGCAAGAGGCTTCCTTCTCATCTCTGGAGCCACCCAAGGACTTCTCCATCAGCCCCAACACATGATGGAGCAATGCTCACTACCCAAGCTATTCAGCAGCGCTTTTACCTCTTGCCTTCACTGATCCACCCAGCCCAGAGTGGGAAACAGAGCGAGGAAGTCAGGAAATACATGACATTCCCAATAACCTATTGCTTGGGTCGTGAGGTCACAGCACTATCAATGGACTCACCAAACAAGTAGCAAAGATTCAGGTTTCTTTTCTCTCTGGTGGGTTCTGCCAGCAGAACAGCGTGACGACCCCAATTTCCCTGCTCAGGTAAGTGTCCCTTGTCCTCAAGGCTGCTCAATACTCACTGTCTGCTTGCTTGGCTTCTTGAAGAGACACGGACCCAAGAGTGCATTTAATTGTTTTCCTGAATCAGACCCCTGGAGCCATCAGTATCTCACAGATGTAATTATAAATCATGAGTCTTGCAACAGAGATGCAATCAGCACATCTAGCTATAAATCTTCCAGATATCAGCAATTCCTCCAAAGCTGCTTTTTGACAAAACCTGATGCAGCACGAGCTAAATAAACCAGGCAGAAGAAACTGCTGGCACTGAGGTTCACCACGCACTGAGCTGCTGCAGAGACAGGCTCTGGACTCCAGGAAGCCACAAAGCCCTTGAGCTGAGCTGGAAAGGAGACAAATGGTTCCTGGAGATCATGAGAACATTGGTCTCCCCCTGGGCTGCCCCACACCCAGGGCAGGCCATCAGTCTGCAAGTTCACAGCATAAAAAAGGGCTTTTTTTTTGACTTCCCATTTGACACAGAGGCTTTCTGGACTCTTGTTAAACTGATTGATGTGTATCAATAACAGAAGTGGATAAATCCTGGCTGCATCCAGAGAAATCTATGCCCAGATACGTATGCAAGTACGTGTTCGTTCATCCCCACACACTGGCACCATCTGAACTAGGAAGTCAAAACACCTCTGCAAGAGCTCCTGCTGATGAAGATCAGCATCTCTTCAATGACTGTTTCACGTGTCACTTAGGGGCTGCATCTTCCACGAGCACTGATTTCCACATGATACATTAGGCTGTAACCACAGTTTTGTGTTCTGGGCAGAGGCAGTCGGGGATGTCTGTGAGCCTGGCGAGGAGAGCGAAGCTGGGAACGTGCACACAACCGAGCACAAAGATGGAGCATATCTTTGTGCATCAGGATTTTAAAAATTAATGGGGAAAAAAACTGCACAATAAGATCTATTACAGAACACAGGTATTCCACCAGCATCCCTCCCAGGCAATAAGACACTACTTCTTGTAGGGAAATTACTGGATAAAGCAGGAGCCTGCAGCCACTTTGAGACTGGGCCATATTTTAGATGGGTTTCATGCCATCAGCTCTCTTTGCCTGGATAATTATATCTTGTGAATTATCCATGAGAGAAAATTGCCTCCACGCAGCTGTCTGTCTCCGGTGCCGAGGACCGGGCAGGGGCTGACGCACCGCGGCTCACAAGCACACTGGAGCACCCCTCGTGGGAAGGGCAGCTTCTCTCGGGGCTGCCCTCAGTCCCACTCACTAAGAGAGTAAAACAAACCCCCAAAAAGGAATAAACTGGCTTCCTTCACTCCCACTCTTTTATCCTAAGAAGTCTCTAATAAACCTAATGTACCTCTGTATGCTGTAATTTCAGAATTTCCTCTAATCCTATGCATAATTACACGGAGCACTGCACTGGTATCCCTCTCATGCAAATATTGCCACAGAGAGCAGAGTTTTCATAGCATTACATGACAAAAAAATAGCTGTGGTCGTTTATTTCTGGTCTGTATGTGGTTACCCAACATAATGCAATGAGACAGTATTTTTCATTAGCTTTTTCTTGTGGACACTACCCATTTATCTTTCTCATAATCCTCAGCCCAGTGCATGTTAACAATGTTATTTTAGTAAGTTGTTTAATTATTTAGCATTGCTGGGAGGCTAGTTTGTCAGAGAAGCCCTTTCCCAGAGTGTGCTTCAGAGGCATTACCTTGGCTCCATTGAGCTCCTGCACCCCAATTCCCACAGATCCTGGCCTCAAGCAGCAGCACCCACATCACAGATGCCTTTAACAGTGTCAAAGCAGAAGATCACGACAGGCATCCTTGGTGCTGCCAGTCGCGTGTCTCCGTGAGCCTTCCCTGATCTAGGGATTCATTGGTGGGACGGTGGAGCAGTGCTCCAGAGAGGAGCAGGCAGCCTTGGCACAGTATCATAGAATGTGCTGGGTTGGAAGGGGCCCCCTGCAGTGAGCAGACACATCTTCACTAGATCAGGCTACCCAGAACCCCATCAAGCCTGACCTTCAATGTCTGCAGGGATGGGGCCTCCATCCACTTCTTTGGGCAACATGTGTCAGTGATCTACAACCCTCACACTGAAGAACCTTTTTTTTCTAATATCCAACCTCAATCTCCCCTTTTCCAGTTTAACACCATCACCCCTTATCCTAGTGCTCCATGCCCCCATGAGCAGTTCTTCTTCAGATTTCCAACGGGCACTTGAAGGACACTCTAAGGTCCTCCTGGAGCCTTGTCTTCTCCCAGTTGAACCACCCCAGCTCTCTCAGCCTGTCTTCACAGGAGAGGTGCTCCAGCTCTTGCATTACTTTTGTAGCCTTCGCTGGACTCACTCCAACAGGTCCATGTCCCTGCATTGAGGGTTCCAGACCTGGACACAGTATTCCAGGTGAGGACTCACCAGAGCAGAGCAGAGGGGCAGAATAACCCCTCTTGATCTGCTGGCCACACTTGAGATGCAGCCCAGGATATGGTTGGCCTTCTGGGCTGCAGATGCACATTGGCACAGGTGGCTCATGTCCACCTTTTCATCCATGATCACCCCCAAGTCCTTTTCCTCAGCACTGCTTTCCAGCACATCACCTTTAACCTGTATGGATAACAGGGGCTGCTGCAGGAGGACCCAGGCGCAGGACCCTCTACTTGCCTTTGCTGAACCTCATGAGGTTCACCAGGGCCTGCTTCTGCAGGCTGTCCAGGTCCCTCTGGATGGCATCCCATTTCTCTGGCACATTAACCTCAACACTCACTTTAGTGTCACCTAACACCTTGCTGAGGATGCACTCAAGCCCTCTGTCAGTATCACTAATAAAGATATTAAACAGCACCGGTCCCAGCACACAGCCCCGAGGAACACAGCTCATCACCCTCTTCCACCTGCACTTCCAGCTCTTGTCCACCACCCTCGTCATGCAACCATCCAGCCAATTCCTTATCCACCAAACATTCCACCCATCAAAATTAGTCTCCAAGTTAAGAGAGGAGGATGCTGTGGGGGGACTGTGCCACAGGCCTTGCAGAAATCCAGGGAGGTGGCATCTATAGCTCTTCCCTTGTCACCTGATGCAGCCATTCCCTTGCAGAGACACACGAGGGTGTTCAGGCAGGACCTGATCCTAGTAAAGCTGTGCTGGCTGTCTCCAAGCACCTCCCTGTCCTCCATGTGCCTCAGCATAGCTTCTAGGAGGGGCCATTCCATGCTCTCCCCAGACATGGAGGTGAGGCTGACAGGTCAGTACTTCCCAAGGTTTTCCTTCCCACCCTTTTTAAAAACAGCTGGAATGTTCCTCTCTTCCAGTCGCTGGGGACCTCACCTGACTGCCGTGACCTTTCGTGACTCCACTTACTGTGGAGAGTGGCTGCTCAGGACTCTGGGATGCATCTCATCAGGTCTCTGAACAGATGAACGCCCTTGGGAACTTGAAATTCCCAGGGGCTGCTCTGAGGATAATTATACCCCGTTTCAAAAGCACTTCTCCGCTTACTGATGTCACCACTTAGAGACCCAGCAGGTCAGGCCCACCTACACCACCCCACACTCTAACCGCAACGGGGGACATGGTAACACCAAGTGTCCTGAGGGAACGTCCTGCTCCCAGCCAGAGCCTGGGAAGGGACACAGGCATGCAGACACAACCACCAAAGTGCCAAACAACAACAAACAAAAACTCTTTAATACTTTTGGGTTTGTTTCTGAGGAGCCGGTGAGGTTCTGGCCGGGTGCTCCTGTGACACTGCCAGGTGATCCCTGTGGCTGCTGGACCCACTGCTAGGGGTGATTCCTGCTGGGTGCCACGCTGTCCTGTGCGGGGCTGTCACGCCGGGGCAGCAGGCCGTACCTCGTCAAATAGGTACGCCAGGGCCCCATGCTGTTCCCCTGCATGCCCGCAGCCGCGCGCCGCTCGGCCTTGCTGTCACCATCGCAGGCGACGGCTCTCCTGGCACGAGGGGTGCTGGTGCTGGTGCTGGTGCTGGTGGTGCTGGTGCTGGTGATGTTGGTGTTCCTCCACTGCTCCTCCCTCTGATGGCTCCAGGGACCTGCGTTCCTCCTCTGGCGTTGTGGGGGCTCTCTCTGCCCTCCCGCAGAGCGCTCTGGGCAGCCACCGGCCTGGCTCTTTCTCTGGCTGCTCGCCTGAGGGCGGACGTGCTTGGGCTCCCCAGCAGGGCCTGCTGAGCCGATGCTCAAGCACTGCAGGATGCTGGTCAGCATATCCAGGGGGTGGGAGACGCTGGAGGCAGCAGGGGCGGTGCTCTGGTTCCTCCTGGACTGCTGCCTCTGCATGGTCCTTCGAGGCGTGTTGCTCCACCAGCTTTGTGGCAAGGAGTTCAGTGACATCCCCCACAAAGGTGGGCCGTTAGCAGCCTTGTTGCCGCCACCCCTCTTATTCTTGGGCATGATGGACTTCTGAGGGCCTTGGAGTCTGCAGACCTGTGGCCAGCTGCAAGGACACTGACTTACAGATCCCGAGCAGCACACACTGAGGTGGCTGCTGCCGGGGTGTCAATTGTGATGTCACACGTGTGGAGAGTTCTGGTAGTTTAGGGCGTGGGGGCCCTATGACCTGAAAGATGCCCAAAGGTGATTGGAGGAGAGAGTCATGTGGGCTCTGAACCCTCTGCAAGGCAAAGCTCTGTGCAGCCTTGCTACCTCTCAGGCTTCAGCCACTGCCCCAGCAGCCTCTCCTGCGCAGAGCAGCAGGAACGCTCAGCCCCAGGCGTCAGCAGGTCTACAGACGGCTGGAGGGGGTTTTGCTAAAGGTTACACAACACCTGTGGCAGTCCCTGCATCACCAAAATGTTTGCCTAAAAGGCAGAGCAAGAAGAATGACCTGCTGAGATGTGATGCACTGGCAAATGGTCTTCACCAATCAAGGGACAAGTAAAAGCAGAGGCAGGTGCACAGCTATGTTACCAGATGAATGTTTCTCACAAGAAACCATTTTATCTGCTCTACCTTGGATGGGGTAAATGTGCCACAGGCAACTGCCAACCCTTAGGCACCACTCCACAGACTTGTGTCCTTAGAATCACCTCAGCACAGAATGTGCTGGGTTGGAAGGGGCCTTCAAAGGCCATCTAGTCCAACCCCCCTGCAGTGAGCAGACACATCTTCACTAGATCAGGCTGCCCAGAACCCCATCAAGCCTGACCTTCAATGTCTGCAGGGATGGGGCCTCCACCACTTCTCTGGGCAACATGAGTCAGTGATCTACAACCCTCACACTGAAGAACCTTTTTTTCTAATATCCAACTTAAATCTCCCCTTTTCTCATTTGAAACCACTATCCCATGTCCTATGGCTACAAGCCCTCATGAACAGTTCTTCCTAAGCTTTCTTATAGGTACCTTTCAGGTCCTGGAAGGCCTATGTAAGATCTCCCTGGAGTCATCTCCCCTTCAAGCTGAGCAAGCCCAGCTCTCTCAACCTATCCTCATAGGAGAGGCGCACCAGCCCACCCGGTCAGTTTTGTGGCCTCCTCTGGACACACTCTAACAAAGTCCATGTCCTCCTTGTGTTGAGGGCTCCAGAGCTGGACACAGTATTCCAGGTGGGGTCTCAACAGAGCAGAGTAGAGGGCCAGAATAACCCTTCTTGATCCCAAGTCTGTTGATGCCATGGGGCTCACAGGGCATTGCCTGCTCTTAGGCTGTCTCTGAAAACATGACAGAAACTTGCAGGAACACCAGAGGGGACTGATAAACCTTTCACACCCACAAAGTCCACCTAAGTGGTAACTGCTGGCAATCTGTTTTCATGCAGAAACACGACGCCCAGTATCCTGTACACATTCTGCAACAGCTTTTTTTTAAAGACGGACCAGAACAACCTAACACACCACTCTGCCCAACAGAAGGCACCTCACAGGCAAACCCTTCATGTCTACAGCAGCAGCTCACAAATACATGGAACACCAAAGCAGCACCCCCTGGAAGTGCAGCAGCACTGGTGGCTCCTAGCACTGAACCCAGGAACATCCTTGTGCTGGTGATCTGGGGATGTGGATTCGTGTCCCACCCCCCTGTGACCCCACTCGCACTCCTGGCCGTGGCGGCACCTTTGCAAAGTGATTCTGGAGCAAAGCTGCATCCTGAAGCCTGATGTCCTCTTCACATCAGGCACCAACCTCCCTGCTCCACCTCTTCCCAGCCATGCAGCCCTTCAGATGCCCACAGCATTCCTCCAACGTCACTCTTCTTCCCCATCTCTTCCCCTTCTCAGCTCCTCTGCCATCCAACACCAACTTCCACAAGGAAGCCTGCCCCTGCCCATCTCCCAGCCACAGCCTGCCCTCCCTAACCACTCTAAGCACACAGACATCAGACCCCCACCCTCGCGGGGCAGCGTACCAGCATGTACCACGTACTTACTGTTGCATCTGGGTGGGTCCAGTGTCCTCGAAGCACTTTGCCTGCCAGTGTCTGAACCACAGCAAGCTCCCAGGTCACACCTCAGTCACAGGGGACATCCCATACTCCCAATGCCTTCCTGCTTCTCCCAACTACAGCAGTTTAATCGGGTAAAACAGGCTGCTTTTCCCTGCAAAACTTTGGCATGCACATCCATGAGCTGAGAGGCTTGTCCCAACTGAGGGGGTCCCCTCTGACCACCCTCCTGAGGCACCGGCACCAATGCCCATGCCTCAAAAGGGCTTCTCACCTCCTCAGCTACACCTTCTGCACACCACAGCCACTCAGCCCCTGCTTTAATGAGTCCAGCAGCTTGCATTTGGCTAAAGTACCTGTTTATTCCTCAAAGACCCGACTCCTCTCTAGAATCAACTGTCAGTTCCTCCACCAAAGGCTAAGTATGTTGTCTGGAGCAAGGGAGCCCACAGGAATAAAAAGGTCTCAGTAAATGGGAATAGATCTAATTTCAGCTTCCAGGGACTGTGTCGCTGACCAAAGCACAGATACTTTGGCTCAGAGTTCAGACTGGGGTGGATTTGCACTGAAGCACCTGTTCCATGCCTGAGGAGAAGCCTTCTCCACATTATCCACGTTAGGAGCAACACCAACAACTCACCTGGCACAAAACTCCTGCTCACAGCATCACTTCTGATCCTTGGGGGCTGCCAGGGAACATCACCCCCTCTGCATCTGGAGCAGCACAGCCTCCCACCCACATCCCCTCCCCTCCCGCCTTTGCTCTGTCCAAGGGGTCCTGTCCCACACCGTAAGTCTGGAGGGGCCAGGGATGACATCTCTGAGCCAACAATGCCACAAGCTGAAGTGGCAGAACAACCTGAGGTACATTTTTACAGTTTGCCCAGAGAGGAGACTACCTTTTATTCAAGCAAAAAATGCACTGTATTCCATGAACTCTTGCTCAGTCCATTACACAGGAATAATCACCTCATTCCTTATGATTTGCAAAAACTTAATGCCATAATTAAGGTAAAGCGATTGTTATATATGTAGTTAACCACAAGACTGTGCAAATCTACACAGTTCCTACACTTTCCTGGTGTTTCTGCACAGCATCACCAGATAAAACCCCTTTTCAAATCCCTTCCCCCTAGCAAACCCCTCCCCGGCTCGCAGGGAGCCTCCCCGAGCTGGATGGCACTGTGACAATACATCGGTTCCCGCTTCGCTGCCTCCCTCCCTTTCTCCTCCTCCTTCACCTGGCTGATGGACAGGGAGCAGCCCCGGGCTCTGTGACATACCTGATGGGCAGAGAGGGGTCTCCAGCATCCCACCAGTCCTTGGGCGGGCTGATGTACATGCACCACAGCTCCCAGCTGTACCCATGCGCAGAGTTCTCGTACCGCTGCACCTCGAAGTTGTCTTGCTTGATGTTGTCTATGGAGGGAAGAATGACCCGTCTCCGATTCTCCTGAATTCGTGAAAGTACTGGCTCAGCCCTGAGTGGTGAGAGAGAAAAAACACGGGAAAAGAGTGTGAATTTCTTCCATACTTGGCAAATGGACATGGCAACCTCTGCACAGTGTGTGTGTGTAAGCGAGGGTCAGGCAACGCGCGTGTGTCACCTTTCGGTACTCACAAGGGAATCACAGAATCACAGAATGGCTAGAGTTGGAAGGGACTCCCAGAGGTCATCTAGTCCAACCCCCCTACAAGAAGCAGGGACACCCCCAACTAGATCAGCTTGCTCAGGGCCTCATCCAACCTGGCCTTGAATGTCTCCAGGGATGGGGCATCCACCACCTCCCTGGGCAACCTGTTCCAGTGCTCCACCACTCTCACAGGAAAGAACTTTTTTCTAATATCCAATCTAAATCTCCCTCCCTCTATTTTAAAACCATCACCCCTTGTCCTGTCACAACAGGCCCTACTGAACAGCCTCTCCCCATCTTTCTTGTAGGCCCCCTTGAGGTCCTGGCAGACCGCTAGAAGGTCTCCCCGGAGCCTCCTCTTCTCCAGGCTGAACAGCCCCAACTCTCTGTCTGTCCTCATAAGAACAGAAGAACACGTTCTCCTCTTGGCTCCCATTCACAAGTGGCACTGTGACTTCAGAGAGACACAGCAAAGCCCATCCTGAGGAGCCCTGTGGGTTGGCCAGTGCCCCCACACTGCAACACACCAGCCCCCACCTCCCCCGTCTGCTCACCCACGCTTTTATTGGCAGGCAAACCACAACGAAAGGCCGAGTATGCGTGATGCCAAGTTGAAAAGGTTATTTCTGAGAGGCTTGCCAGGCTTTGCCAGCCACGAGGGAGATGTTGCAAGAGGCTTCGATGCTTCCACGTGATGGGATTTCCCACCCGGCCACGTCCCTTGCGTGGAGCTGCTGCCAGAGCACCGGGACCAGCCACCGCGCGCGGAGCTGGGGCAGCTGCAGCCCCGGAGGTGTGAACAACTGGCCATACACATTCACATGTTAAGCTGTGGAAATTAATTAAAGCCTCTGAAACTGGACCTTATCTTTTCCCACCACGTTTGCTCTGGTGTGCTGCTTTTTAAAAAGCGTCACTAAATCATTATTTCAGATGCTGAAATTTCTAATTTTCTACATGTTCGTGTTTTTAACCGGATCTTGCCTGACATCTCTACTATGATCACAATGAAATCACAGTCTGTTAACTCAGGGACAGTTCCTCAGCATGAGCCAACTGTACAGTCAGGAGCAGCTCAGCAAAGTGCTCCAGGACCACCCAGGGACTCCTTCCATACAATAACTATGGAACATCCAAGGAACCCAGATGACGAGGAGTTATCTCTTTCCCTGTCTGTGGAGCACCTTGCCCAAGGATGCTGCGAATGCTTCAGGTTTCCACAGCCTGACAGACAACAAGTAAAAACTCACAAAAAACATGTCAAGGGTTGCCAATGAGCAGCATCCCTGTCTGCTTCGCATCTGCAAATCAGCAGCATACTCTGAAGGTCTGCAGCCCTACCCAAATATGCTTTCCTAGGCTTCCAGCTCCAGTGAGTGGCATGACAGGGGTCTGGACAGACCCTGCTGCTCTCATACTTCTGTTCTGCCTGGACAGTTCCCCTAGCACAGCCCTGCCGTGCATCCACAGGGGACCTGCACACAGATTCCTGTGCTAGCCTGCATGAAAACATGATCCACAGGCTGGGAGCCTGCCTCAAAAACCTCCCCTGCATAAAGCAAGGCCACAAAGGATGTGTTTTGTTCAAACCATGCTTTAACTAGTCCAGACTCCCCCCAAATCTAAACCAAACATGATCCTGTGTACAACGGGGTAAATTCTTGACAGTAGGATTACCTGAAGGGGCTTTTTAAACTTGGGAAGCAGCTTGAGGAATCACATGTGGACTCTACAGCTCTGAAACTCATCTCTGGGGCAGTCAGGGTGTGCACACAGCCTCACCTCTGCAGCCACTGACCAACCTGAGCTCAGCCTACCAAGTAGTAACTTGCTCTCTCAGTGCCTCCAGTGACAGCAGCAGGTACAAACCACCAGAGCCAAGCCCACACTGCAGAAGAACTCACTATCCCTAGAAAAGATGTTTCAGGAGCTCAGTAAATGGGACCTTCCTCTGTGTATCAATAGAACTGGGTGTGAGGACTTAATGACCCGAAGAGGGGAATGCTTAGTTGGGAATACAGATATCAACATAAGAAATGGCTCCTAAATACACCTTTCAGCTGAGCTGTCCTGAGGAGGAATTCAATACCTGGCGCAGAACTCTCTGCGGCTGCTCATGCATTTTTCTTGTGGATGTTCAAATTAGACACAGGTTAGTTTCTTCTACCTCTGCTTTTCTAAACATGGACCATTTACTTTTTACACTTGGTTAGAGAAAAAAATATCACTCTCGGGTTTCTCTGATGATCTAGACTCAAGCTTAAGCTGCTTGAACTCAGATGTTTTGAATCTCTGAAAACCCCTTATGGAACACCTCTCGCTGCCTCTGCGCCTCTGCACTTATTCCTAGCCACAGAAGCAACAAATCAATCTAAACCACCTAAGCCTCCCCCAGTGGGACCCAGCTGCGAAGGGCAAGGAAGCAGGAAACACTTTCCCTTTCCATCCCTCGCTGCCTGGGCTTTGTTTAAACACACAGAAATTGCTTGGGGCTACGGGGATGGGAAATCAACCTGAGAAGTATTGTTGGGGGCAGGGGGTGCACACATGTAAAAGGAGGGTGTAGGAAATGATTACAGGACACAAGGGTGAGGATGGATTGTTCTTGTACCCTCTCACTGCATCTCATCAGTGGCCACTCCAGACAGAAGGACGACCGGATTAACAGACCAGCGGACTTATTGTGAACACGGCCTAACACACCACACCACACGACAGCACACACCACACCACACGACAGCACACCCCNCACACCACATCACACCCCACACCATGCCACACCACACCACACACACCACACCACCCACACCACCCCACACCACAGCCCACCCCACGCCACGCCACCCCACGCCACACCACACCACACCCACACTCTCCAACCGAGACCTCGTGGTTCAGCACCTACCAGCCTGCAGTGAATTCCACGTGGGCATCAAAAAACCCAGTGATCTGGCCAGTGGCAGCTTTCCAGCCCTCAATGCGAGCTCGGATAAGGCCTTCCCTCTTCTGGTTGCGCACCACCTTCACGAGCCCTGGGTATCGTTTATTGACGTACTCTTCCAGCGGTGCCTTCAGTTCCTCTAGAGAAGAAGTGACAGAGAACCCACTCAGAGGGTGCAACAGTTTTCACCTAAAATAAACCCACTTTCCTGATGGGTATGAGCATAACTTACGTGAGCCACACATCTCTCACCACCACTGGGAGGGGTGTAATCGTTTAGGAGGGATCTAATCAATGTGGATTTGCTAAAGACCACCTGATGGTGGACCCACCACAACCCTTGTAAGGGTTGACAATACCATTGCTGTGGGATGAGTAAGGAGCTCGTCTTTAGAGGCAAAGGGCAGCAAGATGCCAGTTAGATTCCCCTGCCACACTCGGGTATCACCTCACTGAAAGACACATCACCCGTGGATCCCAAACCCATTGCTCTGCATTGCTGGTGGAGATTTTACCTGAACAGACTGATAGAAACACTGCAAAACCCCTCTGAAGTGAAGTTAAACTGCATCAACTCGTGTTTGAGCTCCATGAGCCTTCTTACTCAGCCTAACTACCAGTCTTGGCATTTGCTGATGTTTTCCAAGCTTTGTCACTAAAGACAGTTGAAATTCCCCTTGCTTCTATGATAGGATGAATGCGACTTTTGACTTCATTCAGAAGATGCTCATACCATATACCTTCTGTTCACTGGAAACCACAGATCATCTAATTACATTGTCTAAGCATGTGTATGTTCCACAGCTGAGAACATCACGGATCTGTCAGTCTGCAGTCATGACAGGCATTAAACTTTCTGCTGGTTACAAGTACTGAGTATAGAACACACACAGGACTCTCAACGTGGAAGCATGTGAAAGGTTATAGTAAGGGGTGAGTTGCAGTATGCTTTCCCAGACACTGCTCTGCCAGCAAGCTTTGCCACTGTACCTCCTGACACATCAGTTAAGGGCACAAAAATCTACTGATGAGACGTGCTCTGGACTAAGCAGCACCGCTGTGTACCCACACGGACTCTCAACACCATGAAAGCAGCTCCCAAGGAGGTCTGCTATCCCCACGAGGCTCCAGGAGAGCAGAAAATTAAGACATCATCTGTGACTCCAAAAAGGTCTCCACTTCTATAGTCAACAAGGGAAAATGCTTGAGCTGTATGATGAGCGCACGTGGGTTCCTCCATGAAGGAAACACGGCAATGGAGAGCAAGACAGTAAATAGCAAGTCCCATCTGCTGGGCTTAGCCCAAGAAATCATCAAAGGAAAGGGGATTATCTGTTCCCTTCCCTTCCACGCCTTCTCCAAGCACACAAAACGTGCTTTCTTCTGACTGCCTTTCTGGGATGGTTCCCCTCACATACCAATTTCCCCAAAGTCTCATTTCTCTTTTGTGCTGAAGTGGGAATAAAAAGAATAAAGCAAATGAGCCCCTTCCTCAATTCAAAGCATCTGCAGCACATACATACAGAACTCAGCAACTTCCATTTCATGCTGAACCACTCAGAGAAAAAACCACTATTTTATGGAGACAACAACTCTTCTGAATGGTTTTAAGGAGAGAGAGAGACAGATTTTTTGACAGATGAAGCCCCACAAGCACAGCACGGGCATCTCACGTGTTTCTGTCAGAAGGTAAGTCGTTAGCGCTGCAGACCATGGTGTTACAGGTTGGACTGAACAATTAAAACAACTTTCAAACTGGAGTTTTAATCTCAGTTGAAGGAAAACCATAAAAACCTCCATGGGAATTGTTTGAGCAGCTCAAAGGAGAGGACAGCTGTGGGGAAACACAGAAGAATTGTAACATCATGTCTCAAATGCAGCGAAGGGTAAAGCCCCAGAGATCCCCATGCCCACTATGCTGTGTAACACGCAGCTTGCACAGCCCCCGGGGAGCCACGGCCCCATCCTCCTTTCTGAAAGGATGCTGGGTGCCAACAGGTGGAGAACTGATCTGCTGAGAGCACAGTGGGCAGGACAGCCCACCCACAGACCTGCAAAAAGGCACGAGGTGACCATGGAGACCTGGTGGGGAAGATGCTTACGGTTAGCGTCATTCCAACCCCCCGCTGCACTCAAGCAGAGGCTGCAGGCCCCTCTCCTGCCCACAGTGCAGGCATGAGCATCCCCAACAGGCTGCTAAAGAGCCAACAGAACCCCCCAGACATGGGAAACGTGGTTCCAGCCCCGCTCTGCCAAGGGCTCCCTGTACAACCCTGCAGGGGTTGCCAGGCTTTGCTCCCTGCCTTCTCCCCCAGCCCAGCTCAGCCCCCAACATGCATGTTCCAGGTGACAACTCACTTTGCTTACGTGCCTGTGAAAGCCCTAAGGGAAAGGAGGGCTGCACATCCGTGCTGGCCTCTGCCAGCCTCTGGTCCCTGCCAGCCTCTGGCCCATTGAGCTGATCTGCAGCTCTGCAGGAGGAGGGGATGGTGCAGCACGGCGGCAGAGCGCTGCTCCGCATGCTGAGGTACATACAGAGCACAGCTGCAGGCACAGCGATGGGGTGGGCTTTGTATGTCACCTCCAAAAGTGCAGGGGTGGAAAATCCAGAACTAGGTAACAAAACCGAACTGCCAGTCTTTGGGAATGTGCTGCAAAACTCCTGTTCACAGATGGAGCGAGCTGTGGCCCAGGTCTCCCCTCGACAACAAGCAGGACTGACATGGCCACGTCTGAAAGCACCAGTGAAACCTCAGCGCCGACACAGCCGCGCTGTAAGAGCTCCCCCAGTCCTGCGGGACCAGACGTGCTCACCTCCCTCCATGTGAACTCAAGCAGGCTCGAAACCATAACTCACAAATCTCACTTTAATCCAAGTCATTTGAAGTCAATCCTGACTTCACTCTGCGTTTTCCTTCACTCAGCAGTCGCTTCGCGGAGTGCCATTAGTGTAACAGGAAAACAACTCCCGGTGGCTCTGCCGTGCGTTGTCACAACCCTGGGCTCCAGGCTGAGGATGCAGAGAGCTGTTGCATTAAGGTCAGCAGCAGCAAAGCTTTTCATCTATCATATTAACTTAAGAAATGCTTCGTCCCCAACTGTCGGCTCTTTGTGACATGTCCCGGAGCCGTAACGGGAAGGTCGGGAGGTCTGCGGGAGTACACCAGGAATTAAGTGCCTTGCACAAACGGAGAGCAGCAGACACCTCGCTTCAGGGAGCCAGCTTTCACACAAACTGTTGACCTGGCCTTTAGATCTGCTGTCTTCAGGACTTCATGCAAACTGCAACAGGGGAGAAAGCACCTTGCAGTCCAGGTAACTCGCTGCCAACTCCTCACCTCTGCCTTGCACCAGGCTGCAGGTGCTGTTGCCCCTTCAGCTCCTTCTGAAAACGGGAATACCCACTGACAGATACTGAGCTGCTGCTGACTTTTAGCATGATAATCACCCCAGTGTTCATAAACCAGAACTCTGGTTGTAAAGTAATGACAAGCACAGCCAGGAGCCAAGACGGGAGCATAGCGGCAGCCCTCACCTTCATCCCTCCCAATCAAAGGACGCTCATCTAGGGCATGAGGTGCCTGCACAGCTCTGCACAGCCAGAGACTTGACCCTCATGCAGCCTTCGAGGAAGCCCACTGCCCTGTCCTTCAAAGCAACACCCACATCCCTCCCGAGTCACGCTGAGGAAGGACACAGTCTGAGCTGGCACACGGCGGGGTTCGTGTGGGTCCGGTCCTGCTGCCTCCAGGGAAGATGTGCAGAGAGAAACCCTACTGGAAATGCCAGCGGGTTCAATTTCACTCCTGCCTTTTGTTCTCAGTCTGCCCGTATTGATCTCGCTGAAGGGCAAGTCCGAGGAACTAGAATCCAATAGACCTGTTGCTCTATTAAAAATCCCATCTGCCGGGTGCAATGACTTATGTTATCTATTGCAAAGTATTTTGTCACCTACATGAGCTTTCTGGGAAATGGGCCTGCTAGAGAAATTGAATCACCCGACAGCACTAAAGTAACCATGTCATGGACATCAGCCCAGAAGCAACTGCAGGAACATCCACTGCTCAGCTCTCTGCCACAAATCCTGCCTAAATCTCCCCAAATCCTACTGACATCCCCAGAACTGCAGGTGGGAACTGCCTGGTGCTGTGCAAAGAAAGGAGCAAAGATGGAGGGCACAGGGGGAACTCAGGGGACTACAACAGCAGGAAATCTCTCATAAGACAATGCCTGGGTGGTCCTTGGGAGTGGACCACACCTCCTCTACACCCCTAAAGAAAACAGTTGGGTTTGCCAGGCTGAGCTGGGTGGGAAATGTCTACAGAGCCCAAGGCTGTTATCAGAAACCCTGAAAGCGGGAGGGCACAAGAGCCGGGGCTGGGAGTGCTTCCTTGTCCCAGGCTCTCACCCCGACACCAAAGCCACCATGGGTTGGATTTCCTGCAGCACGAACTCACAGCAGGAACTCCTTCAGCAGGCACGAAACAAACAGGGGAAATTCTGCAGCAAGACTCAGGGCCAGGTGAGCTGCCAAAGCTGTTGATGTTTTCTTGCAAACACTGAAGAGGAAACTGAAAAGGGGAGCGGACACATCAGTCAGTTCTTGTCCAGGGTTATGGGCGAAGCTGGGCCCAGTCGGTGCGTTTGCCTCCACGCCTCGGGCTCACCTGGCTCACCAAAAGCCAACTGGAGACACAGCAAGGGTTGCTGCTCTCCCACATGCCTTGGTGGAACCTGAGGACCTCAGACCAGAACACCAGTGGGACAGCACCAGGTCAGCGACAACAGAACAACCCATCTGGAGTTGGAGCGGCTGGAGTAACTAGGGCTTGGGTTGGACCAGCACCTAGGAAAAGCTGGGATGTGACTCAGCTCCTTGCAATGCTGTTCAAACCTGCCTCTAACACAGCAAGCCAGGTCCTGGGGGAGTGTGCAGGAACCGCTGTTGTTGCTGCTGAAACGAGCGATAGGTAAAGGCACAGTTAATACGTTACAGCGAGGGAAATTACAACCCGTTGCATGTCTCCCTGAGTGCAGCCAGCTCCTTTGAGGAGTCTTTTATCCAAAGGTTTTCTTTTATACTGAGAAGGTTGCTTTTCAAAGAGATATTATCCCAGATTAAAACCACTAAAAGACAGACAGGAGAAAAAAGAAAAAAAAAAAAAAAGCAGGTGATGATTAAGCAACAGACTCAGACAAAGTGTGCAGCCACGAGATAACGTAACATCTCAGGGGCACATAGCTGCATCCCTCCAACAACCCAGGAATCATGTTATCACTCCGAAACACAACCTGCACACTGGCTTTGTAATTACACCCCTGCAATAAACACAAACAAAAGCAGCCTCCAAAAAGGTCTTTGTGAAGTACAATGTACAGCTCAAGGGAGAAAGGGGTGTAAACTACAAGTCCCCAAGCTTTTTCCTTCAAGGAGGTTCTCTCTCCCCTGACAGCACACTGGGATCTTTTCGCTGTTTACAGCTCAGCTGTAAGGAATGAGAGTGGCTGTGTTCATTAACTTTGAATCTCTCATTGCACACTTTTACACTGTGCACACACCCCCTTACAACAAAGGTCATGCAAGAGGGGTCTGATGAGTCTCCAGAAGCTGTCTGTTCCAGTCTGAGAACCACAAACACCAAGAGTTTTGATCATGTCCCTGTATGTAGCCAGGGCTCTACCTGAAGGGCAAACAGCCAGGGGTGCCGGGGCAGGCAGTTCTGACCTCAACCCCTGAGACTCATTTTAAACCTTGAAACTGACCTGGAAAGCCCAAAGGTCATTTAGCATTTGATTTGTTCTTCACTTACACGAGCTGCATTTCCACTTCGCATCTGTGTAAAGCCCTTCCAGACAAACCTGCCCAGGAGCCCCTCCTGAACTTCCCTGAGCCTTTAGTAACTTCTCCTGAGCTGCTTCTAGTCAACCAAGGTCAACCTCCTTTCAGGTGTATAAGCCTGAGCCTGAGGGTTTGGCCCAGGCTACAGGAACAAGCCGTAAATCTCTAAAATTCATCCCTCAAACACACCAAGAGAATAAAGTAATTCCTCCTCTTGTTCAGCCACAGCCACCAAAGTTATACACACACAACCCCAGCCTCTGCTCAACAGCACCTCTTGATTCTCCAGGATTCATCTCTAAATCTTGGAGCTCAGCAGAAACTATTTTCATGTAATTATTTTCCTGTAGATGCCAAATCCATATATCGCAACGACTTTGTTTGTAATATCCAAAGCATCAACTATATGATGTTGGTATTGCTGCTCACAATTATTTCCTGCCATTAGTGGGAACTACACAACAATGTTATTGCCATTAATAATTCTTTGCTGTCATTGAAGCTCCTTGGCGATGCAGAGAGTGAATGTGCGGGTCCCAGAGACACGTTCTGGTTTGTATCATTTCTTTTACATGAGAAAACCAGATTATTACACGCTTGGGAGGAGCTCTCCATAAACATCTGCCAAGTTACCTCATTATCTTCCTTCAAATCCCTCCTTAAAAGTCTCATTTGTCACGATGCCTACAAAGACTCTGCAGCACAGCTCTGACATTACTAACTAACCCCACCGCTAACAGCATCGCCTGGCTCCCTGCACCCACTCTCCCCACACACCGTGGTCGCAGGGTTTTGAGGCCGGAGCTCTTCAGCCCTCAGCACATCCCTGGGTCTCAGGGACCTTGGATCCTCACATTCCCAACATGCCCTCTTGGTGGGATGCAGAGTGCCTGATGCCAAGGTGTGCCAGGAGGTTGGGGTTTTCCCACCTGATGTATGAATCTGTCCCCTGGTTTTGGTCATCTGCCGCCCGGACGGGTGGGTGCCACGAGTCAGCGCAACCCGGCAGCTCGGCCAGTCAGAAACACGCACACGAGGCAATCCCAGAGCTGGAGGTGCTCCAGCACACTACAAGCTTGGACAGCCTTCTTGTTGCCCTTGCCACAAGACAGCCCCACCACTGAGCCCCCCACCAGACACCACCAGCACTGGCCCAGGCCTCCCAGCATACAGCCAGGGAAGCCAGTGCCTTGGAGTGCCGAGTGCAGACAAAGAGATTTCATTCTGCATCCTCGCTGCCAGCTGCAGTCTCAGTGTACTGTGGGGGGTGATGCTTTTTGAAAGGATTCATCTCATTGTCCTGTGCCTTTCAATAGTGTCTCCAGAGTACTTGACTCAGTATTAGCCTCGGTGCTGAATGCTGAATGATGGGTGGAGGCTGTTTAAAAATGTGTTTCTTTGAGCATAGCAGTGGGTAGAGCAGCTCAGTAATTATTACCAATGGCTTCTCTTGTCAAGTGTTCTTCACTTTGCCCCACTGATATGGTAAAATGGGGAGAGGCAGCATCTGTTTTGGCATTTCAAATGCTCAAAGTACCAGACAAGGCTAAATTCTGTAGCACTTTCCCTTCACCAGCCAAAGTGTTCCAGCTCTGAAATCCCATGGGTGCACTGGTGCACATCACCCGAGCCTTGCACTGGAGCTGCGGTGATTTCCACCAGCTGAGGAGCTGCCCTCCTGTTTTTTTTTCCTGGTAATTATAATTCATCAGCTTTCTATGGTGCTCATTACTGTGGTATTTGAGTGCCTATTTTTACAGACTTGAGTAGCTTGCTGTATACCATCTCATCTCATCACAGTCAGACAAGCAACCTCCCAGGCTCCCTCTGGAACTGAGCTCTCCGTGTGCCCCTGTTCTTCCCTTTTGATTGTGCCATCCAAAGCACAGGTCTGGTATATTTTTTAAATAATAAATGCATGCAGTAAAACTAACTTCATCATTTGCTGTTCATGATGAGATTAACTACCTTAAGGACATTAATCTAACTGGAAATGGGGAAAAACAAACCTTGGAAGAATCAAGAGTCTGAAAGTGGTTCCTGATGAAACCATCTCCTGTGGCTGTGTGTTACCAGAAGGTGACAGAGCCCTGGGTGAGGCTGCCCAGAGAGGTTGTGGAGTCCCCTTTTCTGGAGACATTCAAGACAAATCTGGACATGTTCCTGTGTGATTTAATCGAGGTGATCCTGCTCAGGCAGTGGGTTGGACTGGATGATCTTTCATCTCTTGGTCCATTCCAACTCCTAACATTCTGGGGTTCTGTGAAGTCAGAAATCATGGTACTGCAAGAGTTTCCCAGAGCAGGTTGAATGGAACAACACACATGTGTAGCATGGAAAGACCAAGGTCCCCCTGCATCTTTTCTCATGGCCTGACCTGAGGTGTTGGCTGTTACTTTCCTCTTCTTCCTCTTTACTCATCCTTCTCACATCAAAACCACAGTTTAAGAGGAAGGAGGGTCTCTGCAACACCCCAGCTATTTATAAAGCCTGGGATGTTGTTTGACAGCCTGGGAATCTGAGGCATGCACAGAGGAAACCTCCCATGTAAGACCACTGCGAGGGGCCCACACAGAGCAGCTCGCAGACTCAGGGGCTCGGCCCCCAGCTCCATGGTAAATACCGGGCGGCACATCTCTGCGCCCACCAAAGCCGTGTTACTGGGAACAGGGACATGCCAGAACCACAACTCCTGGGTGCACTGAAGAGAAAGGCAAGATTGTTTTCCAGTTTCCTTCAGCCTCCACCCTTTCAGCTACACTTTCAATCAATACTTACCTCCAATTTTAACTTTGGTTTATCCTGGTCCCTTTTTGCCAGAGAAGCTGGAGAGAACCATGTGCCAGCCAGCATGCTGCGTGCCTCCCAGCAGCGTCCCCACTCCCCAAGATGCACAACTCTGTCATGAGATACCAAGAATTGAACACCCTCCCAGTGTTTTGGAGATCTGAGATGCCAGTGCTGCTAACCTTCATCGCTGTTGTCATCCACGAGGATGATCTCCTTCAGGAGGTGAGCCGGCGTATGATTCACAGCGCTGTGCACCGATCGCAGGATCACCGACAGCGCTTCGTTCACGAAGATGAAGATGATGGAGATCTGGGGTAGGTCCTTGCCGTATTTCAACTCTTTGCACCTGCAGCACGAAGGGCAGAGAGAGAGGGGAGGGTTAGCAGAGCACACAGGCAGCGCTCCGAGTCAGGACCACGCTGAATTCACGGTGCTGAGGACCTGCAGCTCTGCACGGCCACGTGTTACAGTTGCTCGTGCTCACCTGGGTGCGATGGCCAGCACCCCTCGGGCTCAGCACCACGGGCTGGGTGCTGATCCAGAGTCCCTTTGCTGAGGCCCTGTTCCATGTCTGTGTGCAGATGTCTGTGAGCATGTAACAATAAGCAGCCTCCAGAACTGAGAAAATGGCTTTGCCATTGAAACTCCACATTCCTATTCTGTTTTAAGATTAATAGGTGCTTAGAAAGAAGCCTTGTTCTTAAATGGCACTTGTGAATCTTTTTCCCATTTGCTTTGGAACGAAATGAATACAAAATGACCCTTGGTTAAACAGCCTTAATAAATGTTTTAGCTCTCTTTGCAGCTACTTCTGAACACATTCCTGTCTCTGAAGTACCCAGCAGAGCATTTCCATGAACTGGTGTCTTTGTACTTCACAGATGGGATCGGTTAAAACCAACAACATGCAATCATGTCATCACTTACCTGGAGCTGGTTCTGTGGCCGGGAATCTGCTTCGACACAGCTCTGTGTATCAGAGTGGGACACAGGCAGAAGGACCCCCCCGGTCACCTGCCAGCAGCAGGTTCCCCTTACATCGATACACCAGACCCTGAGCCCAGGGAGACCCTTGGAGCAGAGCTGAGGTAGCTCTAAGTGGAAGAGGTTCTCCCAGGTAACTACTGCTCACCAAGGAGCACACATGGATTCCAGAGAATTACAGATGTTGAAATGTCCTGTTTAATCCTAACCAGACACTTGTTCTTCACCAAGTACAGAAAGCCAACAGGAGATCTTTAGCTACATCAAAGGCTTTAATCAAACCCTCCAGCTTTCCTAACAACAAGCACATGCCAGGGAAGAAGAGGAAAAGGAGCCTCCCCGCTCCCTCTCCGCATCCATGACAGATTAGACATGCACCATTAGCGGTGTTCTCCGAATTACAGTGAGCATTCCCTGAGCAAATCCCGCCCAGAGAAGCAAAGAAGAACATGGGAGTGACATCCCAGCGCCGCTACAAGCTCAGTGCCTCCCCAACAAGGACTCGGTATTTAATTGTACCAGGTGTTTCTTAGGCAACAGCAGCCATTCTCCAGACTCCCAAATGAGACTTGGGTGAGAAAGATTTTCACAGAAACACAGTACTTTGTGCATCTTCTTCAGTTAAACAAGTATGCAGGATGAAGAGGTTGATTTAACTCTTGCCTAGGCTCAAGCAAGCCAAGCTCACTGCAAAGGGAACGTGCCGAATGTGGGAAGGGGTCTTCCAAAGGGAAGATGTCTCTCTCAGATGAACAGTTGTGATGGGCTAAAGTGACAATTTGACCCTGAAATAGTGCCATGAAAATCAAACTAAACTGACTCTAAGATTAAAAACCTGCTTTTGATGTATGTCCATACCTGCTGGGGCGAAGAGAAGGTGGTCACAGGAGCAAGCCCCTCTCCTTTTAATCAGTGCCCCCCTCTGGACAGCCTTCCCCCGGGGCACGCTTCAGGGGGGATAAAGAGCTCAGCTCGTGATCAAAGAGGTTTGGAGGAAAATCCAAACTGAGCCCTTTGAGGTTCATCCCCTGCTCATTGCCATGCACCCTGCACCGCTCTTATCGCGGTTCTCCTTCCCGACCGCCGAGGACAGGAGAACAAAGGCACCGGGAGAGCACAGGAGTGCGGGAAAGGAGCGGGGGCGCCAACTACCCGCATTGTCCACACGCACAATGCTGCCACTCTCCAAGGGCAGGTGCGGGGAGGGGAGGGACAGAGGCTTTGGGTACAGCCACAGGAGCGGGGAAGGCAGTAATTAAAAAGCAAATGAACCTCAGGTCTGTCGGTGTTGTGCGGACGGGCTGCTGGCAGTCGCTGATGCAAAGGCGGCGGGTGATGCCCTGTCGGGCTTCAGGGCGCCGCGGTGCTGCTGACAAGGCCCTGCACAAACACCCAGCAGGTAACACCCAGTGCTCTCAGCTCTCCGGAGGCAGGGAGGGGAAACGGGGGAATAACTCAAGCTGGCAATTAGAAGGACCAGAGGAGATCTTGTCAGGAACAGCAGGGATAATGAGGATGTGTGACGGGAGGTGTTGGGGCATGGGGTTTATTTACTGGAAGCACTTTAAACAGAAAAGGAACTGATGTAGAGTCTGGAGTTCAGTCTTATCGTTCAGACCCCTCACAGGTGGAGGCAGAGAGGTTTGACTGTGACTCCCACAAACACTTGAGACAGCAGCTTGGGGAGGATTTGCCCTTGCAGCAGGTCAGCAGGTCGGGACAAGCTGGCTCCTGCCAGCAGCGGGCAGGTGTGGCTGCTGGGATGCCCATCGCTCCAGCTCACGGAGCTCCAGCCCCCATCCCTGTCCCCAGAGGACTGACATCTTGTTGGGCTGGGGAGCTGCATCTTCAGGTGACAGCGTAAATTGGAAGGACACATGATGTGGTGAAATTGCTGCTGCCTTCAGCATTTCACACAGAACCAAGGAATGGCACAGAAAAACCAGCACCAACCCCAGGTCTCACCAGGAATGATGATGATGGGCTTGGGGCTGAGACCCAGCAATGTCCAGGCTATCAAACCATGCCTGAGACACATCTTCCCCCTTTGCCTGCAGTTAATGCCCTCAGGCAGGAGAGCATCAGGCTGCTGACCAGGCAGCACCTGCTAAATTCAGTTCCCAGACTAAAACATTTCTGAAGTCAGAATTGAAGTCTCATTAATTACCCAAGAGGGGATGCATGGGGCCAGAGCTGGATTGTGGCACAGCTGTGGTCCTCAGCACAGACCGTGGGCTGGTCTCCTTGGGGATCAGCAATTAATGAGATAAATGTGATGTTCGAGAAGGCTCTCAGGGGAGCTCGAGGCTAAGCAGCACATGGGACACAACAGGCTCTAGGAACACACACGCTGCCCTGAGATTTTGGCAAAGCTTTTCCAGAGCATGAAATCCATTTCTGTGCAGGTTTTCCTGCTGCAAAGGTTTTCCAGCTCCTACGGTGCTGTGGGAGAACCTCAGGAACACTCATGCTGTCTCTGGGGGTCTGCCCACAAGCAAGGATCAGAGCAGTAACTTGGACTTCCAAGGGAACACTCCATAACAATTCAAAACTTTCAAATTTCATTGAAATACAGTTGAGAAACCACTGTGGTGTGTTTTCGTCGGTGCTGGGGCTTAGTTACACACAGGGTTGAAAACCAGCAACTCATTTTAAATTTACCTTTCGGCTTTCCATCATTACCAAAAGGCTGAGAAACTTCTTCCCACCCAGGAGCTCATCAGCCAAGTGCCAAAGTGGCCCCAAGGCAGAGCAGCAGGACAGTGGCACCCTGCCAGCCTGTAGAAAGGCCAGGTATGGCCTTCTTCATCTGAAGGTACCTCTGACTGGAGAAAACTGAAGCAGGCTGTGCTTGATCTCTCCCAATGCCCCCTTTCCTGGATAAGGAACACTGACTGGTCTCTCCATGCTACATGCCTGACGATGCCTGTGAAACCAATCACAGAATCTCACAATGACCAGGTTGGAAAAGACCATTTAGCTCACTGAGTCCAACCATTCCTGTTCTCTCCTAATCCATCTCCCTGAGCACCTCATCTCCCCATCTGTTCAATACACCCAGGGGTGGGGACTCCACCCCCTCCCTGGGCAGCCTGTTCCACACCCCCACAGCTCTTTGGGGGAAGAATTTCTTCTGACATCTCATCTGAACCTGCCCTGGTACAGCTTGAGGCCATTCCCCTTGTCCTGTCCCCTGACCTTGGGCAGAAGAGACCATCACCCACCTCTCTCCAACCTCCTGTCAGGTCATTCCAGACAGGGAGAAGATCTCCCCTCAGCCTCCTCTGCTCCACACTCAACCCCCCAGCTCCCTCAGCTGCTCCTCAGAAGGTTTGTTCTCCAATTAGTGCAAGTCACACAATGACTTTTGCCCCACTAAATCTCACTCTCTTCACTTAAACGCAGGCTGGCACCTGCTTGCCAGCTTTATATCAAAACATCATGAATCAAGAGCAAAGAGAAACAGATCCCTTCCAGTTCTGACTCTCATTTAGATCAATGGGATATCAGAGTAAGAGGCATTTTATGTCCCATTAAATCATGCTTGACTACATCCCATTAAATCATGCTCACAAAACTCTTGGTAAGTTTTGAGAAGCTGGGGAAAACCTCCTCACATATGGCACTGGGTTTAATTTAAGGACCTTGCCGAGCTCTCACTGAGAAGTGTTGTGTGTCCTTAAACAGGGGAGAAAAGGGGTTTACCCCATCCGTGCTCCAAGGCTCAGAGGCACCGTTTTCTACTCCAGAAACAGGCTGACAGACCCATCACAGACACCAGACCCAGAAGAAGCCTCTGCCTGGCATGTCCATGGACCTATCCTTACATCCTCCCACCCATCCCATGAGGTGGCTGGGGCTGAGGCCAGAGCACTGTGACACTGTCACCTTTCTCAGTCTGAGATCTTTGTGGCACATGAAGCCCAAGCTGGCAATCAGGAGTATGTGAATGAAACAAGATATATTTACAGAGGACATTTTTTATTGTGAATTCTTCACAGTTAGTGCTTTATCTGAGAAGCCAATCCAGAAGCAGATGAAGGATGAGAAGGGGAGATGGAGGAAGGGGAAACATTACTGAGTTTATGCTGAACAGCTTGACATACATCAGGGTGCATTAGTCAAGTCAGCCAATTTGAAGAGAAAAAAAAAGAATCAAGTTTTGCTACAATGTATGTTTGTCTGCAGGACTCTGCCTTTGAACCCTCCCAACACTTGTCTCATGCTCACCACAGAGCTGTAAATCTCCTCCCCAGTGCAGTGGGAGGAGGATGCTTCCTGCCTGTCTCCGTAACAGGAAAGGGCCATCACGACGTTACTGCTCTGTGATCCCAGAGCACAAAACCAACCTGGAATCAGAGCAAGCGCTCCTGGGGCACAAAGAGGCCACAAAATGGCAAGTAACATTTAAAAACCACTTCTCCCTGCTCAGTGATTCAGCATGACCCACTCTATTACCTGATTAACACCTATCAGCTGTCTTCTGGGGCACAAAGCGATGCCCATCAACCACCTAGAATCACGCTGCCCAGCACCAGGCAAACAAGAGACAAAGATGGTTTCTAAAAATTCACACAGGATGTCAGGAGTTGGAAGGGACCTTGAAATATCTTCCAGTCCAACCCCCTGCCTGAGCAGGATCATCTCACTTAAATCACAAAGAAATGTGCCAGATTGGTCTGGAGTGTCTCGAGAAGGAGACTCCACAACCTCTCTGGGCAGCCTTCTGTGAGACATCTCACTCAGGCCATCCACTCCTCTTCTGCACTGAACCTCCAAACTTCAAGCCCATCAACTTTCTCCCAATTTTTGCCTTTTGTACTAACTCCTTCCCCCCAAATCCAACAGAAATATGCCTACCAAAGTTTTGAGTGGGGATGAAATACCCTTACACAGAAAGGATGGCTGCCCTCACTTCAGTGGGGAGACAGACCTCTATAAACCTGGAAAGTCTGCTCTGGTCCCACCTGCCCTGGTTGTCACAGACACCCAATGCTTTAAAGGCTCAGATAGAATCATAGAATCATGGAATTTTTAAGGCTGGAAATGACCCCTAAGCTCATCCAGTCCAACCATTAACCTACCGCCACCAAGTCTACCCTTAGACCATGTCCTCAAGCACCGCATCTCCCCGTCTGTTAAACACCTCAAGAGATGGGGACTCAACCACCTCCCTGGGTAGACTGTTCCAGTGCTTGAGGACTCTTTCAGTAAAGAAGTTCTTCCTAATATCCAACCTAAATATTGTGTTCCTAATATCTAACCTTTCCCTGGAGCAACTTGAGGCCATTACCTCTAGTTCTGTCACCTGTTACTGGGGAGAAGAGACCAACCCCCACCTCACTGCAACCTCCTTTCAGGTAGTTGTAGAGAGCAATAAGGTCTCCCCTCAGTCTCCTCTTCTCCACACTAAACACCCCCAGCTCCCTCAGCCTCCTCGTAGGGCCTGTTCTCCAGACCCTTCCCCAGCTCCCTCAGCCTCCTCGTAGGGCCTGTTCTCCAGACCCTTCCCCAGCTGAGGGAGCTGGGCTGGGTCAGCCTAGAGAAGAGAAGGCTGTGGGGGGACCTCACTGCAGCTTCCAGTAGGGGACAGGAGGGGAATCGGGTTTTCACAAGGGCAGAGAGTGGTGGGACAAGGGGATGGATTGAAGCTGGAGTAGGGAAGGGTCAGGTTGGAGATCAGGGGAAGTTCTTCATGGAGAGAGTGGGGAGGGGCTGGAAGGGGCTGCCCAGAGAGGTGGGGGATGCCCCCAGCCTGGAGGTGTTCCAAGGCCAGGTTGGATGGGGCCCTGGGCAACCTTGTCTAGATCCAGGCCTGGAGGTTGGTGGCCCTTCCTGTGGCAGAGGGTTGGAACTCGATGATCCTTGGGTCCCTTCCAACCCAGACCAGTCTGGGATTCTGCAAAGGGTGCTGCCAACTCGACACTCAACTTGGTTCCTTCTGTCATAGATGCCAACACAAGAGCAAGTCAAGCCAGACAGACCATGAGGGAAATGCCAGTGAAACCCAAAACCTTCTCCTTGAAGGCAGCACCCAAACGTGTCCTAGAGTGCAGGGGGAGGGGCAACATCCAGGGGTCCTGGGCAAGACTATGGTGCCCGACCCTGGGGAGTGGCCGAGCATCTTTTATTTTTAAAGAAGGATCTAACTATAACTAAGAGCAGAGGCAACACTCAACAGAGTGCAGTTATACAGCTGGGGGGGGTCCTTAAAACATCAGGAGAGGGAAGATGTGCCTCCCCAGCCCCCATCACTTGCCTGCCCTTGGTTCAAAGCTGCGGCTGAGGTCCCCAGTGTGACACAGACGTGTCAGCCTGTCCGACAGGCATGTGACGCTCTGGTAGGGGCAGAACCGGCATCGTGCCTCCCGCACAGCCCGTCAGCTCAGCCCCTCGCGTCTGGCCAACAACCCTCCTCCGTCAGCAGCAAGAGGACAGGTCCTGAGGGGCTCCTCCAAATGCACTGCCAGCTGCAGATCCCACACTCCTCTCCCAGACTGGACACAGAGCAGGAGTGAGCTCTGGCCAGCTCACTGTGGGTAACAGCATCAGCACCCTCTCCTTCTGCTGCTCCAGGACAGCTCATCCTGGATGCTGGAAAGACAACACAGGCAGAGCAGCATCTGTGGGCCAGGCTCTGCCCCATCCCTGCAAACAGCTGAGGAAAACACCTCCTGAGCCTGGGCTGCAGCAGGAGCAGAGCTTCTCCTGGCACACACAGCCCGTGGGCACTGGCAGAGCTCAGAGCTACACCCCAACCTGTTCTCCTTGTGACACAGCACACCCCCACCCCCTATGCACCACCCCTGCCTGACAGCCAGCAGAGCACCCCGGCACCCAGTGCTGGCACGTCCTCGGCTGGAAGGAAAGCACCTCTGCCTCGTGCTCTGCAAGGAACAGGACAACGTTATCCCTCACCAAAAGCAGCCAGAAAAAGTTCTGTACCCTGTGCCACAGCAGGAGAGGTGACTGGAATGCTGAGAACCCCCAAACTCGAAGTCCCACCAAATCAGACCGATTCCTCCTCGTCAGCACAAGGTAACTTGGTGTTACAAGAAAGCAGCACATCCTATTTGGAGACTTCAGCGTGGTGCAGGTCCTGCTCCCCACTTCCACCAGTGCAGGAGTGAGGTCATGCACAGTAACACACCGCTGCCCAGGAGGGCAGTGCTGGCACTCCAGGAACACACAACTCTGCTCTGAAGCCTTCGTACTGTAGCAGAGTAAGATGTTCCTACTTTCTCCCTGGTTATCCACTGCTTTGTCCCTTCACCAACATGGATCAGGGGATCTTTAAGGTTGGACAAGAGCTCTAAGATCATCAAGTCCAACAGTCTGGCCAACACCACCAAGTCAACTAAACCATGTCCTGGAGCACCACGTCGACATGGTTTCTGATCACCTCCAGGGATGAAGACACTGAGACTCCTCATCCCTCCAACCCAACATCCAGAGGACACTATGTACAGTGTCCATGTTGTTAGCAGAATGGCCAAGTTCCACTCTGCTCTGGATGGATGTCAAGCAGGAAAATCACATACAGGAGGAAAGGTCAACAAAAGAACAGTAGGCTGTTGTATGGTAGGAAAACCAGACAGACCCTACGTGCCTGTGGAAGCAGAAAGGATAGGCAAGGACAGTGGTGGTTCTGAGTCTGGAGACCACACTTCTTCACAATTCAAGAACCTGATGATGGGTTTCAAAGATTTCCTCCTCTCCTACATATCAGAGTGGCTAGATTTCACACACACACATTTTTTATTTTTAATTCTGAGCACCATACTTGCTCCTGAAGTATAGTTATTAATCATTTCTTTGCTGGCCATCACACAAAATAAATCCAGCTAACGTGCTTATCAGGAGCTTATCCCTTTCTGACATTTTATTCTTGCATAAGGCTCGAGGGTTTGAATATTTAAATAGGCAAATATTCTTTTGATTAGTAGAATAAATGATTCTTGTTACTCACTGTCCTTAAAAACACTGTTAGCATCATGAAAGTGCTCAACTATGTTGGCACAGCTGTTAGAGGATTTTGTAGATTTTCCTATAAAACATGGTTCAGCAGCAGAGAGAGAGTTCAACTTAATAAGCTCATACATTTTTAAATGCCTCTCCTACGATGATGTATGGAGCCGCGGCGTTAACGCTAAGGGTGCGTAAGAGACAACTTGGGCACAATTTCTGCACATTAAGTGGAATTCTCCCCAAAATGACCATCTAAGTTTCACTAAGCTCTTATAAAGCCAAGCTGGAGCAAACATCATCTTGCAACAATACACCTCTGTGCCTAGGGAGCTCTGACCCTTCGGTTCCCTGAACGGTATTTTCAGTCACTCCCCCAAGCATGACAAACCAAATCAATCACCCATGACCCAGCAGAGCACCAGGACCCCTCTGGTGCAGCAGAGTTCCCAGGAGCAGGTAAACACAGAGTGTTTATAATGCCAGAGCCACCCCATGGGTGCCTATCACCACGGACATACTTTGCAGGATACACGAGTAATGACAACCAATGCATGGTCTTCTCGCATGAAGATGGAGAGGAGATGATGATGATGGTGGAGAGGTGATAGAGCCCCCAGCTCTTTGCCTGCTCCTCATCAGACCTATGGTGACAAGATACACCATGACAAGGTAGGGCTAGACACAAACCAGGGCCATTGCCTTGTGTGGTCACGCTGCAAGGAGGTGAATGCACCTTACTCAGGGTCACACCTGGACATATCTGGACAGCACAGACATCCACCCTTCCTCAGGGTGACACCTGGACATATCTGGACAGCACAGACATCCACAGTGATCTATGGACTCTCAGTCTGTCAAGAATTCAGGAGAAGGAGACTGCTCTCCCTTTAACTAAGACATCGGTGATTTAAACATCACACGACATCCTTCCAAAGGGACATCATTATCCTAACTGCAAATGAGGGAATGTAGAAATCAAGTGGTCAACCCCAAGAAGACAGGAGGTCAGTGGGGTTCAGGAACAAAACCCACAGGTCCTGCTGCAATGGCTCTGACAGTCAGTTGGACTATCCATCATCTCAGGCAAAGCACACTGGACAGGGAGTGTGCTTTTATCTGTCTCTCTCGAAACAGCCCCTCTGAAGAGAGCTGAATGCTGAAGAATGTCAACACGACCTGAAGGACTGAAGGACCTGGCCTTAAAAAGGCTGTCTACAGCATTTTGCAAAGATGGGCATCACTGCATCAAAGCTGGAAGCACCCTGAGCTCCCATGTGGTGCAGCTCCTGAGCTATCAGGCTGTGATGTAAGCTCTGCTCTTCTTCACCAAGCAGCTCAGCAGGTCCCGTGTTTCCACAGAGGAAGGGTGGGTGCTGTGCCAGCTGGCACCCTCAACCACAGGAACACTGACTGCTGCACAGGACAACCAGACCCTCAACAGCCACAAGCCTGTAAGCGCTCAGTGATGGTGCCTGAGAGGCAGTAATGTAAAACTGTAAATTAATGCTGCATGTTTTGATGTCCTCTATTAGAGGTGTCTGCTACTCATGGTGTTGATCATGTGGACATAATTATGGCTAATTAAAAGTCATCAAGTATAAGGTACAAGTCAAAGCTCCCTTCGAGGTCAATGCAGAGATAGTGACACTGCTAAAGGACAATTTATTCCACTACTCTGAGGCACAAGTATGTTGCTGACTGGTGTTTCAGACAGATACCACTACTTTGGGGATAGGTGCAAATGCCTTTTTCTCCCTAGCAGGAGATCTCAGGCAGACCTAGACTGGAAGTTTCAGGGGGACACATCCAGTGAAGTGATCCCTTACCCTCCCATCGGTGACTTCAGGGCAGCGATCACACCAGCCAGCTTCACCAACCAGCCCACAGCTCTCCTCAGGTAGGTGGGTATAAAACCCTCCATGCCCTAAGCCCCACCTGCCAAATGCAGAAAGAAATCCCTGGTACAGAGCTGTACCTTAGGAGCAGCTCCTGAGAATCCATCTCATGGGACCTCACGGTTTTGACACCCCCAGTAGGTACTTAGGGCAATGAATAAGAGAAGTGGCCAGTGTGTGTGCTGCCTGGGAGCCTGGGTGGAACGATGCCGTGGCTGGGAGGGGGAGTGTAAAAATGATGGACTAAAAAGGCACAATGACTGCAGAGACAGCGCTGCTGCTTTTCTTTCTTGGTAATAACCGATCCACGCCGCTGACGGGTTTATGAGGTGGGAAGATGAAGAGTTTTTTAAACCTTTTCTGTTATGTACAGAAATCACTGTGTAAGTTTACTTAACCTCTGCCAGAAGGAGATCAGCCTCAGCAGAGGGGTGTCGCTCAGCCCTGTCTGGCAAATCACTGTGTGCTGAAGTCACACCGGGGGAGCTCCACGGAGCTGGAGCCAGCACAGCCACAGCCCACCCACGCGTCACCCCGAGTGGGCTGCCCACCCAGAGATACAAACTTCACTCTCTGGGGGGAGAAACAGCAAACAAGTCGTAACCAATTCCAAAAGTGTCAAAAAACAGAAGATGAGGTTGATTATTGCACATTTCTACTCATATCCCCATTTCAGGTGCTCGTTAACTGAATGCAATTAACCTGTTATCAGTATCGGTGCACCCTTAATGGCAGGGGACAATTAAGTATGGAAAGGTTAATAAACCTGAAGACAACATAGGTGTTTGCTGACAGAGGTCAAAAGCAGTGACTGGCTGCTCTGCCTGTACTCCATCCTCAACAGGTTTTTCCTGATGCATTAAGTGCAGAAGGCCACACGTGCCAGACGTTTCCCGCTATTCCACAGACGAAGACCCACACCACCACGGCTAGTCTGGGGTTAAACACGTCCCTGCCTGACTTCTGCACTGTTAAGGGTTACATGCTCCACCCCTGACAAAATAAAATACCACAGGCAAAACTGGGAGGCAAAACTGGCCGACTGGGAGCCAGAGCGTGCCCAGGAGAGGTCAGCCAGTCTCCCCAGCACAGACCAGCGCAGCACCACCATTTCCATACCCAGGAGGCAGGTCAGGGAGGGATCCCACCCACTATAGCCAGACAAACAAGAGCTGAGGTGCTACAGGGATAAGACTAAAACAAGTGTGACATCCTGAGATGAGTGGAGCTGCGCTGTGCCTGTTGAGGAATGCCTGGCTTCATCTGCAGAGACCCAAATGGTGACAGATACACAGGCACCCAGCACAGACACTGCAGCAAGTCCTTCACTATCATTCAAACCCAGAGAACATGACTTAAGGCTATGGATTTGTTTGCTGCCTCAACAGAGACACAAACAGGAGTACCTAAAGCCTGACATGCTTGAAGTCAGCTCCTTCCCACCCTGCTGCCACCAGCAGCCCCGAAGGAGATGGCCACATACCCGAACTTCAGCCTGTCTGTACAGACTGTACCAGACACACTTTTAGGCAGCTCTGGGTGTGACACACTTGATGTGAGCAGACAAAAACCACAAACAACATACTTGTACTGAAACACACGTGCGTGGTTACACCTTCCCAAGACATCCTTGCCATTACCTATGCACACCAGAGGGTTGGGTCTCCACCTGAACCCACAAGAGGGAAATTCAGGCTCCTTCTCCCCTCTCCTCCTCACCTAGCAAATGCCACCCAACGTTTACTCACTTCACATGAGACATAATGCAAAAGCAAACACAAAATCTTCTCCCTCCTGCAGTGCCAAACTTAATGCGTTACCCACAGGCAAGATGTGCCTGTTCCCTCCTGCCTGCAGCAGATCCCTCCTGGCCCAGCACACAGAAAACCAACATGTGCATGGTACTGATGCAGCTGAAAACCTGGGAGGTAAATTCTTCCATCTCAACGGTGCTGGATTGAATGATGTTCTCGTGATCGGGCTGCCAACACCGCGGCTGAGATACGGTGTGTTATAAATCACGTTACAATCTTCTGCTGTCCACACACAGGCAGGTTCCAGCTTGCTCAAGCTCCCCTAACCCAGTCACATGGGCTGCTTACACATCTGTATTGCTTTTTGTCTTTAAATCTCAGTGAGAAAGGAAAAACCTCACAAACCCATCTGAACCGGTGACGAGCCATTCCACAGACTGAAGCGATTGATTTGAAATAAGCTTCATTCATGTTCTGCCCACAAAAATAAAGCTCCACCAGGAAATGAATTGATCTTCATTTGGCTTTTGTAAAGTTTATGAACAAGCTTAAAAAGAAAGCAAGTGTTCAGGCTGCTATTCACACTGCCACTTCCTAATCACGCTGCATTCATCGATCGCTTATTTTAGTTTGGATTTTGCTGATTCAGTTGCACGTGTCTTCTTGCAAAAGGGATTATCAATATTAAATCAATTGTGTCTCCCCTGTGAAGTGAACAGAAAAGCAAACCATTTCTACAACCCAAGCACCTTGTAAGACCCAATGCCATCTTGAGTGTTTACAGCTTCAGAAGACACTAGATCCTCATAAACTATTTCTGATCGCTAATGCTCTAAACCTCTGCGCATTTCCCCACAAAATTTGTTTTTTAATGCATCTACCTTATTTCCATTAAGCATTTTTCAGAAATGTTATACTTTATATTTTAAAATTAGGGTGTCAAAACTAAGTGTTACTCTTCAAAGATTTAGGGATATACAGGCACTTCAAATGCACATTACTTACTCAGCAGGTTCCAACAAGAAATCATCTACTAAGTTGTAAAACCAGAAGGTACAGAAGAGGATTTATTTTTGTGAGGGGCTCCTGTAATAAAGTTATTAGATTCAGACATCTCTAAGGGACATAAAAGCCAGAGCAATTACGAGTGTCACATCCACTTACCCATCTCTCCCCATACAGAGGAGCTATTCACAGGTAGGAAGAAAGAGTCGTCAGGAGACCCTTGGGCTGGGATTTACTGACAGGAACATTTTGGGGGCAACAGGGAAGAAGATGAGGAAAAAATCCGTTACTCCCAAAGGATTCTCATGTTATGGGTGACTGTCCTTCGAAATAAACCACTGAGCCCAGGACCTGGGTCAGCCTTCCCCTGGCCCAAGGCTGCCAGACACCAGCGTTGGACCCGCACCTCTGCCCGCGGCGGCCGGGAACACCCAACCCAGGCAAAAGCCCCCGCGGCAACAGGAAACCTCTCTGTAATACATGAAAGCAGATCAGTAGCACCAACACAAAAGCTTTGATTTCTTTGGAAGCCAACTTAAAAGTGTATCCAAAGCTTAATTTGGCTCATTTATTTTCCTAAGTACAGTTTAGTCAGAAGAGCTCATGATAACACAGGTATGTTTCAGCGCCAGAGCTCAGAAGAGCACAGAAGCGAGTTGTTAAATTACACTAATCCCATCCTCTGCCAAAGTGTGTGGTTAATACTTCTGTTTACACTGGCAAATGCTTTACAGCACACTTCACAGATAGAAGTCTTCCCTGAAGCATCATGTTCCAAACTCATAAGAAGAGGGAATAATTTTGTAGTCAGGAAGGGAAAATTGACAATTAGTGGAATATATTGCAAAGCCATAATAATTAGGTACCGTGTATGTAAATCCACGGTCACGGGGCTTCTGCATTACACCGTGCGGCACAGCGACACTCAGAGAACCTCCTAACAGCCACTGTACAAACTCCAGTGTTACTCTCCACTTTCTTGCAGGCTGAGGTTAAAGATGCCCCTGGGCTTCAGGAGATCAGACTTTGGGCTCTTTAGGGACCTTCTTGGCAGAGCACCACAGGACAATGCCCCAGAGGGAAGAGGGGCACAAGACAGCCGGTTCAGACCCCAGGATCATCTCCTCCCAGCTCAGGAGAGAGGCATCCCAGCAAAAAAGGAAGCCTGGAAGGATGAGCAAGGAGCTCCTGGGCAAACTCAAATGCAAAATGAAGCTACAGAGGCTGGAAGCAAGAGCAGGACCCTGGGAGGGATTTGGAGGAACTGTCTGAGTAGCCAGGGATTGGGTTAGGAAAGGGAAAGCCCTAACAGAATCAGATCTGGCCAGGGAGACCAAGGGCAACAAGAAAAGTTTCTATAGGTATGGAGTGATAAAAGACGTGGGAAAATGAATGAAGCAGGAGACTTGGTTACCCAGGATATGGAGAAGGTGAGGTACTCAATGAATTTTTTGCCTCAGAGCTCTGGTCACACTGCTCAGGCCACAGAAGGCAAAGCCTGGGAGAATCACATAATGTCAGGAGT
>VXBZ01009058.1:2561-20962 GCA_013399135.1 Heliornis fulica
AAAAACACAGAGTGAGAAAGCTGGAGTTCTAGGAGAAGATGTGTACAGCAATAAAGCAGGCATACACGTATGTAATTTGGCAATGATTACATGTCCGAAAGCCACATGTATCCCAGCTGAGAGGATTAGTTTAACAGACTTTGATCCTCAGGTCCTCATAGCAAAATATCAGCAGTTCCTTCAAATGAAAATAAGCAATTATTTTTTTCCTAGATAAATAACCACAAAATCACATCTGTCATGTAGAAGTTGCTGCAGAGCAGCTCACAGGCTGCTCTGCTGGGCTTGTGCTGTTCCCTGCTGCAGTCGGCTTGCATGCTGTGGACCGACTTGAGTGGGACGCTTTGTAGCCCATACATATGATTTTGTGGTGTACACATGGAGAGCATTGGTCAGTGGACCTTTATTTCACCCAACCTGAGAAATTCATCAAATTGTGGTACTGCTCACATAGCATGAGCATCTTCATATTTTTAGGGCGCAATATGTAGATGGAGGTTATTCTGTGGCAGGAAAGTGTGCTTTATTCTAACCTGAAAGAGAAGTAAATTAGGTCAGACAAAAGATCAGTGCTGTCATCAGCTGTACAAAAACCTTTCACTCTTGGATAGAGAAGGCCAGCAATTTATCTGATGATTTCTCTACTTCATTTAATGTTTGAATCGAGCTAGTTGGAAACATATAGACAGCAGCCAGCTCGTTTAACAGACCTGTAAGCTGAAGAGCACAGTGTCCGGGCCGCTGATGATGCTAGTATTCCCTGCCACGGGGAAAACCTTTCCTTCTCCCCTTCTGAAACCTCAGACTTTGCCGATTGTGGCCTTCTTTCCATTCCATGACTATTAACTTTTATCAAGAGAAAGAACGATCCCACTCTCCTCCTCTCCGCTGCCTCTGCCCACACAGCACATGCACAGTCCCCTTCCTTCTGCTCCCTCCTCTGCCTCCCACCCATCCCACTGCCCCAGGACGAAGATTGTCTCCGTGGAGACCTGCCACCCCAAAATGTCTCTCTGCTTCCTTGCTAGAACATTTCCTTCTTTTGGGTTGTAGTTTGGTGTCTCCAGGGTGTTGTTGCAGTTGTTTGAATTTGGTCTCCCCTTGGTAGCCTCCAGAGAAAGAACGGAATAAAATAAATGGGGGGCTGGGGGTTACTGCCCTTTAGTGATACCATAAAAGTGCTCGGTGAAACATCAGCTATAGATGGATTTTTATATATCAATCTTTTTAATGAGGGAGGGAAAAGACATCAACAGCTGTGTGCATTGATAAATACGTGGTTCATTCAGCCGCTCTAACTACAGCACGTTCCTCTTTCGTGTTTATTTACTTTCTTAAAATGTTTTGGGGCAGGCTGCGCACCGTTCCTCAGCACCCACTGCTGCAGCCTCAGAGGCAGTTGTGCGTTCAGCTCCTGAACATCAGCTAAATTTGCTCACTGTCTGCCCTCCTGAAGAGCTGTTGCTTTCTGGGTACTGTAGACCCTTGCTGGAGCTTTAAGTAGCAGCTTCTTTTTTTGTGTTTTGTTTTTTTTTTCCAAAGGATATATAAAAAATGCCTAAAGCAGGCTATTCAAAAACAAAGCAGAGGGACACACTTCATGCGTTGCAGGCACGCGCCAGTAGAAGGGGGTTAGAAGAATATCATCATTTTACTGGCAAAACTGACACCAGATCGGGGATTTGATTAATGGTTCAGCATTCACAGGGACTTAGTTCTATATTTTTGACATACGCAGCTCTTTTGTGCGGTTGCCTCACTGCAAGAAATTCCTTTTTTTTTTTTTCCTGGAGCAGCTGATAATGTGTGTGTGTGTGTGTGTGCATGCTGGATATGCCCAAGGTACTTTCCAAAGAGTAAGCACTAGACAGCACAGTATAAAAAAAGGAATCCAAAGTTAAGGGAGAGGAAAAAAACACACTGGTTTACTTAACTTTTTTATGACCCCTTTTACTAAGCCACTGGAAGAAGCCATAAATTCGCTGAATGTTATAATGAATATGCTTCAATGAAAGTAAAAAAAAAGGCTTAAGAAAATTGTATGTGAGCAACAGCATGCCATACACAATTGAGAAAGTCTTTTTTGAGGCTGATATTTTAAGAGAACAGAGCTGTTGTGTGTTTAAAGCATGTTCAAAACTAATTACTTAATTTTGATCATGGCTTTTAAATCCTTGAGGAAGAATCTGTGCTTCCAGTATCCCTCCCTACGCCAGTTTAAAAGCCTGTTCCCAAATACTTCTTCTCCCTTTGTGGCACCGAGCTCTCCTCTCTCTCCTTGGTCGCGGTTTACATTTAAATAAAACAAATGTATTCATCGAGGAACAAAGAATGTTTTTAATGTCACATCATCACATCCTATTTTATCTGTGGGGATTTACAGCCTCTGCAGCCTACAGAACAGCCCGTTCATTTTACACCCTCAAAAAGCAATACCTATTTTTTTGAGGAACGCGGAGTTTACTTAAAAGGAGACACGCCACTCCCTTCCCCGAGCCGGTACCTCGCTTCTGACGGAGTAACTAACACCTGACGAGCGCTGGGGAGGCCCCTCGGGCCGCCTCGGCTCGTTCCGCCAGGGTCCGGCGCGGTCACTGTGGTGTTTTCCTTCCCCTTTTCCCTAACCCCTGATGCCTCTGCCTGGCTCTTTGCGGCGGCGCCGGGGCTCGCTCCGTCTCAGGTGTGTACCCGGGGTTAAACTGCTCTCTCGGACACTCGGGCTACTTCTGCAAGCGGCCTCTGACGTCGCAGGACACCCCTCAGACTGCGGCGGTGCACGGGCGATGGAGTGAAACGGGCTATTCCTCCCTCCCCCCGCCGCTGAGTCCCGCTCCTCTGGCTGTCGGTACCCAGCGGGGGGCCGGGCCGGGCCGGTGGGCTCCATCCCGCCGCCGCGGACAGGTGCCGGTGGCCAACCCGCCGCCCTCCGTGTCGCGCTGCCGCCCGGCGTGCGGGGGCTGAGGGGAGGAGGCTGGCGGATGACCGGACGGCGACGGCTCGGCGGCTGCACCGGGACCAGGCGCGGCGGGAGAGGCGGTTCGCCACTGCCCACCCCTCGCCGCCTTTGTGCTCTTCGCACACGCCTGAGGGTCGCTGGGGAGGCGAGGCGGAGCTGCGGGCCCCCGCGTGTCCGGGGCTTGCCCGTCCAGCAGCCCCTTTGGGCCAACTCAGCCCATTGGCCTCTGGTTAGAGGAAAAGTAAAAACACCTTAAACAGTTGTTTTTCAGCCCCCGGAGAAATGAAAAACCTCAGATAAGTGGTGCCTGGTACCGCCGAACGTGATGCTGATGCGGTGTGCAGGCATCATGCTCAACTCTATACCTTGCAGCTGCAGGGAGCTGCGGGGAGGCTCTGGAAAAAGCAGGTTAGCGATAAACTTCGACGGCAAGGAGCCGCGTTGCCCGCTCTGAGCAGCGTTAGTCTTTGTGCAGCGAGGATCCTGACACCGATCTCGGCGATAACCCAGCTAGAGAGCGTGTGATCTGAGCTATTTCCGTTAAGCATGTTGATATTACAGTAAATGTGACATGTGGGTGTTGATTGAAGGGACATTATTTTAAGGCCTGCTTTGGGCCAACACCCTGAAGAGCGAGTCAACTTCTTTGTGCTCGCTCCCCAACTAGGCTAAGCTCTTTCTGAATGTGCCTTCAAGACAGCAGCAACTGCAGGGAGAAGGGCATGCTTGGCATGCTGCAGCACACTTGTGGGTGGCTTCCTGTGCCTGGGCACCAGGAGCTGTGACCCACAGGTCAGCTTGTCCCAGAGATGGGTGGCCCTGGGGGAGCCTGTGCTTTGTCCCTCAGGTGGGCACAAGGGTGGGTGGTGGCTGCGTTGAGGTGTCGAGGCAGGCAGGGCACCCAGCAGCACCTCTGCAGCGAAGGCACTGGCACCACTCACCTTAACCACTCCATAATTGATTTGTGAAGAAACTGACTTCGAAGGGGAGGTTTCACACCCAGATCTTTGGCTGGGCATGAAACCATTCCTTCCTCCCCCTTTTCTCTGCCTCCTTTTGATACTGTGGGATGGGAAAAATAGGGAACATAACAGGTTGACAACTTAAGAGATCTTTTAGATCCTTTCTTACCTTGGCTCTTGAGTGCAGTGTAAAGGCAGGAGAACAAATAACTGCTGCCTGGACTCAGCCTCAGCCAAACCCCGTGAACAACGTCCATGGTTCTGTCCTTTCAGGCCTTGGAAGTGATTTTTAGTAACACAGTCTTTTACTGTTAATGGGTATGGTTTTGAGACATCTGACATGCAGAAAGTAGTTAGCATGTGCATTCATTTTAATACTGGGCACAAGATTATTGTTTGCGTGAGGCACATATGCTCTAATGATGTCACCACGCAGAAGTAGGAGTGCTGGTGGTTTTGTGACAGTGCCTTTATGGAATTAAGGAGTTTGTCCACTGTATTTTGGTGTGGTAGGCAGCCAGAGAGCTTGGGAGATCCTGCTGAGAGTCCAGCTAGCAAGTGTAATTCTTTTCAAAGTACAGCGAATGATTTAGATTGTCTGGCTGCATTAATTCCATGAAGCCATCGGGTAAAAACTGTCTCACTCACATCCCCATAGATTGCCAGTTCCCAACTCCCTGTGCTCCCTCGGCAGGCAATGCCAAGGCAGTCCTCTTCAGAGGAATCTCTGGGCACAAGGAAAATACAGGGCACACCTTAACACACCTGGAAGAACTAGGGCATGAGTCCTGGCTGGAAATAGCTCATTTGCATGTTTTTCCCTTCTTCCCATGTAAGGGAGATGTTTTCTTCTCTCCTTTTTTGTGTGACTTGATTTCTCCTTCCTAAAAAAAAGTAAATCATTTTAAAATAAATACTCATGAGGAAACACCTTCCTTCCCCCAAACCCAGCTACCAGCAAACAGCAATAAAACCACAGAGTTAAATTCAAATAATGTGAAGCGACTCATTTGAAACCCATAGACACAGAGTCAGAACTTCAGATTGAGACTGGCCTAAATTGCCCCATTGGTATTAAAGGACGCCTTAAACAGCCTAATATCTTGGCTGTTGTATTAACCAGGCATGACCTGATGTGTTATGGGCTGGACTTGCAGGCTTTTTTCTCTTTTCCTTTGTGGGTTTTAAATCTCTCCTGTAATGTTACTTGAATGTAGGTTTTTAATGGCTTAATTGAGTTGTCAATAGGAAGCCCTTTTTTTTTTATTCTGAGCTAAAAAAAAATATATATGCAAATTGACATGGATAAAATGCATTTGAAGATCTGTTCAGTATTTTGTTTTTCATTCTTTACATCTGTTTTCCACATCCCAAATAAGGGGATGTAATACAGCTTCTGTATTGTTAGGTGTACGGCTGGTCTCATGCTTGACGATTTATTAAGCTCAAATCAGAAATTGAAGCGAGTAAAAAAAAAAATCTTTTGATAGTTTGAAACCTAATTGCTGCTGATCACGAGGGCTCAGCATATCAAGAAAACGAAAAGCTGATTTTTGGTAATGTGACTACTGCCAAAATATGAAGGAATACCAGATGTTATTTTAAAAAAGTGCCATTGTGGAGTCCTTGGAAAGAGAGTGAGTGAGTGTAAGTGAATAGGCATATGTGGATTTAACTAATACTCAAACGAAGGGTAGAACTGAAAAGAAAGAATTTGCAACAGTTTAGGTCTTTAAACCTTCTTCATGTTTCCACAGGAGCCTGCCTAGTCAGGAGCTTTATCAAATGCAGCAGTTTTGCACAATTTAAATCACAGGGAAAAAAAATTAATTCCTCACATCAAAAAGATAATGAAGTTGAGATATACGTTTCTCTTTTTATTTGTTATACATATATAAATGCCAAACTCAGCCTTTGTAATTTTCAACAGACTTTAATCTGAAGGCTTTACGGGAATGTTTGGTGAAACTAGTAGCGTCATTTTCCTCCTCATCCGCCTCTTCTCCTTCCAACCCTTGGTTCAGTTCCTGTTCTCATGTCGTCTTTTCCAGCTCTTTGTCCCATCTCCCGCGTCTGTGTCTGTGTGTGCCTCTGTGTGTGTGGTGGTTTGTTGGTTTGGGTTTTTTTTTTAATATTTTGACACTCTGCTCCCCCTTAATAGGAATTCTTCCTGGAAATTGTGCGTACATTTCTAAAGGGCCCTTTTCACAGCCCTTTTCTTTTGGCTCTAAAATGATGTATATGTAATTGGTAATTAAAGGTGCAAGCTCTCTTCAATATAAACAATATTGCTCAATATTAGATCATTAAAGGGAACCGCAGCACTAAATAATTACCTTTTGCATCGTGACACACTGTTTGCGGGCATGCGCTCCCTTCCCAGCAGTCCCCGTTCAGCACAGGGTTATGGTTACGTTCTCACTAAGGCAAGGAGGCATCTTTTCATTATATAAATTGGTGAATTAATTACATAGTATTGCCTACAAACTACTTTTAAACTTCGATTAAGGGGAAAAAGGTAATTATGGTTTTGAGAACGAGCATTGTGCTGGGTATTTGGTAAGCTTGGTGTGAGCTAGGAAACCTGAGTCTTCTGTGTCCATCGTTTCCTCCAGCGGGGCAATCTGTGCTCAGGAACTTCTTTGGGGTCCCGGTCCTTTTCCAGCTGCATCTGCTGCTGCTTCTCTCAGCTCTGCTGTTAGTGAGCTCTCATGCAACTTGTAATGCAGCTGGTAGATAGATACAGGGTTTAGTTAGTTATTCTGGAAGGCAAAAACGGGGGTGATTATTTTTCTAAGGTGCCTTTTTCAAGTCTCAGCCATTTTTGTTGCTGGGTAGTACATTTCACCTTACACCTCTTGCCCTTTTCTTATGAGAATTTTTTTTGGTTTTTTTTAGTTTTTTTGAATTTTGGTTTTGGTTTTTTGTTTTGGATTTGCTTTTTTTTTTTTCCCAGTTTGTTGAGGAGTGGGAGAAAACTCATTTTCATCCAGGAGGAGAATCCAGACTGGGATTATAACATCTATCTCAGTCTCACTTCTTTCAAATAATTGTGGGACTTCCTTTCCTCAAGAAACCCATAAGCAAACCTCTTGGGCTAATAGAGAACATTTTTCCTCCTATTCCTTTAATCCTGATTTGATTAGAGGTCTCACTCACTGATTTACATCCTGCTAGTTCCTCTGTTTTGTTCAGCCTAAATCCTATAGTCCTTGTAGAGGCAAAACAGCCCCAGGCAAAAGTCAGTGGAAATTTTGCCCAACCGAGGACCAAGATTTGTATGATTTGGCAGTTACATGTCAGAACAAGAGAAAACAGACCAAAACCACATTTTGCCCCAGAAAAGGATTGTGATCCATAATTATTTTATAATGTAAGAATTATATTCCAAGTACTTATTAAAAATGCTCTGTTTTATTAATTGTGAAATGAGAAGCTACTTATTTCTTAGAAACCGATGCAGGTCACTCAGAAATGTTTTCCCAGTCTTTAGGGGGTGATGGTATGAAATCCTTCAGGTTGATAGGCAAGATTTAAACAAAAAAGCTTTTATTAACCTCTATAGCTACTGCAGGGATGTTTGACATCAGGAAAATGAGTGGAAGATTTCAGCATCAACCTATATTTCAGTATATGTTATATTCTCTTTTCCATTGTACACACTTTTAAAACCCCTTAACTTCTCGTGAGACCGTATGTCCTGCTTACCTTACTCTGCAAATAGCTGTAATCCGTGCTAATGGGTGGTCATTTAACTTTGCTGGTGTCTTTGGAGTGGGTCACGGTGGTACTAATTTTGTATGCCACGGGGAGCCTGATCCTGCTTGTATGGATCACGCGAGTTCTTCCCCATCTCTCTGAAATAGGAGGAGAGGTTTGGGTGCATAAGCTTTCCTGGATGGGGCCTTGGCCAGATGGCTGGGAGACATGTTGGGAGTGAGAAGATGGGATAAAAAGAGAGGAACTATTTCAGAAAGCGACTCAGGGCTCAAATGTTTGCAAAATGGCTCTTTGCTGATATCCTCACAGTGCTGGCAGCAGTGGGAAGGAGCTGTCAGGAAAGCTATGCTGGGTCAGCCTTTCCATTTTGTTTCAGGCAGACTTGGTTGCAAAATATATTGAAATCATTCTGGGAGAGTGGAAAAGCTGAAAAATAGAAGAAAGATCTAATCAGGCCTGACTTCTTTTCAAAGAAGTGGAGTGGGGTGAGGGGAGGCTGGGCCTCTTGTGGTGCATCCTTCAGAGTCTGTGAACATTCAAAGCAATCTCTTTCTCTTCTCCCCTCGTCCCTTTCCTCCCTCTTTCTCCTTGTCCATGTAAAGCAGAGGCTGACCATGTGGAACCGGCACTCGCCGACGAGGATGAGAGCCTGGCAATAGCCGAGCCAGGTGGCATCAGCATCGCCGCAGGCGGGACAGACCCCGACTTACTAACCTGTGGACAGTGTCAGATGAACTTCCCGCTGGGAGACATCTTGGTTTTTATAGAGCACAAGAGAAAACAGTGCAATGGCACTGGTGGTGCCTGCTATGAAAAGAGCATGGATAAGAGCAGCCCTCCCCCCTCCTCACGCGCCGAGCTCAGGAAAGTGTCAGAGCCAGTGGAAATCGGGATCCAAGTCACACCCGATGAAGAAGACCGTCTTCTCACGCCTACAAAAGGAATTTGCCCCAAGCAGGAGAACATTGCAGGTACAGCATGTTTTACACTCAATCAACTGCCTAGGTAATCTTTTAACGAGAGCCCTCTAGAAAGTGCCATGAAACAGAGGCTTCAGTAACAAGTCGTTATAAGAGCCATTGGTCTGGAGGATCCTCACAGCCACCTGGGCTCAGCAGGGTGGTCCACCTCCCCATTGGGGGTGGACTATGAATTCAGTGTAGCTATCTGTAGTCTCTCAGTCCCCAGGGAGAGCCAAGGGCCAGACTGTACAGGTAGGAAGAAGCAGAAAGTTTGGGTCAGAAACCATTTCAGGAGCTTCCTTAAGCAGGTAGCACTGCTGGAGGGATAGGGGTCTGTGGTGAGGTGCTCAGTTCAGCCCAGTTCAGACACCCTTATTCATATGCAAACCCATGGGGAAGGATCAAATCCTGACCACACTTCAGTCAGTGAAAAAGTCCTCTTCCCACTGACTGCAGTGGGAAGAAGATTTGGTTGTGAGGGCCCAAGTAGGGTTTCGTTAAGTCCTTGATTACTCCTTCTGCTGGGTTAGATGTCAGCTTCCTGGTCTGCATTACAGCCTGTGCCTGGGTCTCTGCAGATGACAGGAGTGATGCAGTGGGTGACACCTCCATTCATGTGTGCACCCCAAATGGAGCCTTTGGATGACAAGACACAGGCTGGCACGGGTGAGGAAATTGCAGGCATTCTTTTTTTTTGAAACTCCTACATGGTGCAATTACAGGCCTTTCCCCATCTCAGAGATGGGCAGGTGGGAGATGGTGCCCATCTAGGTGAGATGCTGTGCAGTGGTTCCTGCGGAGCACCAGGCATGGGGCCACTTCAGTAATGCATGGTGCTTCTCACCTCTGTGGTGGTGTGTTCTTCCACAGCAGTGAAAGGAAGGTTCTGCTACATTTTAGTGAGTGGGGCTTTTATGTTGCACAGCAGAATCTCCCCTCAAAGAGGCCTTTTTTGTTCAAACTGACTGTAGTCTATACAGAAGACCAGTGGCAAATTGTCATTGCTACCAGTGTCCCTATTTCTATAGGAATTGTCCTATGAGATTAGATCTGATGGCCTGGAATCCTGCTTGCAGTAGAGATATTCCCATGAGGGCATCCCCAATAGACATGTGAGAGGCTCCTATCTTTACAGTTGAAGCTTAAGTTAGCTTTGGAGGTCTCTGAGTTAGTTCCCAGCATCTCTGATGGGCTTGGCCATCATACAAATAAAGATACAGGCTTTGAACTGCTGCAGTCTTCAGATCTCTAGATGATGTGCCTCTTAAGAGAGGGCACATGCCACCCATTGACTACCTCATTGTCTTCTAGGAATCTTTTTTGGGTGCAGTCACTTCATTAGTGTGGGGTGGCTGGTAGCCTTGGGGGCATTAGCAATGGCAGCCTCACTGTAAGACCTGACCTGGTCCTTTCTCCATCCTTTTTCAGCTTTCCCCATCCTTTTGTAGCTGTGAGTGCATTTCTTAACAGAGATGACTACCTCATGGTGTGGCAGCTTTGAGGGCTAGATTTCCTTCCAGTTTGCTGGGAGCTGAAGAGAAGTGTTCAGGACCTTCTCCTCCAGTCTGCTGAAGGCCTCCTGAATGGTGCTGAGCACTCCCAATAGCTGTTGATCTGGCTGCTACTAATTGTGCCCCAGTTCAATCCATAGTGAAACACCTCAATGGCTACACCCAGCGCAGATGGTGCTGTCCCACCCCAGCTTCTGCGGGTCAGCCTCAATGTAACTAACACTTTTGCCATGCACAAAATCTTCTGGGAGAGCGGGTGAAGGGGATGTTCATGTGTGGAAAAGCCATAGCAAAAAAAAAAAAAAGCCAATCTGGAGCACATAATCTCTTTCAGACTAAACTGAATATCAAATGAAAGTATGTAGGAAAGATTTTGAATTGAGAAAAATAAAAGGGTTTATCATTTGATTGGCATTTTCTCAGCAGTGCGCGGAGATAGGGACATCCACGAAATAGTGCAGTAATAATGCTTTCTCAATTAGGAGCCCAGCTCTGAGATAAAAAGGTGCAGTGTCCTTCCATATTTTTTTTTTAATAGCAGCGGATAGTTTTCAATAGTAGGATAAAAGCCTCACATTACAGCCATGGAGGGTAGCCATGAAAAACCCACAGAAGTCATTCACTGGAAAGGCTTTAGTGGGATATACCAAACCCCTTATTTATATTTCAATAGAAAGGCTTTCTGCATTAGCCAAGAAAATCAGAATCTGCATTTAACATTAAAGGTATTTCCCAGTGAGCGGCTGTAGAGCATTGTTGTTAGATTTGTTAAAAAAAGAGACTAAATACGATTTCATAAAAGGGAAACTTAATCTCTAAGGCAGCTTTCTCCCACCCCACCACCCCCTCCCTTTATTTTTTTATTTTTTTGGTAATAATGCAACAGCCTACAGTATTTTTACTTTATATGTGACGAAAGATATTCTTAGCCTTTCTGTACTGCGACAGGAAGAATGAATTTCTTTATTCCACCAAGAAATATGTAAAATAATCCCTTAGAAGTATGGGGAGATATGTTTGTTCAAAGCATTTAAAATGTTATTTTAATCAAAGGCACAAAACACTCTACATGCTGTGTCAGCTAAAGGAGACCATTACATTTTAACAGCAAATCATGCTCTTTTTCCCCCCTCCTAGCCAGCCCCCTCCCACTTTGAAACTAACTTTTTTTTTATTAAATAAAAAGGCGAAAAAGATTAAAGAATAATAAAAAAAAACTTCAGTGGCTCAAATGTATAAAGTAATTTAATATGGTGGAAGCATTAATTATTTTAGCTTAATTGAATTCTGAGGACTGCAGTAGTTGCATTTTTGTAGACAAGCTCTGTTTATTATTTCTTTGTGTAGATTAACAGTAAAGGAAACATAGATAACTTTCAGTTATTTATTGTAAAATAAATGTGTCAATTCATGTGTAAAGCAAGCTGTTCAAAGATAATTGAGTCTTTATATTTGAAGAGGGAAACCAGAAATCACCCACTCGCCACTCCGGCTCCCTGAAATATGCTGCCACCGCTGCTGCCCTCAAATAGGTTTCAGCTCCTCTCCTTGATCTTGTGTTATTTTTGTAGACCTTTTTATTTGGCTGAAATTATTTGTGTGGCCTTCTGCGGTGTGGCTTGGCTGCCAAACCTTTAAGCTTTCAATGGCTGAGTGCAGCAAGGGTATGTGAAACACTGAGGTTGTCTCTGCCATCGCATCTCTCACTTGACATGGGTGCTCTGGAGTTCTCAGGTCTTTCCATCTCTCTTTTTGCCTTTCTTTTTTCCTGGCAATTCTTGCTCTGTTGGCTGAATGCCTCTTGACCACATAACAGACCTTACGATGCTTGGAAAGAGTCAGGTATTGCTCCAGAGTCTACAAGGCATGCAATGCATATCTCCAGCTGGCACATCTAGATATCAGTAGAGACAAAAGCAACTTGACCTTCATAACCAGCTTTTAAGGACCTTCTGTCATCTTTCCCGGACTGGTAACTTGCAAATCCTGTGCTTTTCAAGGTGCTTCCACTTAGTTACCACTGTCTGTAAGGTGTATGGTAGCATATTAGCAGTCACTGGGAGGACGTGACCTGCTTAGAAGCAGTTTCTCCTAAGAAGTTATTTGGGGTTTTTTTGTTTGTTTGTTTGTGGGTTTTGGTTTGGTTTGGTTTTGTTTTTTCTTCAAATTCTCTGACCTGTCTGAAAATCAGTTCTGCTTCTTGTACAGAGGGTGTGATAATACTGAATAAATGTACTAGATTGTAGCACAGCAAAACACCACCAGGCCAACGAGGTAGCTAGGAGTTATCAGTCACTGTTTCTTTCACTTCACCACTGGCAGGTGTTTTGAAAAAAAAATAGACCACCTTTGTATTTCATACTTCTTTTTTTTTTTCATATTTATCAGATTTTGGGCATAACCAGGTGACGTGTCCTGGGTGAACAGGCCCTGGAGAGGCGGCTACCACTATCTTCTAACTGATGGTATCTCCTGTCCCCCTCATGGCACTGCTGGGCTTATGGGCCACCAGGATGTTTTTCAGTACAGCTCCCTGAAACAACCCAGATGAAAAAAAAAAGTACCAGTTGGATTGTTTTTAACTCTGGATGATTTCAGAGAACCATGGCAGAGAGGAGGGAGCCTCTGTGGGGCAGGCACCACTTGGACCAGGGTTTCTCCAGCTTCATTCTCTGGTCTGCATGCTCTGGGCAGCTTAGTCTCACGAACAGAAAACCACTCCAGCAGCAGAGGTTAATTAAGACAGTATAGTTGATTTCTGCAAAGATGGTGCTTGGAAAGGGGAGGGGGTGATTGGAATTCCTTGTTCATCCTGTCCCAGCCACCAGTGCTGGGCTCCATACATTATGTACTTGAACTAGATGTGCATCTTGAAAAAAAAGGTTCCCTGTCAGAGGCAGGATTTAACTTCAACCCCTGCTCCATGAATGTTCATTTCAGGCTTTTGAATGGTAAAACTGCCAGTGAGAGAGAAACTAAATAACTTGCATGTGCTGGAAACCAGAGATAAACACCGCCGCAGGTTGCCATGAAATAGGCTATTTGATATATTTAGAATTGTTATTTTTCTCCAAATTAAGATTAGTTAAATCCATGTGTGTTGTGTGAGTGATTGTTAACTCAATGGCATGGATTATCCTTTTTTCAAATCATGACAGCTAATTATTATTGCTGTCTACCCTGAGACATTCACTTACAATGTACCATTATGGACCCGCGCACCCATATTAACTGTAGGACTCAGACAGCCATCATGATGCCTTCACACATGACGGGAAGAAAACATGAGCTGAAACAACCCGAGGCTGGTGGTCCTGCCCAGCGTTGAGCTGGCATGGTACTCAGGGGCCATCCCTCCCTGCCAGCGCCACCCCAGGGCAATGGGTCTTGCAGGAGTGACTTGTCACACTCAGGTCAGGAATAACATTTACGATAAGAGTCTTGCAGAAGTGTGTGGTAACAGTGCCTGAGAAACTCTGGTTGTAGCTGCAATCCTCTTTTTGAGGCTTTTCCAGGCTTGTTTCTCCCATCCTGTCTGCCAGGCTTTCCCTGAGCACAGAGGAGTTACCTGCCAGCCTCCTTCTTCTCCTCCTCTGCTGCTTCACCAGGTATTTAGCAACCTGTTTTGCTAATTGCAGTTGCCGAGCAGTATGGGGGGGAGTGCACACACGGAAGGTGTTAACCACAGCTCCCCTGAGAGCAGGCTTAACAAGCAAGCCTCCTGCCCAGGGGACCTCGGCTGAGGTCCTGGCTTGGGTTGTGTGGAGAAAAACAAGCCAGGTGATCTCAGCAAGAGCCCTGCTTGTGGCCTGCTGGGCCAGGGCAGGGGCACATCAGGGGAGCCTGGCTCTCCTCTGGGGACGGGCACCCCAGCACACAGGAGGAGCCCGCAGTGGCAGCTGCCTGTCCCTGGCTTGCTGTGGCTTCACGCATGATGAAGGGCTGCTGAAACAATGGCTTACAGTTGGCAAAGGCTGCTGGTGAGTCTTGGTGGAGGTTCTCCAGGTGATGTGATCCCCCTTTATGGGATCCTTAGGGGTTCTGGTGCAGAGGGTGCCTAGTGGTGACTTAGCAGCCCCCTATCCTCAGTGTGCCCCCCAGTAGACAGTGAGGGACGGCAGGGCCGAGGCCGTGTGGTGCTGCACAGCTTTGCTCGCCAAGGCAGGATAAGCACCATGCTAATCCCTGCAAGAGTTAAAGGTGAGAAACCTGCCGATTATGAAACCCTTTCTTCCCCTCGTGTGAACTCACTGCACCCATGCGGTGCGGCTCCAGCGCCCTCTGCTTGGGCCCAGCCCCAGGGGCCACCCGCCACCTTTTCCCTGACGCCATCTCAGCTTGCCCTCTGTTTGTCCTACCTGGGGTCTGGCCCACCAGGCACCCCTCTTTCCCGGCATCCCCACGAGTCAAGTGTTAAATTAATCACACTAAGTTTTAAAAGCAGACTAAAAAAACTGCTGAGGAGTATTAAGCCCTTGATTCTCCCTTACAGTTTTAGTTTTTCTTTCCTTCCTCTCCCCATCCTGTTTTTCAAAGCTATTTTCTGTGCCCTGCGTGTGGTTAGCTGGACTCCCACAAGGCCCGGCTAGCAGGTGCCGGTGCTGGGGGAGCGGTGGGGGTCCGGCGTGCCACACACCATCCCAGTTTCACCTGGAGTAATTCCCCTGAAGCCGGCAGTGCCCTGCCAGATGGATCAGGCAGCACAAGTGGGGACCTGCCCCTGAATGCATGGGGTGCCGAAATGTGAACAGGAGCTCACTGCTATTATTTTCTCTCTAATCTCTCTTAGTTATAGTCATCTTCGGTTTTACGTGTGACAGCGCTAGGTAAAACCTTTTCGACAGAAGTGCCATTTTGTGGGCTGACGAGAGGGGATTTAAGAAGGTCATTCAGTACGCGTGGCCAGAGTCTTCTCGCTCCGGGGTGGATGCATATTTGGAGTCACTCTTTAAGAGCAAAACCTGCTCATTTTCACCAACTTGGCACTGTTGTTACCCTCTTTTAATTCAGTGGAAGGACTCTGGATTTACTCAGAGGTAGGGCCCAGTCAGAATGTCACAAAACAAAGTCGGGGTTTTGCCTTTATTTGGCCCCTCTTGCAAAGTTACTCCATGTGTGGGAGACCAGAAACCGTGTATTTCTCGGATTATTATTAACTCAGAAAGATTCATAGGTTTTTTTTAGGTAACACTAATGGTAGATGATGAAAAGGCACTGGTCAGCCAGTCATTACTCATTTTTCTTCACAACTTTGCTAGAAACTGTTAAGAGCAAAGTAAAAGTAGTGCCTAACCATCCTATGGACTGCCTTGGCACTTGTATGGATGCGACTAATAGCGCCAGGCTGGTACATGGTGGAGTATTGACTGCAAGAACAGAGATTGTGTGCGTTCGCTGGGGAATTCGCAGAGGAATGTTGGTTGCGTGGAAGTATTATAAAGCAGAAGACCTGCTGTTATCAGTAGCAAATGTTGCTGTTCCTCTCTGATGAGGAATAAATACATAAAGGCACAGAAATGGTTTCTTTGCTTCAGCAGGACAGAAGTGCTGCTGTAGCATGAGGTTGCCTCCCTTCGTGACTTTTCTATAGATTGTTTTTCTTTCTCAGCTCGTGTTTGAACTGTGCTGGCTATACACACACAGTGACCAAATCGGCTGTGACATAAAGGTTGAACCTTTCTAGGGTTTTTTTGAGATTTGAACATTTTTCTATCATAACTGGGGAAAAAAAAAAAAAAAGACCTGTGAAGTAATCATACTTTTTGTACCAGAAAGGCTTGGATTTCTGTGTCATGTCACATAACTTCAAAGGGCATAGACTTGGGGCTGAGTTTCAGCGCTGGCTTTGGTGGCCTATTGGGAAGATAGAAACCCAGAGGGTGAGAAATAGAGGAGAGAGGGCAGGTATAGAATTAAAACTGCTTTCCTCAGTGGATAAGCCTGAAGAGTCCAGAGAAACTGGGTAGCTCTTGGTTTGGGAGATGTGTGCACTCGCTCTGACGAGAGCATAATTTTCAGCATGCTTCCTTCTCCCNAAATAATATAAAAAAAAAAAAAAAAAGAAAAAGAAGAAAAAGTGGGTGGGTGGGGTATCTAGGGATTTGGTGTCTAAGCTCAGGAGTTAAGCCGGAAATCCCAGAGATGTAATGAAAACAAAACGGACTTTTCACTCGCGCTGTGGCATTCTGGCAGTGAGAACGCTTTCGTGAGCCAATGTTTTCATTGTAGGTTTTCTCGAGAGAAGTAGTGGAAACGAATCGTTAACCCCTTAACAGGAACAAATGTGGTTGCTGCAGCGGGGAGAGGAGAGCTGTCTTGGCTCCTAGTTGCCATCTTGGAGAGCTTGGGGGTGTGTGCATGGTTGTGTGTAGTGGGGAAGGTGGGCTAGATACCACTTGTAAAGAGTTTAATAATCTTAATGTCAGATGTGAAGTGGTTACTTAGTGGTTGTTGTTTTTTCCTCTTTGCATGTATGCCTTTGCAGAAAGATTCGAGTGTGATCAGCACAAACCACCGCTAAGCCCAGCAGCTCTTAAACTCGTTCCTTCTTCTGGCATTTGGTAGCATATTTCTTGAGCGAGAAAAGGGGGACGCTGTATGTCGGCCCCTCAGCAGGGTCATAAAAGCAGTAGATGGAAAAGACCTACCAAGTAGTAGATTCCAGTTTTCTCTGAAAGTGGAAGTACAGGATGTGTGTCTGTCACAGGCATGTTACGTGTATCGCTTTAAATGTCCAGGAGCCTTGGACAGGGTTCAGACTTGCAGGAGTAAGCCCCTTCATTAAAAACAAGGGAGTTTGGGGAGGAAGGGAGGTGGGAGTGTTTAATCTAATTCACCTTAACAGCTACTTTTGGTGAAGAGATAAGGTATCCCTGTCCTCTGTCCTCTGATTAGACTGCATTTTATTTTGATATTTTACTTCACCTTTTGATCACGGCTGGCACTTACAGTATTTCTCTCTCCACTCTCTCGTTAGGGTATTTTATCTGCATGTATTTTTGCAAGTGGTATAGAGCATCAGCCCCCCCTGCTCTAGCTAAAGACCATCTCATCTACCCTTTAGCATCTGGGAAGAGCAATTAAAATCATTATACACCTCCTTCCAGCTGCCCCAGATACTCCAGTCCAGCTCTTGTATGCAGGTTGTGTGACTGGGTGCTGTGCAGACTTTGGACATAATTGCATAGCTGCTGCAAGGGGCCATGTCTCTGCGGCTGATGTTGCTCAGCCTGTTTGGCCTCTGAATAGATGTTTGCCTTCTTTCTTCCCACTTTGACAGCTTCCCCCCTCCACACGCCAGCCCCTCACTCTGCCTCAGCCCACTCCTTGGCTGCTCATGCTGGGAAAGCATCGCGGCAGTGCGTTATTTGGGGCTGAAACTGCCTTGGCAATGAACAGAGGCTGAGGAGAGCATCGGTTCTCCTACCCACCCCTTGGTTGAACAGGGGGAAAATAAGAAAGGAAAGAGATGTTGCTGGATAAACAATGGCCCTACGTGTTTTTTATACCACGCTGCTTTTGTAGTGATCATTTAAACAAGGTGGAGTGGTGGGGGAGGAGAGGACAAGAGGGGACTGAAGATAAGGATTAGACAGCCCTCTTCTTCCTCTAAGATGTTTATTAGTTTCAGAGTCAAACCTGTATCCAGCTAATGTAACTGTAAAAGTCCTCTTTGAATTATTGACGAGGAGCTCTGAAGTCTTCTATTATAGCTGATGTACTTGTGTGCAGGCAAAATCCAGATTTGAATTTAGTACCTACTTGTTTTATTTTCTTTATTAAACCAACTTCCAAGCTAATTTTTTCCTTTCAATACTGGCTTTTCGTTTCCCATTTTCTGGAGTGCCCCATTACTAGCTCATAAAAAGAGTTAGAAACTGAAGGGAAGTTTCCTGAGCAAGAAGGTATTTTTTAAATTTTTCTTCTTCTTCCTCTCCCCCAATGGCTTGGCCCGGAGCCAACCTGTCTTTCAACAAGTAGAGAGCCATTCCAAGTTGAAATTTATAGAGCAGAGTCCAGGTTCAAGGGCTGGAGCCCGCCAACAGCTCCAGCCTCTTTGTTACTGATTAATTCTGCAAGCGGTTCAGCTGGTTTGCTCACTTCTGCCTGCTTTTCAGAGCGCTTCCGAGCGTCTGCCGCTGCTTCCCCCTCCCCTGCTGCCCCCCTCCCCAGCTTTCCAGCAGTGCTTTCCCCCCTTTCACTGTGGAGCAATCCCCCAAAGTCATGTTAACCCCGTGCAGTCCAAGTTGCACCATGTCGGCTGTGGGATAAAATAAAATAAAAAAAATTA
>VXBZ01009072.1:4464-15085 GCA_013399135.1 Heliornis fulica
CCCCTCCCCTCAAAGACAGCAGACAGCACATGAGGCATTTACTGAAAAACAAAGAGAGTTGTAGGAATTGGAGTTCATACTTTCAGGTCTTAGCCAATTGTATCCCTTTCCCAGAGGGGATGGTACTGTTATTTTCTATAGAAGTATTGTAATTGTACATGCATCTTTAATCAAAAGCTGGTATTAGTTTTACACATCTTTTATGTAATTTCTAACAGACATCATCTTGACGTAAGGGGATTTCTTTTCAGCCTTTCAGCTGCAACAAGTGCATCTGACACAAGTGAGGTTTTGAGGGGTTTCTTTCTTTGTTGTTGGGTTGGGTTGGTTTTTTTCTTTTCAAATCACAAGGGACAGGTACTAATTAGTTGGTTTGTTTGTTTGCTTTTCACTTGAGTGGGGGATGCAGTGTCTCTTGAAGGCTGCTGTTAAGAATGCACCAGATGAATCACTCAGCTGTGAATGCTGTTGAATGGCATGGGGAGGGTATTCATTCATCTCCCCAAACAAACATCACCCTTGCAATATGTGAATGTCGTGAAAAGATGAAAGAGATATTGAAATTCATCTTTTCTTCAGGTTTGCTGTGCCTGTTGCTGTTGCTTAATTTCGTGCTGCATGCGTGGTGCCACTTTTTACTGTGGTGCATTGTGCAAGNTCTTTTAAGGTATTCTTTTAAGGTTGGCGTTACTTTTTCCCACATGCTTGTGTCTTTGCTGCGTTCTCAGCACCTTTTCAGGGTGGCAGCAAGGGTTGTTGAACTTTTTTACCCAGCTATTTGTGTGTTTCCCANATTTCTAACAGACATCATCTTGACGTAAGGGGATTTCTTTTCAGCCTTTCAGCTGCAACAAGTGCATCTGACACAAGTGAGGTTTTGAGGGGTTTCTTTCTTTGTTGTTGGTGTGGTTTGTTTTTTTTTTTTCTTTTCAAATCACAAGGGACAGGTACTAATTAGTTGGTTTGTTTGTTTGCTTTTCACTTGAGTGGGGGATGCAGTGTCTCTTGAAGGCTGCTGTTAAGAATGCACCAGATGAATCACTCAGCTGTGAATGCTGTTGAATGGCATGGGGAGGGTATTCATTCATCTCCCCAAACAAACATCACCCTTGCAATATGTGAATGTCGTGAAAAGATGAAAGAGATATTGAAATTCATCTTTTCTTCAGGTTTGCTGTGCCTGTTGCTGTTGCTTAATTTCGTGCTGCATGCGTGGTGCCACTTTTTACTGTGGTGCATTGTGCAAGTAAAGTTGAAGTTATTAAAAAGTCAGACAAGGAGTTACCCTGCTGCTCCTTCTGAGGCTCAGGTCCAAAGAGATCACTTTCAACTGGGAAGATACAGGCATGTGCATCATTTGGCACTACTTTAAGTAAAGGGGGATGTGTTCAAAGGCAGCTTTGATTTCAGTGAGATCGTTAGTACTCTGACTCAATGCCAGTGGGATCAATGGAATTACAACAGGTTTCCACTGTTAAGGAAAAAGTTGTTCCATAGTTCTACAATTAATTAATGAGAGTCTCATTTAACATGCTGATGAGAGTTGGGGTTGGGTTTTTTTTTCTTGGTAAGAGTACTTTCTTATCTAGGATTTCAAGGGTGAAAATGTTTTTCCTCTCTTTTTTTTTTCTCTCTCCATATTAGTCCTAGAATGCTCTTGAAAAAAATCCAAAGTGACAAACAAAATATTTTTAACAACTTTCTCTTTATCTCCTTTGTTCTTTCCACAGTTAGGGCTGTGTATCTTAACAGTGTCATGGGAGCAGTGTTTTATAGTGGTAAAAGTGACAATTAGTTCCATGATTAGACAGTCCCCAGGCAGAAAAATGCTCCTTAATAGGGGAGATTGAGTAAATTACAATAAATAGGAAACCATGGATAGTCCTGCTTGCTTGTCCACTGCTAAAGGAAACTTGAGTCTGTTAGCTGAGAGCTTCTCATTAGACTTTCACTCCTCTGTCGGGTGTCTAGCTCTGGCATATATAGCATGAAGTTTGCAAGTAGGTTCACTAATTTCACATCAATTACTTGCTGTTGATAGGCATGGAAATATTTTGACTCTGGAGACAAGTGACAGCTGGTGCTGCTGCTGGAAAGAAGGGATAAAGCACCTGCTCTGATGACTGTGGTGCAGGGAAGTCAGGGCTCCCTGCCAGCAATTTCAGCTTTGCATAAAAACTCACACGTGGAAGGTGCTGGTGGCTCCTGCTGACTCAGCTGATTGTCTTCCACCAGTGCTGCCCTGCAACTTTTATTGCTTTAGCTGCCTAACCAGACCCTGGTGAAGAGGAAGGAGTTGCTGCCTAGCTGGCAGGAGGGGGTGAGGCAGCATCTCCTTCCTCTTCACCAGGGTCTGGCTAGGCAGCTAAAGTGATAAAAGTTCCAACTTGGAATGGGCTGAATGGATTAAAAACCAGAGCCCAGTGCTCAAAATGTAGCTACAAAAGGGGTCTTGGCATGTTATTTAGACTTCTGCTTGGGAAATGCAGGTGTAACTTATCTTACCAAAGCAGACATAGGAAAACATGACCCAAGCCAATAAATGGAGCCAAGGGAGTGACACTCACCCAGTCCCTGGAGACACAGTTCCTGTGTCAGTGACTTTTCAATGACTTTACCCAATGACAGCCACACGAGGTATCTCACACACTGCTTGAACTACAGGAGCATGTGTTGGTTTCTTCTTTTCCTCCCATGCTTCAAAAGTACCCACCTGAGGTAGTGTCTGTGCTGTACTGTGGTGGCAATGGGATAAAAGCAAAATAATGTGCCTTAGAGCATCTCAGTGCCAAAAAGTCCTGTCACAGGATGAGCTGTGAGTGCTTCTCTGCTCCCCCCTTTAGAAGCATTTGATTTTCTCCCTATTCCCCTTTAGAGCTACTACAACTACTAGAAGAGCTACTACTAGAACAACTACATCCTGCATTGCTTCAGATTAGAAAGCAGTTTGCCAGTTCAATTAGATTTTTATTTTCCTTTTTTTTTTAAAATTTTCTTTCTTTTTCTGGGAAATGGAGCATTTCATCCTCTTTGAGAAGTGTTTGTTTCCCTTATGGTAGCCATTACTGTAGGCCTTGACCAGCTGCTCACCAAGGCCTTGCCCGGGAAGTCTCCTTTGGAGCCACGGCCACATGTGCTCATTAGGGTCACAGAGTCACAGCCTTTTGAGGTGGGATTGGGTGCCCTCCATTCACCACACAACGTGCAAAGTGAGCTGGTGCTTCCCACAGCAAAGGCACTGGGGCTCATCCTCATCTATGTTCAGGTCTTGCTGCTGTGTTATGCCAAATGGTCCCTCGACGCCTGGATCGTATTTCTTCCCAGGTGCCCTTCACATGAGGCAGCCAGGTAGTTTACTGTCCTAGTCAACAAGCACCAGAAGCTCTGTTGGCTGTGTCAGTACCAAATTTAAAACAGATGTGCAAACTGGTATTAATTGCAGCTCCAACTTCCCAGGCCAGAGGAGAGTTCATTGCATCCCTTTACAGCCTCCCCCATATGCATTTAATCCATGTGTAAAAGGGCTCTTGGTGAGTGTCAACTGCCCTCTGCCAAATGCAGAAGTCTGCACAGAAGGGAGATTATCTGAAAACCTGTGGCCTTCCTCCACCTTAGGAGCTCCTTCATTCTGTGTATTTGACTAGGTGCAAACCAGAAACCTGCCCAGAGAGCCTGGGGAGAAGCTGAAATCTCAGAGTAGGTTTAGAATCATAGAATCATAGAATGATTAGAGTTGGGACTCCCAGAGGTCATCTAGTCCAACCCCCCTGCAAGAAGCAGGGACACCCCCAACTAGATCAGGTTGCTCAGGGCCTCATCCATCCTGGCCTTGAACGTCTCTAGGGATCCAGGGGCATCCACCACCTCTCTGGGCAACCTGTTCCAGTGCTCCACCACTCTCACAGGAAAGAACTTTTTCCTAATATCCAATCTAAACCTCCCTCCCTCTATTTTAAAACCATCACCCCTTGTTCTGTCACAACAGGCCCTACTGAACAGCCTCTCCCCATCTTTCGTGTAGGCCCCCTTGATCTAGCCTACAGGGCTGGAGTCATTAAAGCTGGAGGAAGCAACCCCCCCCCCGCCCTTGCCAGGCCCCCTACAGCACCAAAGCTTCCCCTTAAGGTAGGAGAGTGTGTTTGTTCTCAGAGAGGATCCAGTAGGAATTGTGTCTTTTATAAGATCTCTTTCATAAGGCACCTGTTCTTTGTAAGTTAAGAAATGGGATGCCCTACTTTTATATGGTAAAGGTTGGAGTGCTCAAAGGGAGAACAGTTCCATCCACTGTTCCTTTCTTGATGTGCTGGGTTCCCACCATCTTCTCCTGCTTCTCAGGAGGGTGGGCTGCCTTCCATCAACCAGTCCTTTTCTTTTTTAGTTTTGTGATGTGCATAGTTGAGCACTCACTTGTGCAGCAGGACACAAAGTCTTTGTTGTTTACACCCAAGGTTGTTTGGGAACTCCAGTCTCCCCTGCCAGGAGGGAACCCCAGCCACTTGTCCACATGTTCACACTCTCCTCCCTCTTGCCCCATGAGCCCTGATCTCTGTGCTATGCAGCATAACCACAACAGTGATGCTGAAGTCTTAGATGTGGCAGGAGAAACAATGTGCACATCAGTTCCCCCAGAAATTACATACAGGCTGAATTCCCAGTTTATTTCAGGAAGGACTGTTTGACCATCTCCCTGTGACTGTCTCCATGCCCACTGTAGCATACACAGATTCACAGAATATTAGGAGTTGGGAGGGACCTTGAAAGATCATCTAGTCCAAGCCCCCTGCCTGAGCAAGATCACCTGGATTAAATCACATAGGAACGTGTCCAGATTGGTCTTGAATGTCTCCAGAGAAGGAGACTCCACAACCTCTCTGGGCAGCCTGTTCCAGTGATCTGTCACCCTCACAGGGAAAAGGTTTTTCCTTACATTCACATGGAACTTACTATGTTCCAGTTTGGACCCATTGCCCCTTGTCCTGTCACTGGCCAATGCTGAGAAGAGCCTGGCTCCACCCTCCTGACACTCACCCTTAACATATTTATAGACATTAATGAGGTCACCCCTCAGTCTCCTCCAAGTTGAAGAGACCCAGCTCCCTCAGCTTGTCCTCATAAGGAAGATGTTCCACTCCATCATCTTGGTGGCCTATGCTCCTCTCTCAAGGAGCTGTATGTCCTTCTGGAACTGAGGGACCCAGAACTAGACACAATGAATATTATTCCAGCATTCCTTGTACCTCCAAGCATTTCTTGTAATATTCCAGCAGTTCTTGTATCTCCATGTTTTAGCCCAAGCTTCTCAGAAATTAACCAGAGTAAGCACAAGTCTAAGAGAATGTGTTGCTTATCCCAGGAACTTAGTGTGCTCTTTACAGGGGTCTGGGCTTACCATCTCCAGCAAAGAGCTGAGGAGACAAATGTGTGGAGAGAATATTTGCACAGACTTGTTTTGTAGGGCTATCAGGCAACAGGCATTTGGCTCCAGGTGTCCTTGGAGCCTGTTTAGGTCAGATTCTGTTGTCCCTATAATTTCATCCAAATTCAGGAGTCTCTTTGCCTCCTGGAAAGCATTTGCCTATGCTCATTCTGATTTTCAAACCCATTTCAGCGAGCAGCCCATCACTGACCACATCAGAGGAAAATAACGACGGGCGCTGTCGAATTGCTGGAGCAATCTCTGCAAATGCAATCAGGCAGCTTAGAAAAATGTGCAGATCAATCATAAGTAACTTTGCCATCTTCTGCTGGGCAGGGGGAGTGGGGGAGGGGAGAGAGGAGGAGAATTAAGTCAACACAAACACTGTGTCAGGAGCTCCTGAGCACATCCTCTGCGATACGCCGTAACGACCGGTGCTATTCCCGAGCTGCCGCGCTGAGAACGTACTGGCTGGTCAGCTTGGGAAACCAGCCTGCAGCACTCCCAGCCAGGCTGGCTTCATCTGCTAGTTAAAATGCAACACAGGAGCGAGCTGGCTGCACCACAGCCCGACTGGGGGTAGTAGCTCCAAGCCAAGCAATTTGTGTGGGTTTAGACGAGCAGCCCTTACACGTCTGACTCCCACGGTCCGCAGCGCCGCAGGGGTTGCGTCTGTCTGTCTGCCTCTCCTGTATAAATATGCCTAGGGAGTGTTCATTTCTCCAGTGTTTTGGAGATGTTTTAATTGTATGGATTAGGCATGCATAAGCATTTCACCCCTTTCTGTGATTAAGGAAAAAAAAAAAAAGCCCAAAGCCCATCGTTTGGCAGTTTTTACCAGAGCTATCAAAATCCTGTAATTACTGATAGGCCGTCGAGTGACCTGGTGTTGACTCTACATGTTGAAAATGTTCTAGGAAAAAAAATGACAAATTGAAAAATGTATCTTTCCTGATGACATGAAAATCAGGGATACCTGTTTGTCTACTGCTGTGGAAGTTTCCTTGGGTGAAGTGGGTAAAAGAGTCCTGCAAAAACTGAACAGTACTGTCCCCATTCATTACCTATTTTGTACCAAAGCACAGCAAAAATGACAATTATGAGGTACCAGCAAGTAAAATGGAGCAGTTACCATTTGTTATTGACTGAAAATCTTCCTCTATCCTGGTCACAACTCTGTAGGATTTGGGGGCAGTCAGGGGTGTGGTTTGATTAGCAGATATCTGAGCTTGGCAAATAGCAGCAATTCACGTGTTGAGTGTTGTGCACAGAAAGGACACTGCCTCACCTGTGGTGGTGAAGTCAGAGCTAAGAAATATATTTTTAAAGACCTGGGAATGACAAAAAAAAGACAGATACAGTTATTCTAGATTTCAAAAAGAGGTGGAGGTCGCACTAATAACATAATCACCCCTTTCCATGAGAAAGTGGCCTGATTCAGCAAATAGGCTTCCTCATCTTGCCTGTTTCCCTAAGTCTAACGGTGAGAAAATATAGATTTTTCCTCTATATAACACATTAACATTCACAGACTATGAGTACAACACCATATAGACACAAACTCACGCAAAACTGCTTCTCAAGCAGCATAGAAAACACCAGCTTGGGTCCCTTTCAGCTGTGCCCTTCCTCCACCCAAAAGGACTGACTGTTGTCAGCACCTCTGACATGTTGTGAAGGCAACACACCCCAGGATTGCCAGGATGACCAATAGCCCTGTACTGGGAGGACAAAATGGCCAGCCTGTGAGAAGTCACATAGTCACAGAAAGACAGGGACTGGGAGAGACCCCCTGGAGATCATCTAGTCCAACCCCACTGCTAGTGCAGGATCACCTTGAGCAGATTGCACACGATCCACACCCAGATGGGTTTGGAGTCTCTCCAGAGGAGGCTCAACAACCTCTCTGGGCAGCCTGTCCCAGTGTCTGTCACCCTCACAGTAAAGATGTTTTTCCTTCATCATCTCAGTAAAGCAGACACTGTGCAGAAATGTGAGAGATAGGAGACTCTCAGACAGGACCTGGGGCTGCAATAGTAGTTATGCAGTTTGAATCAGGCTTCATTATAGGCCAAGCTACCAAAACAACCCAGGTCCTACAGGGCTTATTGCCTGCCCAGACATGTTTTTCTCAAATTCAATCATAATGGAAGCACTTTCAAAGACAAAATAAAAACCTTTGCTTTGAACTTTCTCTTTCCTCAGTCTTTCTTATCTTTACAAGAGTTTTCCCAGAGCTTCTAGGTGTCAATCAATTTTTTTTCCTCACAGGAACACCTCATGTGAACATTATATACTAATGTCTTCTAGGCTTTGCCTTGATAGATGGAAAATGTTCTTTCAAGACACACTTGTAGTGCAGGGATAGACAAAAAACCCTTCTACTTCTTGTGAGAAGTAGGGCACAAGATTTCAGTGATTGTCCCAGTGTGTTTCTGAGACAAGGTAAATTAATCAGGTGTGAACCAGCCATTGTTGCAGCATTTCTTACTCCCCAAACATCCATTTCTTTCATACTTCTTTTTTTTTCTTCTTCTTTTTGATATTTCTTAAGCACTAGGGTTTGAATTAATGATCTGAATTTTCACATGTAGGCACTTAACATTTACTTACAAAACTCACTTCTAGCCTAAATACTCCTACTACTGTCCATCTTTTTGTAAGGTATTTGGTGCCTTCTACTTTTGACAGTCAGAACAGCTGTCTACAGGTAAAGCATGTCTAATGCCACTACATCTTATCTACAAAGAGATTTCTGTTGGGATTTTTGCAACCCAACTTGTGTTGAAAGTTTCAACACTAGAATTATGGATGGTTCTAGTTGGCACATGAACGTAGTTTGTTCTATTTTATGTATTAGAGAACCTTTATTTTATAGCTGATTAACTGAACAATAGTCATGATGCCTTCAGTGACACTGCACTACACTTGTGACAGCTCATTGCTTAAGCTGGTTGCACCCTGGCAGAAATTCTTCATCTCAGGCTTCCTATCCTTCCACAGAAGCATTAAAAAATGCCACCTTATGCTTTTTAAAGTGTCTTTTTCCCCCAGACTAATACTGTTGTGTCATTCCCATGCTAGTAGCCTTTACACCCATATTCTTGACTTGCAGGGTGAATTGTAATTTATGTAAAGCGGTCTGCCAGTACCTCAAGGGGGCCTACAAGAAAGATGGGGCGAGGCTGTTCAGTAGGGCCTGTTGTGACAGGACAAGGGGTGATGGTTTCAAAATAGAGGGAGGGAGATTTCGATTGGATATTAGAAAAAAGTTCTTTCCTGTGAGAGTGGTGGAGCACTGGAACAGGTGGCCCAGAGAGGTGGTGGATGCCCCTGGATCCCTGGAGACGTTCAAGGCCAGGTTGGATGAGGCCCTGGGCAACCTGATCTAGTTGGGGGTGTCCCTGCTTCTTGCAGGGGGGTTGGACTGGATGACCTCTGGGACTCCCTTCCAACTGTAATCATTCTATGATTCTAAAGATTCCCACAGAGATCTGAGTTGTTCATGTTTCTGTGATAAGCTAAATAACAAACAACTTGTGCAAAGTGCTCACGTGGTTACATCTGCATAAGTACCTTTCAGTTTTAAGTACATTCCTTAAGAAAACAGATCCCATGCATACTGCATGTGCATAATAATTCAGGTATTTTGAACTTACCTGTGCCAACCACTGGAAAGCAAATTCAAGCCACAGTCCTCATGGCAGTGTCCACTCAGGCTTTTAATACCTCCAGGAACAGAGATCCTGCCAAATCTCTGGGCTCCCATCCCAGTATTTGACCACCCTCATGAGCGTTTTTTCCTAATATCTAACAAAAATATCCTGTGGCACAACTGTTATTTGTGGACTCTTGTGCTTTCATTGTGAACTTCTGAGAAGAACTTGTCCCCATCTACTCCACAACCTCCTCTTAGATAATTGTAGGCAGCAATTAGACCCCACAAGGCTCCTCTAGGTTTTCTGCTGCAAAGCAACCTGGCAGTATAAGGCAGAGGAGCTTTTATTTATTTATGTTTTGTTTACTTATTTTAAAAAGGTCTATGAATTATGTCAGAGGTTGTGCCAGTATTTTTAAGACTCTTTAAGTAAATTGAGTGCTGATGAGTGTCTGCATTTGATTTCTGTCAGCGTTGCAGCCCAAAGTGCAATTTGCCTTAGAGGTAAAGTCCTGTCTGCCTTAGGAAAACTAATATTCCTGGATTGTTAGGTTGAGTTTTGTGATTTTGGTGGGGGTTTTTTTTGTGTGTGTGTATATGTTTTTTCTTGGTTTTGTTTTGTTTGTTTGGGTTGTTGGGTTTTTTTGTTCCATCCTAAATGAGGCTGTTAAAATAGCAAATCTATCCTGATCATTTTCAATACTGAAAGTTCAAGACTCCAGATCTTCTACAGCAGGGTTACAAAAAAAAAAAAAAACCCAAAAAAACCCAAAACCAAAAACCCCAACAAAATTTAGACTTCTCAATTCTCTTTTATGGCCTGAAGTGAAAGTGATTATTTCAGAGGGTGAGAAAAGATTTTTCTTCGTTCTTTTTCTCTTCTCCTTTAAGAAACTGCAATGCAATCTAATATTGGTGAACCTGACCATGAGCATGACAGTTCCCCAATTTATCTGTTGCTGATATGTGTTATGAAGAACATCCTTACAAAATTCTTTTCCTTGCTCCATAACCACATTTGACTTACAACCTCAATTGCTGCAATAGGCTACATTATAAATATAATTTCTAAAAGATACCAAAGTCAAGTGGTAAAGACCATTTGCATATTCTCAGTATTTAATCAGCCATCAAGAAGCTGTTCAGAGACTTAAGCTATGAAAGATCAGTGCCTCTTCTTTACCCAAGTGACCAAGTACATGTAGGTGACCCAGAACAAGGTACCAGGTCAACAAGGACATGAATTCACTGTAGGATTCCTTTCTTCTTATTAAGAGGCCAGGCAGCCAGATCAGGAGCAAAGTACCTCTCCTTCTTTGCTGTTTATTTGTTTATTTTTTTTACCAGAAAACCTATTTTTTTCAGGCTACTTCCAAACCAACTTCATTAGCTAGAATAAAACTTTCATGCTGAGTTCCCATTCAAGTACAACTGTGCTCTGTCCATTGATAGCTGAACCTCTCCTTCTATTGGGCAACTGCTCTGATATCAGGCAAACCTCAAGACATGAGTAACAGCACCTCCATGGGGATGGGATATCAGGTGTG
>VXBZ01009073.1:0-13065 GCA_013399135.1 Heliornis fulica
AGGGAAGGGAAGGGAAGGGACACTCCTATCTCTTCTTTCATCCAGCCCATGTGGGTTTAGGAACCCCTTGGAGCATGGAGCATGTCTGAATTTTGAGGTCTTGCCCAATGCAGGGCAATGTCAGCTGTGCCAGGAGCTGACATTGCCCTGAAAGACTCCGGTTGAGTCTTTCACTACTTCTGGAGTGAAAGACTCAACCAGAGGGAACCCAATTTTTTTGGAAAGCCTGTGGAAAGGGAGCACTCCATTCACACATAGGGGACCTGAATGGGCAAAACTAAAAAATAACTTACATTCCACAGAGCTGGTGAAGTGTGGGAAGCATCTGCTAAGGTAGCTTACTGTGTCCCTGCTCTTCTCTGTGGCCAGTCTTTTCCTGTTAGCAGCATCACAATTCAATAAAAACCCTGTTTGTCTTATTTAAGCCCGCACATGCAAATCCTACATCTCTCTGCAAAGCCAGACTAGCAAAAAGCTGAACTGGGTGTGGTGGGACTGGAAAATTGCAGGTGAACTGAGCAGCTGGCCATGGAATCCCCAGATTCTCCAGGGAGTGAAAGGACCTCTAGTGTAAAGGTCCCTGGAACAGGTTGCTCAGAAAGCTCATGGACCTCCAATGCCAGTCAACAAATACCTCACAGCTACAGTTTAAGTCTAGCTCTTCTCACCTTAGGTGAAGGGCATGTATTAAGTGACTTTCTAGGGTCCCTTCCAGCCTTATTTGCTGCACTTCTATAACTTCAAGCAGAAAAGACACGACAGCAGCCAAGGGAGGTATCAACCTGCGTAGACACACAGCCAGCAGCATCAGACGGGCACAACGGCTGTTTTATAGACTTGCTGGTACCTCCTGACTTAGTGCCACTTAGTGAGAGATTAATGCCATGTGAATGCAGCTCATGTCCCCAGCTGGGATTTCCTACAACCTACTGCTGATGCTTTGCTGGCAGCAAGAGCAACAAGCTTTCAGTTTACTGTTGGAGGTCAAGGTAAAGTGATTTCAATTAGAAGAGGATCACGTAGGTCTCAATCCAATGCAGGCAGGTTGTGTAACACTGGCAGCGTGAAGAGGAGAGTCATTTATTCATTTCTTAGCTGCATGGTCTGGGATTTCATTTTTCCTCTCTGTTTTTACAGTCTTCCTTGTCTCTTTAACCACTGAAAAGGTAGCACAAAAATGTATTACGGCTCTTTAGTTCCTTTGCTTTCACCGGGCCGCTGCTTGCTCTGCCTCCATCACCCCAGTAATTAGCAATAATGAACTAGAGGAGGAGGGAGGAAGCAAAGATGGAAAACAAATATTCATCTGACCTGTTCCTTCCCCTTGTGGCATTTGCTTGTGTCGCCTTTCAAAACCCCATGCGTATTTACATGCCTCTAAGAGGAAGGGCATGTGTTTGTTGCCCTGTACAAAAGCAAGCACATATTTACATGCTTTGCTGAATTGGGGCCATATACCCTTCTTTTTCCTTGACACTGGGGTAACCCTTTGTTTCTGCTGGTCAAACAAAACAGAAAATACACCAAAAAAAAAAAAAAAACACAAAAAAAAAAAAAAAGAAAAAAAAAAGGAGACCAGGGAAAGAAAATGTATTTATTAAATGGTTCTATAAATAAAAGAGCTGGGAAGATATAGGAGGCTCTGATCTCTGAGGGGTGATGGCAAAGTGCTACTGATAAAGTGGCTACGATTCAGATCAATAGCAAACAAGACAGGCAGGTGAATTTCCCCTTTGATCTTCATTCCCCACGCAGCCCGAGCCGGTCTGGCTGTGCCACACAAATTACTGCTTTGTGCAGGGGAAAAGCAGTTTGCTTGGCTTTTTGCTTATTGCACAAGTGGATCTGATGGCAGATGATAAGTGTCGCTTGTTATCATTTCAAAAAGCCACTGGAAAATGGTGGCTCCGGCACTTCAGCTTGATGTGTCAACATTTCTTGTGTCAGCAGGGGTATCATAGGGTTGATACATAGATCAGTGCTAAATGGTCTTAATAAAAAAAGATTAAATCTGGAAGAAGGAAATAAAGCTCATGGCAGGGTTCATCTGTAAAGCTATAAATATACAGTAGGGAAATTTGAGGGGGCAAAATAGCGATGATGGGAGATGATGCTTTGCAATCTAGAACCACACTTTTGGCCTCAAAAGCTGTGTTGTAACTTGCTCTGTCCTGCTAGTGACTTAGGGAAAATCATGTCAACTTTGTGCCTTGTTTTCTCCATCAAGCAAGCAGGCATGGCTGGGAGGAACTTTGCAAGCTTAGCAAAGGAGGTCATGAGTGACCATAAGTGTGGGTGGAGACCAGGTGGCCACATCAAAGCCAGCTCAAACTAGATTCCCTGCTGGAAGCCACTTTTCTGAAGCTCTGGGGAGGAATGAAGAAGAGGTTTGAACTTGTAAGAAGAATGAGTGATATCATTAATGTAAAGAGCTGGTGAGTGGGTTTTACCTTCTTTTCCCTGCAGTGACAATGACAACAGAGACATTTAGTAGGCCTCGCCTTACTTCATGCTGATAGATTCCCCATAGGAAGCAAGCAATACATCACATTGCAGATTGTATGCAGTGTCTGCAAGGTTGGATGCCCACCTGAGCTCCTGAATCTGGACAGGGAATTGCACAAAGACAATGCCAAGACAAGATGGTTGAGTTGTGGTTTGGGAGGTCCTTCCCAGAGTTGTGCCATTTCTGAAGCACACAACTGGGGGAGCATTCATCTCAGAAAACAAAGCCATTAGGGGTGGGGAGAGGGTTACAAGCCATATGGACCACCATCCATACAGTAAATCCACCCCTGTGGTCCACAGAGCAAGATAAGCCTAATTGAGTATTTTATATGCCTGGGTTGTGGTGGATGGGGTCTCATCCACAGGGAAAAGCTGTTAAAACATAAAATATTGGCTTCCCATATGTTCTCATTTTTGTCACAACAGCCCAGTCTGTTGCAGGCAGAACTTCCCTCTGACAGGACTGATAGTTTCTTAAAAAATAAATTATGATCTTGCAGCTTCTATGCCCTCTACTGCTGTTCAACTTCTTAACCAGCTGTTTTAATTGTTTTAAAATTAAGCGTGCACCATAGAGATCTGTGGGTAGTTGAAACTTGGAATGTGCTTTTGACTGGTACTAATGAGTCAGTGATATCCAGTCAGACATATGCCACCCTGGGGGGTTCTGAGAAGTCACAGGACAATCTCCCAGTGATTTCACATCATTTCTGAGCTGGATGTGGCTTCTTTCCTTTTAAAATCCCAAGTATATCAGGCACCCTTGGAGGTCTGTGGGTAGCTTTTCAGTAGAGGAACAAGTGTGATTAATGAAAAACAAATCACATTTCCCAGATATCATGCACTGCATGTGGACATGGCTGCCATTCATTCATCACCAGATCATGAGTCCTTAATACTAATCCTTTTGGTTTTGTACTCCCTGCATGCACACCCAGTAGCCACAGAAACTTGGATTTTTCACCTTTGTGTTTCCTGGGGTTTTGTACTGATCACATCTTTAAGGAAGAGACTGAGCAGATCTCAAGAAGTGACCTCCTCTTAACAGTGATAAGGACAGCAACAAACTCCACGAAGAACTAAATGCAGACAGAGAACTGGTGAAAGAACAAACTTACCTGTTTCCCACCCTGGGACACACAACCCCATCTTGGAGGGTGAAATCTAGATGTAATTAAAGTATCCCCAACCCTGTCAGGGAATTATGTCCCTATGGTCCCATGAGCCCTATGGACCACCTTAACAATGCTATTGATCCAGATATCTTCTCCAGGGTTTTCTAAGTCATTTTACTGAGTTGATGGGAAGTGAAATTCAAATGGTCAATCAAATACAAATCTTCAGAAAACTGTCCACAGCAGCTATGAGAGTCTCCTCCCTGGGATATAATGAAGCTGGACAAAACTAAGGGCTCTAATCATTGCTGATGGAGGTGTGCAAGAGATAAGGACATCAGCCCACTTAGCTTTACCCTTTGAGATGTCCAGGAATTAGTTGGAGAGCAGTCTCCCATTGTTCTCAGCAAGGACACAGATTTCTCTGAGGGTTCCTTAGAGTTTCTGGGCTGGGGAAAACCAAGCCATGGGCCCATCTCTTTCCACATACAGCTGAGGGATCATATTCTGACTCAGCTTCTAGCTGGAGCCCCACAATTAAGTGTCAAAAGGGTGGTGGGGAAGTGCTAGGCCATTGCACCAGTGTATGTGGGTAAGGCAGAAGTCCTTAAGGAGTCTGGATTGCTCCATAATATACATGGAGGTCCTAGGGAATATATAGCCATCATAGAGTTCATTCCCTGGCCTGGGAAATGCCACTGAGCAGCTTTGACTGTGAGCACAGAAGTGATGTATATGTGGAGACATGCTGGCTTACTTCAAACCTCCTGGGATTTTGCCACAGATTTCAGCAGGAACATGACTTCATCCTCAGTCTGCGCATTCTCCACATTAAGAATCAACTTTCTGTTCTACTTGCTGGTGCTGGTGTACAGGGAAATGGAGCTGGAGTTATTTGGTGTCACCATGAAAGGAGAAGCTGATGCTGGAACTTTAAAGCTGAGGCAGTGAAATGCTGATCTATAATCATCCTTTCTGAATATGCATATTACAGATAGAGTATTACATAAATGATACCTCTATTACATGGTGTGCAATGCCAGTCTACATGAGTAAAAACTGGAAGAAGCTTTTTATTCAGTTCAATTTTAATCAAATTCTACAGAGCAGCATTTCTATGGCCTATTTAAAATTTAAACAAAGGCAGAATAGCTCCCTCTATATCTATACACTCTTACTATTGTCACAAGAAAAGAACAAGTAAAAGCTCAAAGAAGCTCTTACAATCCCATTGACACTGGCCAGATGCAAGCTGTACAGATATTTTAACCTCACTAAATAACTGTTTGAATGTCTTTGCCTTCTATTTTGGGGTTCTAAAGAGCCTGATGAAATGATACCTGGAGAAAGTGGCCAGTCCTATTGTTTGTGAGATATCTCTGTAGTTTCTTAATAGCAATTTTGAATACTAAGCATTTGCCCTGGTGCCTGTTGTGAGATTCTCAAAAATCTGCTCCAAAGGGAAAGAGACAAAAGAGGATGAATGAAATCAAATTGAGTTGTAGCAGGGGACAGATGGGACCCACTCACTAATGTAACCTGGCCTATTCATGATATTTTCCTCCATGCAGAACAAGGTTCTAGTGCTTGGAACTAAGATGGAAATTAAATATAGTTTCCAAGATCTGCTTTACACTGATGTTTGGACTCTACAAGGGATGTGTTTAAATGAAAAATTAAAAAAAAAATTTAAAAAGGGAAAAAAAGATTAAAAAATAAAATAAAAATAGTGGTTTAATATTTTCTTAATTATTTCTCTCTTCCAATGAAATCCAAACTCAAAGACTGTTATAGGAATTGGGCTGCTTTTTTTTGTGGCAAAGTTTTCTTGGACATACCCAAAGGTAAAGTTATGAAGGTGCTATGTACCTCCACAGCATGGGAAGCACAGATGTGAAAGGCACTAAGCTGCTTTTTGGACTACAGCCTTGGAGAGAAGGGTGCTTGGATGTGGGACAGAACCAGAATCTTGAGACGTTCTGCTTTACTGATAATTTTCTGTATCACCTAGGTATGTCATGATCACAATCACAACTCTCACAGTCTAATTCTCAAGGATAGAGAAAGCTTTGAATGCCACAGTGGAAGACTTCAGATCTATTTATTATATTCCTCTGAAAATTTAATGGTCCTTAATTGTCATAGCTCCTGAGCTCTGTACAGCTGTCTAACAGTAAATAAAGTATATAGTTTTCACAAGAACTTAATTAAATTTCTGAACTTCTTGCCCCAGGATATTTTGGAGGCTAAAAGTTCAGACAGTTTTAAACAGAGAATAAATAAATCCACAGAGGGAAAGTACTTCTCTGGTTACTGTATCAGTAGTAATAAGTGCACTCTAAACTCAGTCAGTCTCTTGGCAGATCCTTGCCAGATGTTTGAAGGAGACACCAAAGGAAGAAACACTCTCTAGACCTCCTTCTCTGGACTTGTTCTCTAGGCATCCTTTAATGCCCACTGGCAGAGAAAAAAACTACAGAACTAACAGGATTTCTTAGCCCTACCAAATAACCCTTGGGCACATCTTCTGAAAATTACCGCTTCAAAAGTTAACGACTAGCAAGGTTATAACTAGCTGCAAACTGGATCTCACCAAGCTCTCTCCACTTGTGGCCTAATGCCAGACCCTCTTTTGTACATATAGGATGGATGTAAAATAAAGAAGTCTGCTGGATGATTCCACGGACATAAAAGAACACTCCAATGATCAATGGTTACTTTGGCATGTGGAAAACCATTGTTATTTTCTGAGGCACATGCCACTTGTTTGCTGACTGTTGCTGCTGGGCAAGTTGGCTTTTATTAACAGTGCCAACCATTGCATCCAAAATTAAAGCTTTTCCTTCCTCAGCTGTGGCCTTGGGAATGCAGTTTATGGCCCGCAGTAAGACAAAGTCTTTCAGCCAAAGACTTTGTTTTCAGCCATATCACCCCTACACAGGGCACAGGGATGCAGTTGTGTTTTTTAACCTGAGACTTTCACTGAGCAACAAGCCTGCAACTGTCTGCAAAGTAAGGAGACCATCCAGAATGAGTCACAGTGGATTTTGCTTCTCATCCTCAAGGAATAAATAGCTGAAACATCCCGTGTTCCTGGCTTCACCCACCTGTGTGCACTGACAAAGAGGCTTCAGAAAACATCGGTTTGCATGCTGTCACTGGGTCCACCACTCGCTTCCCAGCAGCCCATGCCCAGTTAAACAGCAGTGAAACAAACCAGAAAGTGATTTGATGTCAGTTAGGACTCTGTCCAATCCCTGCTTCAGCCATCAAAGGGAGAGGACACACCCACAGAGAAAGATGCATACACTGGCTGAGTGTGACATACAATTTTAAGCTATGTCCAGACTCATACAGGCTTTTAAACAAATCCCCATTGATACATTAAATTAGATAATGCTAACAGCAATTGTTTGTAGATAAGAATTTCTACATCCAAGTCACATTTTCACCACAGAATGGAAAGATACAGCCTTTTGCTGGAGCCCTCTGGACTAGCCTTGATGCAACTTGGACTCACCCAGGCTAGAAATCCGCAATGATTTCTGAGCTCAAGAGACTACAGAGAACTGTTTTTGTCCAGGAGCATCAGGAGATCCATCCATCCCCACTGGTGGAGAGCTGTGACCATGCAGCCCCTGCTGCATGCAGATGATCCTAGCAGATCAGAAGAAGGTACACCATGCTCTTCACTTGGCACTCAAGACCCGCCCTGAAGATTACTCCTAACACTCACAGAAAAGCCCAACAACTTGGCAAACCTATGGAAGATATGTGCCAATGGACTTCATCAGGAAGACCATTCAGCAGCTAGCTAGAGCTAACACAGGGTCTAGGAAATTAATAGGGGAGGATTTTATATCGATTTATATTGCAGAATGTCTCCTTGTCAGCTATGCATCGTTTGTGATGCTCCATTGCCCTTGGGGGCCATATTTAGTAGAGAAATCAGGCTGCTGGCCGCTGTTGGATGGCTGTAGAAGAGAGAATTTAAATTTCAAAACAGCCTGATTTTTCCATCTCCTGATGTCCCACTCAGAGAAAAAGAAAAAAAAAAAAAGAAAAAAGAAAAAAAAGCCTCACACACCGTATTGCATTTAATCAAACTTATGCAGTAGAGGGTGGGTTGGTTTGTTTGTTTCATTTCATACTTCCATATTCCACCCATGGAGAAATCTTGCTGGTAGGAAGGATAAACAAACAACCAACCAAACAACCCAACCACTGGGCCTCTAGGAGCCGTTGTTATTTATTTCCACAATTAGCAGTCGAGTTCTGGTGCTGTGCCCAGAGAACTCCTCTCATTTTTCAGCGTGTCACTCTGTGCACAATATGCTTTTAGGAATTGAGGATTAAGGCGGCTGATTGTGGGTGGTTTATGAAACTTTTTATGGGAAGTCATATAGCCAAACCTTTAGAGAATCAGACCATCATTTTAATGGGCTTATGTTGTGTGCAAGACTGTTCAGTAAGATTTTTGCACAGTACAGAGCGTCTTGGTAGAGAACTTGGATTAATCAGGGATGCTGCTGCCAGTTGATGCTGCAGATTGTTTCTGAATTAGCAACAAGCTATGAGCGGTGCTGAGAACAGCCTGGGGGTGGCTGCCCTTCCTCCTTAAAGATGCTGAAATGGTCGGATTCCAGCAGGGAAACATTTACAGATCTATTTGTGAAAGAAACTTAATATAGATTCTTTGGCAAGTGCCTGGAATATAGAGTTAGAGCCAAGAAGGCAACTCTGCTCATCAGAGATGGTTTTTCTGAAGCCTGGTGCCACCAGGATGCCTGACAGGACAGCACGAGGAGGAGGTTATCACAGCCACAAAATCTGTTTGCACTGCATTTGCCCATATGAAAAACATGTGCCTATATGTACTAGCAGGGCAACAGAGCTTTCAGAGAGTGCAGACACCTCCTGTGGACTACAGGTGCCCAGCACCGTCCAGAATTTGGTCAAATATTTCATCTGTGACAGAGGGATGAGTATTTAAGGCATGGATCTACAGTGTAGCATTCAGATTTACCAGAGATGTCATCCTCTCCCAGGGTTGTTAAAGGTATTGATTAATTGTCTGTTGTTAAAGTTATTGATTGATGAAGCTGCAATATAAATACCGGCACCATCGGCTACTCCATACAGTTTTTAACCTTAGCACTCAAATGCTTTATTTCTTTTTGTATTTGTAAATCAAGGGAGTTCCATGCCAAATTCTACCATGGCCTTGGCCCGATTGCTGATTCCTATTTGGACTTTACCAAAGTGTCGCAAGACACTCCATGTTGATTAACTGTCATCATATTTAATTAGAGCTCGAGTGGCACTTCATCCTGGTTATTGTCAGAAATCCCTTTATCTTGCTATTTGCATTGCAGTGTTTTTAATTAGGATATGTGTAGGGAATCTCTTAATGATCTCATGTCTGAATAACCATCCAGGCTGTGCAGAGGGTTGTTCAGTTGTCTCTGTCTCTCCAGAGGGTGCTTTGCCACCACAGGAGAAACCTGGATTTCCTCAGCTGAGGCATCAGCAGTGTGGAGATCCTTTGAGATCAGCTCAGTTTGTCAGATATGTTTCTGGGTGGGATACCTTCAACAGTTTGGGTGCTGCTGCCCAAGGCTTCACCATTTTCCTAGGAAATATTTTTTTTCCTACTGTCCAACCCCAAATCTCCCAAGCTGCAACTTGTCTCATTCATCATTACAGACAACTCTGTGAAATAACCTTTCAGGCAGAGTAATCTTCACTTTGATTCCCCCTTTAAATTCCTCTCTGCTGGACCAAACAATCTCCATTTGCTCAAGACCTCCTTACAGCCATGTCCCTTGGGCTGACCATCTTAAGGGACCTTTCAGTGAACCAATTTCTCAATATCTGTCTTGAAATTAACTAACAATGAGAAACCTTAGGATGTGGTAAGGAGCAGTTACAGAGAGATATTGAATGAAAGATTATTGTAGGAGTGTGATCCCGTTATCAAGAAATAGGGGCCACCTCTACATCAGAAAATGTGGATTTCTCCTTCAGCCAGTGAAGGGACACAAGTCTCCTTGGAGGTCTGTACCTCCATTCATCTAAGACATCCTCTTCAAGAGTTGAACCACCCTCTAAATAAGTTTTCTTGCAGTGAGAACCATGATGACTAAATCCAGAACAAATATGTTGCGAGTGGGTTTTAGGACCTGCCACACCACAAAGAGTGAATGGAAGATGAATTTTGGGAGAGAAAAGAAAATTAATTTCTCAGACGTTCAAAGGCATCAACAGAAGGAAGAATGTAACCTTTCATTTCCACCCTTAGTGACATTGTGAGGAGCAGTAAACTTGGACCAACACAGCTGATGGTAACTTTACAAATGCATGTACCAACCTCATGTTGCTTTGGCATCAGCAACTTCTCCATCCAGATCATAACTCAGTAGCCAGAGATAAAACCAAGACAACTTTCATACACCCAGCTGGGACACTGAACTACGAGGAGATTAAATTACTAGATCTCAGCTGTGTCAGAGCACTGCTAAGAGGAGAAAATATTCCCTTTGTTGTCATCAAGAAGTTCTTCCTTCTTGTTGGATTCCTGTGCTGACTACCTAGAGATGTTAAGGCATGTGAAGGTGAAAGGAGGATCACTGGAAGGCCCTACCAAATTATAGTTGGGCAGTTTGGTGGCAGATGAGAAACACTGGCAGTATGTAGGTAATGCACACTGGAAGGAAAACAGTTTAAACTACTTGTACATGCTGATGGGTTCTGAATTAGTCGTAACTCACGGGGACAAGATTTAGGCATTGCTACTGACAGCTCAATGTGCAGCAGAGGTCAAAAAAGTAAATAAGGCATTAGGCTCTGTTAGAAAGGGAGAGAAAATAAAGAGCAAATATAAGGCTGTGGCTGTGCTGCATGCACAAGTGATTGAACATTTGCTTTAAATGCAGCTTGCATCTCTTTGCCAGCTGGCCCAAAATTGGGGCTGTCCAGTGCAGGGCAGGGAAGAGAGACTGTCAGGACAATGGAGGTTTCAGGAATGGGGAGACATCAAAGGAAATGGCAGTGTTGACCCAGGTGTGAACATAGCACACAGAGTAAATAAATGGTCCTTGTCCAGGGAGTGTCCAATGTACATACCACAGTTTCTGGGTGCAAAAGTGTGTGATCAAGGTAACTGGTGAAAATACTGAAATGTTCTGGGCTCTGAAGTCAGGGACTGCCCATTTTGCTTGAAAACTCCCTCCCAAACATCAGAAAAACTATCTGGGTTCTCACAAAGTGAAAAGAGTATGGGGGGAGCTTTAAATGCCCAGGAAAAGAAATGTCCTTTTATCTGGTCACAAGATAAAATGGCCACCGCATTCCTTTACATATTGACAAAAAGAAGCAAGAAACCCATATCCATTAAACAGATTAACTAAATGATCAAGTTTCCTTCCTGCACTTTGGGTTGTATTCATACAGAATAAGATTCTGGAGTCCACAGCACTAAAGAGTGTACTGCAAAAGAATTCACTGAGGAAGAAAATGAAAAGGTCAAATTTTTGTGTGACCATTTTTATTCATCTCTGTAGTGGTTTGACCCTGGCTGTAGGCCAGACTCCCACCAAAGTTGCTCTGTCACTCCTCAGCTGGACAGGAGAGAAAATATCTATTGAGAGGTTTAGGAGTTGAGATAAGGACATGGAGAGATCATTCTGCAATGCTCATCATGGACAAAACTGACTCAATGAGGAATAAAAAATGCATCTAATTAATTACCACCACCACCACCACCACAAGTAAGTACCCAATGAAAACAGAGTTGGATAATGAGAAATAAAACTAAATTTAAAAACCCCTCCCCTCACCCATCCCTTCTTTCTGGGCTTAACTTCACTCACCACCTCTCTCCCTCCTCCCCAGCGGCACAGCGGGACAGAGATGGGGGTTGGGGTCAGTCCATCACACATTGTCTCCACTGCTCCTTCCTCCTCAGGGCAGGACTCCTCACACTCTGCTCCTGCTCCAGCATGGGGTCCCTCCCATGGCAGACAGTCCTCCATGGACTTCTCCAACATGAGTCCTTCCCATGGGGAGCAGTTCTTCACCAACTGCGTGACCCAGCGTGGGTCCTTCCATGGGGTGAAGACATTCAGACCCAGACCTCTCCATCGTGGTCCTGCACTGAGTAACAATTCACCTTCTCATTACCAGGGCAGCATGAAAAGCTGAGAAGTCCCAGACTGCTTGGCAACAACTAAAACATCAGTGTGTTATCAGCACTGCTCTGGTCTTAACTCCCAAACACAGCACTGCACCAGCTGATAGAAAGAAAATTAATTCTAACTCTTCCAAACCCAGGACAGTCTTGCTTGTGAAAGCAAAAGTAGAGTGATGGGCCTGTAGAAATCAAACCAGGAGCTTTCAGTGATGAACTCTAGTCACTTGTATTTTATTTACAAATGAAAATGAGCTGTACAAGAACCACAACACTTTTAAAAGTAAATTCAAGGATTTTTGCTCTTCATGGAAGAAATTACACTACAAAATCAACTGCGAGGCCTTACACAAAATAGAGATTTATGTAGTAGTTATAAAGTTATTTTGGTCTTTGAACCTAAAAAATGTTCAGTGTCAGCCTTCAGGCACAGGACCATCCATAGCTTTTGTGGATTATTTTGGATTATTTCTTTCTCCTTTTCCCTGGGTTTGGTCTCATTTGTTTCCTGCTGAAGATCACTATAACTTCTACTGAAATCAGAAGTTATAAGCCCAACAAGCCAGGAGTTCACCATGCTTCTACCAAGCATCTCAGCAAGTTTGAGTCCTTCTGGCTGAGCAATTACTAAATAAAACTGAATCCACAGTCTGGGAATAGAAGGAACAGTGACACAACTCCCAGTTCCCTGGCATCTGGAAGAGGTTTCCTGCTGGCACCATGCAGGCATCCACCCCACCTCACTCAAGTAGGCACATTCAGCTGCCTCCTTCCTGATCTTCTTTATTGTCCTCCTTTGTGCTCAGGCTGCGTAACACGACTTCAGGTTGTAAATTCACCGGACATAAATTTAACATTACAATCTCCATTTTCTTTCTTTATTTTTTTTTTTCCAGAAAAGGGTGAAAAATAACCAATGCACCAACACCTCTCTGAGCTGCACCTAGATGCACCTGGATCCATAGCTGTAACCCTGCAGCAGCCCTGAATGGGACATGACCCAGCCACCCTATTCACCATTTCCCTTGATCCCTGTCAGGGCTGATGTGTAGCATGTGAGCTCTCATGGAGAATCAAAATGTATCATCAAGAAGTAGAGTGGATCCCAAGTAATTAAATGTATAAATTAATTCTCCCCTTAAGATATGTTCCTCTCCCATTATTAGGTTTGTCTCAGAGAAAATCCTTGGAGGATCTTCATAAAAGTACCTCAAATATTGTCTTTCTACAGCTTTTTTTTCTTTCCTTTTTTTT
>VXBZ01009073.1:43809-58371 GCA_013399135.1 Heliornis fulica
TGGCCCAGGGAAAGGGTGTGAGAAATGCTTCCTAAGAAGGAAAACAACTGATGAGGAGTTCACCAAAGACCAAAGTCCCCATTCCCCATTTCTGCCGCCCTTTTCCCCCCCTGTGCCATCCTGAGGAGGAGAAAATAATGAGTAAGTTCAGTCTGCAAAAAGGGGGTGGGGGGTGGTGTTTTAAGAGCTGTTTGTACTTCTCATTATCTGACTCTGGTTTCTCCGTGTGTGCAATGTAACAAAATAGAAAGTTTTCTTTCCTTTATCCTATGTTGAATCTGTTTTGCCCATGATGTTAAGTGCTCAATGATCTCTCCCTATCCTTATCTCACTCCTAAGCCTCTCAGTATATATTTTCTCCCTTGTCCAGCTGAAAAGGGGAGTGATAGAACAAGTTTGTTGGGCACCTGGCCTCCAGCCAGGGCCAAAACACCAGATAGGTGCTGACAGGGAACAAATTGAAGATGAACAAGCAAAGCAATGAGAAGGACAGTGTTTCTAGCCTTGTTTTAAACCTTAAAGCCTGAGGAAGTGGCCCAGATGTTCCTCATCCTCCTTCTGCTCCCTACAGCTCAGGGCCACTCAAAAACAAAAGCCACTTGCCATTTTACTTCAGACAAGCAGGTGGTTCAGCAGAGCTGAGAGACTGGAAAGAAAAGGGAATGAAGATTTTAAAACTGCAGAGCTGATACAGCTGGAGATAAAGGCACTTCGAGCTCTGGTGCCACAATCTTTATTGCAAGGATCATTTATATAAAAGAAGAAACATAATATGGTTTTCAGATAGATAAAATAGAGCTAAAAAACCTAGCAGCCAGAGCAGAAACAGTTGATTGTTAACTCATGGGTGGCAAAAAGGAGAAAATTATTAGGAAACAGCATTGAAAAAAATGTAAAAGTGCATTGATTGCATGAAATGGGCCCGTCTCTAAAGGAGTGGGTTGTGGTCCTCCTTGGTAATTTCAACTGATGTGAAAAAAAGAACTCCTTTGTAAGGAGTTCATCAGGACATTCCAAGGGGCTGAAGGCAGGCTGGCCTGGGCTGTCCTCCACTTGCCCAAGGGTGGTAGAGACATCTGAGAATCCACCATAATTCATTGCTGCCTCAAGGCCTGGCTTAATCATACTGAGAAGTGGGCAGTGAGTTGACCTTTGCACCCTGGTGTGGAGTTCATTTCCCAAGAGGACAGGAGTCATGTGTAAAGGATGCAGGAAAATTGCAAGAAAGCTGTCTGGTCCTCTGGGAGTTGGTGCTTTTCCTTCTGAAATCAAATCAATTCAGTAAACTACCTGGCAGTGGCTGGATCCTGCTCAGTCAGGGAATTGGACTAGATGATCTTTCAAGATCCCTTCCAACTCCTGATGTTCTGTGATTCTGTGATTCTGTGATAAGACAGTTGTCTCTGCAGAAAGTAATCCCAGCTCATGAGTACAACACCACAATACACCTCTAAGTAACCATTTATTACTCATTACCTCTCATCTACGTGATGCTTGTACTGAAAATTCTGAAATAACTGCAATCCAGGGACTCTAGCCACTTTCCTACACTCCAGTTCAAGAGGAAAGCACATTGTGCTTTCTCCAAGCCGTGAGCAGGTGGACCTCTGCAGCCTTCTCCCATCATGGCACATATCTGCACTCTCACAGAGTGAAGGGCCTGACAGCAGATAACTGCTCTGGGGTGCTCAGGAAATAAGATGAGAACAGGAGAATTCAGAGGATGTGCTCTGGGATTCACCTTCCAGGTCATGCCATCCACTGGTTAGACACACCATGTGTATGTAGGTGGTGGTTAATAACCATGGAGAAATCCTTCTTCCATGCATTCATCTGATTTGTTTCTTAACCCATTGATAGCCTTTGGCTCACAAAAACATATCTTGCAAAAGGTGAAATATCAGTCTTCTTTTAACCCTGCTGGCTGGTAAATGCGCAAGTTCTTCTGGGAAATAATCAAAAACTATTTCCTATTTCTTCTTGTGCCTTTCAGGAATAGATATATATGGAATGTGTATGTTTCTATCAGATTCTGCTTCAATTCCCTCTTTCCAAGACTGTGGAATTTCAGAGGGACCGTTTTGTTTTACCTATCCACAAGCTACTATCCCTGTTCATGCAGATTTGAATATCCTGCTTACACTTTGACTCTTGCTTCTGCACTGTATCTGCCAGCCAAATATTGATGACTGGCACAGTCAGACATCACAGATGCTGCTAGATATTTCTGATATGCAAATCCTATGCCAACTCTTAATCTTGCTCGGTGTTTCCTTCCACAAGATTCTTTTTAGAAATGGAGTAACCATATTGCCGCCAAGGACGGTCCATTCTCATTGACTCTTTTTGAGTAGTGCCATGGCTTGAGCTGCCTTTTATTCCATGTTTTATGCAGGATTATTGAATGGCATACACTTTTTCTGTACCACAAGGATAAACAAAGATATAATTCTTTCTTTTCTGTTAGATTTATATGCTCATATTTATTATTTTGATTTGACAGGATTAGTCTCACACTTCACAAAATTTAAAGCATCCCTGTTAGGTATAGAAATACAAACTAGCAATACAGGAATTAAGCTGCTTAATAAAATATCCATCCCTCCAGCTGTCCATTTGCCAATGCTGGTGGTCTGCCTCTGTGAGCTCCTCTATCCATGATGAGGTGAGGTGAGTTGCTGAGCTCTTTTCTCCCCATAGGGTATCAGGGTCCCAGAGATAAAAAGCAATGAAAAATTGAGGAATATTTGTGCCAAGACAGAGAAAAATAGAAAATGTCATAAAGAAACAAATAAGATTCAGGCAAGACCACTCCATTCATGATAAAATCAAAGACAACATCAATTTTACAGACAGAAAGAGAAGATTCTGGGCATTTTAATAATGACAAAGAAGGGTGAGGGAAGGAGGTAAGTAGGTAAAGGCAAGGACTGGAATTCCAGTGATAGGACAAGGGGCAGTGGGTCCAAAATGGAGCAGAGGAAGTTCCATGTGAACATAACAAAAAACCTTTTCATTGTGAGGATTTCAGAGCCTTGGGACAGGCTGCCCAGACAGGCTGTGGAGTCTCCTTCTCTGGAGACATTCAAGACCAATATGGACATGTGCCTGTGTGATTTAATCTAGGTGATCCTGCTCAGGCAAGGGGTTGGACTAGATGATCTTTTGAGGTCCCTTCCACCTGTGATCTCACCCAAAAAGAAGCTCTTAGCAGTGACACCTGAATAAAAAATTCATCATCCTCCATTCTTCCACAGGACTTGGCACTTGCCAGCTAAATTAGATCCTCCACCAAAGGTAAATATCTTTATTCCTTACTTAGCAACTGTATGTTTAAAGTTGCATTAGCACTCAAAGACATTAGCAGAGAGGTGGAAACAGTTCCATGTCAACTGTGAAGGTGCTCCAGCCAAGAAACAGAGCAGGAAGAAAGAGTTAGAGAGGAAATACTCACCTGGAAAACTGCTGAATTTGCTCAACAAAGGTTTCATGTCTCTAACTTGCAGTTTTCTCCTTCTTCCTCTAGTACCAAGGGATCATTTTTCCTACTGCTAATGACACGTGAGGTCTTCTCTGTGCTTCTGTGATGACTAATAACGATACCAATAATAACCATAATAATAACAAGAAAAAAATTCTCAACATGCAGCACTTTAACCAGACATATATTCTTTGCCTGTTCCACTAATACTCTCCTCCCTTTTCTATATCCATAACTACCATCTCGCATCCTTTTCAATAATAAGAGCCATCCTAAAATGGGATCTATCTACAGTCAAGGACAGGATGCAGCTGAAATGTAAATTAAACCAGAGGAAATACTGAGGCAGATGAGATATAATTACCGAGGCAAAGATTCTGGAGATAATGCTCCTGCACATAACCAATATCTCTGGAATCTGGAAGGTCTTTTAGATATCTAGTATAATAAACATCTTGCCTTACCATGTCAGTCATTCACATCGGTCTGGTTCGATATTTTGTGCTTTAAAGTATTTTTTCGAAGAAAAAAATTTTTGAGCCATTAATAACATAGAAATCTACTTCTTCCCCTGATGATTATTATCCATGGTTAATTATTCTTACTGAGAAAATTTTGCATTTTGATTACAATTTGACAACTTACAGCTTTAGTCTCTAGTCCTTGAGTGTCACATCTTTCCCCACTAGATCAAGGAGCCCTTTGGTACCCAATGAGATATCCAGGAAGGAAATACACTTTCTCATCAATTCTCCTCTATAACTGATAAGTTTTGTGATTCACCTGTTCACTTTGAGCCATCTTTTTACCCTTTCATTACTTCAAGCTCACATTTTTTAATCAAAGTGCCTGAGGTCTGTAACTACCACAGCCACAGTGATACAATGTAAGCACATAGCTTTGAGGGGGCAAACAGCTCATCAGCGGTTCCAAAACACTGAAGCAGTGATTTGCTCTCAGGAGACTCAGCTTCTCCCCAGGGAAGTGGTCCCAGCACACAGATGGACTGAGGTCAAGAAGCGTCTGGATGATGCGCTCAGTCCCATGCTCTGACTTGTCTGGTCCTGTGTGGAGCTGGAGTTGGACTTGATGATCTTTATGGATCCCTTACAACTCAGAATATTATGTGATTCCATGATTCTTTGGTAGGGAAATCCACTCAAAGTTGTTAAATATGTAAAATGATGCAGCATAGGCAGAGGTTGGAAGTCAGAAAGCACCAGCTGAAGGATATCTCTTCAGTGAGTGAGATATCCCACTTACTCATGTTCTAATCCTCTTCCCCAGGCCCCACTGGTGCTCTAAACAGACTAGATGAACCTTACATCTGACCCAGTGGGGTTGCTCTTACATTTTCACATCTCCCCACTGCCCTCCTCACACTCAGTGTTGTACCTTGCTGGAGATGTCACTACCTTGCTATTATCCCATTAGCACATTGCCACCAGCATGAGCCACCTACATTGATTTCAAGGACGAGGCAGGGGAGGCTGTCATCACTGGCACAGTCAAATTCTTAATTATTCTGAGACCAGCTGGAAAACATCAATAAATACAGACCAGACTCTGCTGGCATGTTGTGAGTGCAGTACAAGGTGCTAATTCTGCTAAATATGGAGTTATGACTGGTGTGTAAGGAGCAGATCCTGCAAAACTTTGATCCCATCCTCAAGCTAATGCCAGTAATGTTGCAAAAGGCAAACCAGAGGAACAAGGCTGTAGTTTATGTTAAATCAGCTCAAACTGGCGTCAGATGACTTGAATTAGTACACAAAGAGCGTATGAAACATATTCATTTTGTTAATAGAAATGACTAGCTATATTAGCCCCTCTTTTTTGCTTATTATTCATAATATTTTTCTGTAACACAGAAAATCAGATTTTATTTTTAAAATGCAATCAAATTATATTTCCTATTAAAACTTTAATATCAAAACAAATTAACCAATGCTGCAGATTACACATTAGTAATGTAGTTCTGACATAATTCATGCTCCTCTCAATTCTGTTATGAACTATCACACTGCTAAAGAGCAGCAGCTCATAACATAGTCTTAAGTGGAAGAGAAGTGATATTTTTAAGGAAAAAAAAAGTGAATCAGACAAGATAAAAAAATGTAGTTGGGCTGAACCTTCTGATAAAATTATTTTAAAACAAGCCCAAATCTTTTCCTCCTCTACTAACCTGTTGATACTGATGGGCTCCTGTCTTTCCAGAAGCAAAGATACACTATTTCAGAGTACAAACCAGAAGACCAACAGGATAACTGCAAAAAGTTGTGCATCTCTATTGAACAACAGTGTCCACGACTGCAGAGTCTCTACCCAAAGCAAGTCAAGCATGGGAAAAAAACCCCACAACTATTAAATGGGTCTACCAAGGGAGAAACACTTGAGCATGATTTTGTGCCAGAGGCATGGTGGAGAGATGCTATTCCAGGTAGTAGATATAGTACCCGAAAGCAGAGTCAGTGTTGTGATAACTTCCAAGGTCCCTAAGCACGATCTATCTGGCATAGCCTGATTTCTTCTGTTTTGGAGGCAGGTACTAGCTCACAGCTTGCCAAATTTTGTGAAATAGCCCACCCCAGGTCTCAGTCTTGGGAAATCCAGGTCAGGCCTGCCTGCTCTGGAAGCTGTTAAGAAAGGTTCGCCTCAATTTTCCTCTCGAGCAGACGTCACCTCTCAGGCACAGCCTCAACCTCAGAAGTCTGGAGTGGTTCCCACAATGCTAACAGGGACCTAGGTGGAGGTGGGAGCATCACTTAAAAAAAAAAAAAAAAAAAAACCAAAAGGCAAGAGAAACAAGATTACTTTTTTTAATAAAACATGCTAACCAAGCATATGGCTTCTGTAAGAGGAGGGCATGTCAAAGGCAAACTGTACAACCTGTTTCCAGCAGTGAAACAAGGACAAGAAAGGTGCTTAACCAGCCAGACAAGAGGAGAGACCAGACCCCATGGTCAGGCTATGTCCATGAGAAGCAGAACAAAGTGTGTTTCAGGATGACAGTGAGTAATGTGATCAATACAGCTCTTCCCCCCATCAGAGTCCTGCATTGACTGGAAAGGTACAAATCGGATCCTGTGATGGGGAATTTGGAAGTTGGCCCCTTGCTCAAATACCTTCTCTCTGGCCAAGACCTGCTTTCACACCAGTGTCTGCTGACCTGTGCATCCACAAAGTCAGGATGAGATAGTCAGCCTCTTCTTTGCTCCAAATAGATGGCCTGTATCTCCCAACCTGAACAATATGTGCTGTTAGTTACCAGTTGATGATTGTGATGCTAATTAAAACATACTAAGAGACACACTATAAACATGCACAGCACATGAAGGAAATTAGCCAAGTGAGCTTGTCTTTTTCATTGTGCTTTTATTATGATGCTCCTCAGATGATGTTTTTAAATGAATTTTGAATAGTTTTCTTAATTTGTTTTATTCAGCTTCATGGTAACAAAACTGCCAGAGCCCCACAGGAATGATTCAGAGAAGTGCAATATTACTGGAACATGTCTCCTGGTTTTCTTACTGCTTACTTATAATTAAGCTTTATTGAGGTGTAAAATGAATAACAATTTAAAAAAAAAAAAGAAAANAAGTCACTATCCTGCTCAGCCATATATACCCCAGCGGGACGTCTCTTCAGAGCCACTTACTGTTGCTCGCTGTACACAGATGAGTGGATAGAGCATTGCTGTTTTTCTGACTGGGAGTGAGCACACACATTAACTGCAGCTGCTACCCGTAGCACAAAGAGCTGGGTACCAAGCCTCACCTTTTCCTGCCTTCGGTGGGAATCAAGACCCTGCTGTGAAAAGCAAAGGAACAAGCAATACCTTGGCCAGTGCCATATTGCTCCTTGAGGGGACTGTCCCGATGCAGACATCTATCAACAACGTCATTGTAAACAGACAATAAGGTCTAATGAGTAGGGGGAAAAAAAAGGGGGAGGTGGGAACAAGAAAGGTAATAGACCTATTCAAAGTGAGAAGGCTCAGGCTCTGCCTTCCTGCTCTTGGCTTTCAGTAGCCTTTTAATTGGGAAATATTTGGCTGCACCCTTCACAAAGATGTCTGGGTTTGTTATTGTTGGATGGAGGTGGTTTTGTTTGAGTTTAGGTTGGGGTTTTTTTAAGGAAACTTTTCTTCACAGGCAAATAAAGCATGTCTGAACGTTCACTGTATTTCCCAACCTGTAGCACAGTTCAAAGCTAAATCCCACAGTGGTCAGCAGGCCTTCTGCTCAATCTGGGATTTTAGCACTTACAGTATCCTTTTTAGCACCACGATGCTCCCCCAGAATGTGGCACTAATGGATTACTGTGCATTATGTCCCTCATTACTGCTTAAATATTTATCAGAACATTATGTATTTAGTGGCTGGGGGAAAGAGACAATCCTGCATTTTGCCATGCAAAAGGGTTAATTACAGACTGGATTAATCTCCGTGACGTGATAAAAAAATTGATAAAATAGATCCAGAGATTATCAGAAGAATGTGTTATTTACATCTAAATAAACATTCAACTGCATAATCCTGATCTAGGATTTCCCCATAGAAAAACTACTAAAGTCAGTATTTTATATCCATGGTCTACATGGATATAAACATGTTCTAACAGTAGAACAGAGAAGGATGTTTTGTTTTACTGCCTGGAAACAAACAAGCAGAGCTGGTCGCTCATCTGAGGCAGCTTCCTAGCCTGGAGCTGGTGTCCTTGGAAATACTTGGAGGAGTTTGTTAAGGGTGGATTTGCTCTGACCACATCCTGAGGGTGTCTGAAGCACTTGTATCTCCACCTTTCCTCATTATCAGTAGCAGATGTCCCTCTGTCATTTTCAACATTGCAGGTCCTGACTTTTTTTTGAAGTCTACATATCTATAAAAACCAAGCTAGCAAGATGTTTCCATGGGACTCTGTCTTACCTGTACTACTAAGCACTGCTGGAGAAACACACACAGGTACATGTGCTAGAAGAAAAAAATGAGAAACCGATGTCTAATGTGAAACACAGCAGACTCTGTTGGCACTTCAGCAGAGAATAACACCCTGATGCTAACCTGTAGCCTGCTGCCATCACTTCCATGACTGCAGAGGTCCACATGTTACACATATGTAACATGCACATCACTATATTAACAGGCTTATTCATAATTAAAAACCTTACTTAAGTTTGGGTTCTTCAGCAGACAAAAGACACCAGAAAACCCAGTTGTTCATGGAATTCAGCCAATGTTTGTCTCATAAAATAAGTTCTTAAGGTAACTTATACTGGCACTGTGAAATATTGTTCATTATAACGGAGCAGCTGAGATAATGTTGTTTTCTAATTTCCCTTTCTCAGTCAGAAATTAAATAAAAAGTCATGTCTAAATTACAATACTGGATTGAACGCAGACAAGGACCCCATGCGGGGAGCTTATGATATATCCTTCCCACGTTTTATAGCCATTAAAAAAGATTATAGGATTTTTTTTCCTTTTCTTTTAGGCCATTTACATTTGTTCTGAACTCTCACTGTGTTTTATTTGAAGCTCTTAAAAGTGCCAATGTACATAATAAGTCAATCAAGAAGTTAAATTAAGAAAAAAAAACAAAAACATATTGACTTGTCTATACCAAACATGCACTTGGAAATCTGAACTCCACCACCTAATGACTTACTGACTTTGCAATAAATATCACTGAGAAGGAATGGCTGGGCTATTCTGCACAGGGAAGCACATTCATAATCTGATTAAGAAGTCTTCTAGCACATCTCCTCACAACCCCAATAATGTGGTGCTCTGATGTCTTGCCTAACAATGCAGACATTAGCATCTGCAGAAAAACTTCAGGGGGGCTGGACTCCTGGCACAGGTTGCAAACCTCAAAAAAATCTTTCCTCATTGGTACTTGTGTCTGTAATGCCTCGTTTGCCCACGATCATGGGGTCACAGAGCAACTCACCACTTCACTGAGGGTCACATCCTCCATACCACTAATTCCTCTGTCGCCCTTCATCTGCCATCATCACCATTCATCTGCCTTCATCACCATTCATCATTTTTAAGGACTTGGAGCATCTCCCCTGTGAGGAAAGGCTGAGTGAGCTGGGGCTGTTCAGTCTGGGGAAGAGAAGACTGAGAGGGGATCTCATCAATGTTTATCAATATCTGAAGCATGAGAGACAAAGGGAGATGGCCCCAACCTCTTCTCAGTGGCCTGTGGGGACAGGACAAGTGGCAATGGCCACAAGTTGGATCACAGGAGGTTCCTCACCAATGTGAGAAAGAACTTCTTCATGGTGAGGGTGACGGAGCCCTGGGACAAGCTGCCCAGGGGGGTTGTGGAGTCTCCTTCTCTGGAGACATGCCAGGCCCATCTGGATGCCGACATGTGTGACCTGCTCTAGGGAACCTGCTTTGGCAGGGGGTTGGACTCGATGATCTTTGGAGGTCCCTTCCAACCCCTACAGTTCTGTGACTCTGTGATTCTGTGATTCTGTGATTCTATGATTCTGTGCTATCTCCCTGCCTCCCCCAAACCTCAAACTCCTCCTGTATAGGACTAAACCCTTAGCAATTGAGTGTGCATAGTTTCCCATCTGTTTTCTCAGTGGACTGTTAGCCTTCACCACCCTGTGTCCAGCATTTCCCTAATCCACTGTTCTCCTACTTATGCTGGCTGTCATCTCCTTCTAGGAGTACACACTACTCCTTTCCTCCCAGATGTATTGAGTCATCTCCTTCTGCCATCATTGTTTTGAGTCCATAAAAGATTTTGATCACTGCAGCAAATGCTTCTTCCTTTTTAAGCTTGCAGACTTGCTCTTTTACTGCAGCTTTATCAAAGTCAAACCTCTTCTCCCACTCGCATTTTCAAGAGTATTTCCCATATCCTTCACCCTGGCAGCCCACCTCAGAGACAGTGGCATCAGAGGAGCTTGAGGCTGGCTTCCCATGAGGCTTCATTAGCCGAAGGTGGGATTTATCTCACTTTCACACCAAAATGGCATCTCAAGCCAGCCCAGTCAGCTGAGCTCTCTTGCAGTCAGCAAGGAGGAAAAGGCAACTCCAGAGGCACATCTACTCACCCAAATTGTATCACCTATCTTAAAAATAAATCATTTTCCTTCTGAGAGAACCTCTTTCTTTCCATTGCTTAGGAAAGCATCCTAGGCTGCCAGGTTAGTGTCGACTGTGTAACCTCAGAAACGTGGGCACCCAGCCTGAGTTTTCCAGCATGACATGAAGATTCTTGGCTGTTGTTGGAAGTGTGACTTCTTGGACCGACCATACAGCATGGTAGCTGCACAAAGCTCTCATAAAATGTTACCTCAGCAAGGTCAAAGCATTGGGAAAGTTTTGGCTACGGTCATTACATTGGTCCCTTACCAACAGCTCGTGTCAGAAACCTGATGCCTTCACCGGAATCTAACACCTTTCACTTCCTACAGCTTGCCTGTCCTTGTGAAATGATTGCCGTGTTTGGCTCCAAAGGTGGCTGCATTCCAGTGGAAGGTGAAGTGTTCCTGCATGCAGATTCCTGGACCTTGTTCAATGAACATAAAACTTTAATATTGTATTTGGACTACTGCAAATGGAAGGTGCTTTGTTGCCCTAATGCAATTTCTGGGAACATAAGTCCACTCTATACCTCGGGGCTCAATTAATTAAGGAACATTAAATACAGTATAAGGTCTTCCTCCCAGCAGCACGAACACCTGTACTTCATTGTACAACTTGTGCCTCTCCTAATAGCTGCAGAGACAGCTAAGACCTCATCCAAAACCTATAAAAGTCTGTGGAAAGATTCAGCATTTACTTTGGTGTGACTTGGATCAGGCACCAAGGCAACATCATGAGAGAAATCAACCCGGAAAGCAAATCGCAACTAACTTGCAAATGGGAAAACTTGGAATGAGTAAATCAGTTGAGTTCCAAGCCCTAGACACTGAATGCCTTGATATAGTGTGAACAAACGACAGTAAAGTCTTTATGATCAAATTTTTGTATGCTTGCACTCCAGAGATGTTTTCCTTGCCTCTCAATGACATGAGGTCCCTAGCTCAAATATTCTTTAGTTTTGTTATTCTAAGCAGAAGACGCTTCAGTGTGCAAAGAAGGTTTTTATGCTAATCCTCCATAAACACACAGATTTTCAGTTCCCTAATTCCCCTGTCAACAGGTTTCAACACACAATGACAGTGGCAGAGATTAACTAACCTCATTTTAAAAGACCTTCAGACCAGCCAATGAGTTATCTGGTCATCACAATAAAAAATTACTGTCTGTGAATCATTAAAAGGACAAGGAGTGAGTAGAATGGTACCAACAGTGAGATCAATCCTTTTCCTCAGACTAGTCCTTCACAGTACTAACCTGTGATGATACAACATTTATACTCCAATGATTGTATTGACCACAATAGGCTGCAGAGGCTTCTTGCCTCACCTGTCTTTATGCAGAAGCCCCCAGCTGCCACCAAGAACCTGGATAAAAGAGACCTCCCCTGCAGAAACATCAAGCTGCATATGATGGCTAAATTCAGCCTTCTCATTGTCATGCTAAGACCAGCCTGTACCTGGCTCAAGAAATAAAGTAAAAAAATTTTCATGCATTGTTACACTGGTAACTCACATAATATCCTTAAAACACTTGAATCAGACTGCTTAAATATCTGAAAGTCTCTGGCAGTCTTAAAGAGAAATGTCAAATATGGATTTTTTTTCTCTGTAACAGAATGTCTTAATAAAAGAAAAGACTGAACACAAGAATTTTTATTCAGTTGAGCTATCCCTGTAGTCTGTAGTTGGAATTTACACTAAGTTTTGAGGGAAATTGTGTTATTTCTCCAAGATAGCAGCCTCAAAATACAGATTCTTATTGCTCCCCAGTGGCATAAACTTAAGAAGTCAAAATAGTAGCTAAAACAGGAAACAAACGTCCTAGGCACACAGTGAAATGGAGCAATGCATGGCAGGAGGCTGTGGAAAACATTTAGCTCTGTGACCTTCCATCTCATTTATTTCAGTCCTACAAAATTAACTCTGCTCCTACTGAACTGAACCAGAGCTTAAAAGAAGGGAGCAATTCTCACACATCTGTTTCGGCCACTATCATTTCTAGCTTTTTCTGATAATAAAGCTGGAAGAGACCAAGTCACGGGAGAGACTCCATGCAACCTCAAAGTGGTCACCTGAGGAAGCAAGCCCTATCTTCAAGGGAAGGCAACCATTCACCAGACCAAAGAAGAAAGCTTCCTTTGTGCTTTACTGGTTGCAAAACACTTTTTTTTTTTTTTTTTGCTATGTTGGTAAAATAAATCCTTCATCCAACAGCTCTAATAGACCCGTGCATCTGAGTGTGAAGGAAAGGATACAATCCACAGCAAACCCTGGAAAAATTGAAGTCTACTTGGGACACTTTACTGGGGCTGGTTCATTACACATCCCTGCAGGAGGTTAGCCTGGAAAGGGGAGAGACCAACCTCTCTCTCCCCATTCCCTTCTCCACTCTGCCTTCCCTCCTCCCTACCATCTCCCCTTTCCTTAATTACTTTTTATATCTTTGTGTCATTTTGATAAGTACCATAAAAATCCATGTGCTGGAAATCTTGAGGGTAAGACATGGGAACCAGAGCTCTGTGACACTAGCCAGGTCCTTTCTCACTTTGTGTGTGCAATAATTGTGCACGTGATCTCCCTGCTGGCACCTGGCATCTGCTTGTGTCCTTAGAAATACATTGGAAAATTTCAATAAACAGAAGCCAGAGAGAACCACTGGGTGGGGGGAGGGGGATGGTGGTGGTGAGGGGTATGGTAATTACATTTTCTGCATTCTTTATTCAGGGAAAAATCTGAACCAAACTACCCATTGTAATACTGTATTCTCACTAAGATATTTAATACTGAAGAAAACTACTTCGAGTAGTACTACTTGCACATCCTTGTACAGGGAGATGTTGATACCTCATAGACATAGAAGTGTTCATGACTGAAGTAGCCTTGTGTGAGAGACTGTCTCTGCTGACAACACATCTGTATCCCTGCATGGATCCCAAGGCTGTGCAAAGCCATAGCTCTTTTTAATCACCTCTCTTCTGAATGTACACTGGTGATAAAAAGACAAAAGCAAGACCCTGAGATCCCATGACCTGTGTGGGTATCATGTACGGTCCATCATCAAGAAGGTTTCCACCACTTAAATATTCATGCAAACATGACAAGCTGCCAAGACCCAAACTACCAAAACAGAGACATTTCTTTCTTTCTTTACAGTATGTTCCAATATATCTTTTAATTTCAGTGTCTTAAATTTCCCTGTGTGTCAAACCCGAGTTTGCTTTTTCATGTTGATTATTGTTTGTTCAGATTGCTCAGCCTCTTCTATATGGGAGCCATCTGCTGTTTATAAAGCTCTCTTACAGTCAAGTTTCCTGTAAAATACAACAGCTTTATTGGCCTTTTTCACTCGTTTTCAGAGGCCACTTCTGATTTCGATCCTTTATGTTTGTTGAGGTGTTGGGGTTTTTTCATTAAAAATGAAGTCAATTTTCTGTGGACAGTTTTGCTGGAGGGAATATAAAATCTCCATAATCACAAAAGTTTTCATCAGTCTCTTGGAACAAGAATACCAAAGTTAGACATTTTGAACAGGCACAGTGAATATCACTGTTAGTTAGAAAAATATGTATTCTTCCAAGATACTGACAGAAAGGGAAGAAAATTAGCCAAAGAAAAAACTTGATTAATTAAAACATTTTCAATAAGAGCCAAGAAAAAAAGAAAAAGTTAAGTCTGAGGTATAAAACTTCTTTCTTAAGTTTTGTAAACTTTATGGTCCCACTGAAGGAAATATTCCTGCACTCATCCATTTTATCTAAGTGAAACCATTTCTCATGAAAGATTTTGTTGAAACTAGTCCTAAAAAAACCTGAACTATGTCAGGTGCCAACTTTAGGGCTTATGTCTCAGGCATCTGCTCAAAGAGCAAGAAGAAAAGCCCATTTCGTTCTTAGCACTAAGGTGCCTGTCCTTTCTCCAGATAAAAAAAAATCAAATAATTCAATAATTTATTCCATTAATTTATTTTTTT
>VXBZ01009073.1:68200-91830 GCA_013399135.1 Heliornis fulica
CTCCGTGGACTTCTCCAATGTGAGTCCTTCCCAGGCTGCATTTCTTCACTGACAGCCCCAGTGTGTGTCCTTCCATGGGGTTCAGAATTTCAGGCACAGACTGCTCCAGCCTGGTCCCCCATGGAGCCACAAGTGCCCACAGTAAACTTGCTCTGACATGGACCTCTCTCTCCACAGGCTGCAGGTCTTGCCAGGAGCTTGCTGCAACATGGACTTCCCACAGTGTCACAGAGTCCTTCAAGTGTCTCCACCCACTCCATTGTGGGGTCCTCCACAGGCTGACAGGGAACCTCAGCTCTACAGCCTGGAGCACCTTCTGCCACTCTTTCTTCACTGACCTTGGTGTCTGCAGTTTCACACATCTCACTCCCTTCTCTGGTGGCAAAAAGCAGCCACTTGAGGGGTTTTTTTTTCCCTGAACTCTGTTACCCCAGAGATACTACCACTATTGCTGATGGGATTGGCCTTGGTCAGCAGCTGGTTGCTCTGTCCTTGAGCCAGCTGGTGTTGACTGTGTCAGACCTAGGGGAAGCTTCTGCCATCTTCTTGCAGAAGCCACCACTGCAGCCACCCCTCCTCCACCAAAACCTTGCAACACAAACCCACAACACTTGCCTACAAAAGCCAACAGCAGCCTTTGCCTCTTCTGGGATGCCTTCTTGCTGCACTCATGCACCAAAGATGCTGTGTAGGTGCAAAGTACTATTTTACTGATTAAGGGTTGGAATTGTAACTTTGTGGTGGTGCAGAGAAGAAGAAAACACTTGGAGGAGGTCACAGGCTCACACACAGGCCCATGATTTCTGAATCCAGCTCCTCTTCTGTTGGTAACAGCGAGGTAGTGAGGGCTGTGTATTTAATATTCACCAGAAGAGAAATGCTTTGGTCAAAGCAACATCGAGGAGGAGGGATTCTTTGTTCTATGAAAGGTTAATGCACCTGGGTAGCAGCCGAGAGCGTTTGCATGCAGAGAGATCATTAATCCATGCAGTAATAATTTGTGAAATAAAAATCAATCTTGGAAAGGAGGCAAAGCCTCTAGTTCCAAAGTAATGGACTGCCTTTTGCACTGCATCTCGTTAAGCAAGACCCAAATACATAATGGGCTCAATTTCCATGCGAGGCTTCTCTGCAACCCAGAAAAACTAATAGCAACCCTAAACAAAATGTATCCATATCCTGCTGCCTTTCAGGGCCTGGCAATTGCAGCTCAATTAACACGGCAGTCCCAGCCATGGCAGGATGTTTTTAAATGGCAAAAGCTGCAATATTTGTTCCACCTAAGTGGAGCTCCTGGGCTGATGGACTGGACTCGCAGACATGCTTGGCACCACCAGCTCTTGGTGAAAGCACCTGATGGACATGGAGCTTTCAAGGAGCTCAGAAGAATCCCAGCTCTGTTCCACTAAGAAGAAGAAAGGGAGCGTTTAGAGGGATGCAGAGTGCCCCGTGGAGGTATTTACAGAGCATCCATGCCTTTTCTGCTCCTGCTTACTTAAAAAGAAAACAACCCAAGGTCAAACCTAAGACCCAAAGAGCACTTGATGCCTCTGGCTCATATAAGACTTGGTTATAAGGTTGCAGAGATCCACAGTCTCTTCTGCCAATGACAGGAGACAGGAGAAGGAAAATGGCCTCAAGCTGTGACAGGGCAGCTCTTCCCCCAAAGAGCTGTGGGGGTGTGGGACAGGCTGCCCAGGGAGAGTGTGGAGTCCCCACCCCTGGGTGTATTGAACAGATGAGGAGATGAGGTGCTCAGGGACATCATTTAGGAGAGGACAGGAATGGTTTGACTTGATGGTCTTAACAGTCTTTTCCAACTTTGTGATTCAGTGATTCTGAGCAAATAAGATGAGAGACAACTGGAATGGAAATGCAGGGTTACATATGTAGCAGAGAAATCTTTAAAATAACATGTTTCTTTGAAAAACAGACTACAAGCTCCTTTATAGAGTAGTAATGGGGTCAAATTCACTCCTTGGTTTGACACAATGAAATAGGTTTTCGCTTGCATCCTACTCACAGGAGTTAAGGTGATATCAAAGCTGCTCTGCTGTAGGCATCTGGCTTCTGCCAGGACCGTAAAAAGAAAAAAAAAAAAAAGCATGTGTTATCATTTGTTCCTCGGGTTTAAATCTGTCCCTCTCACCCTTTCCCTACCTTCCAGGGTCTTTAATTTGAATTTTCTGCTTGGGGTCAACAGGTTTCCAAGACACTGTCACCAGCACAGGTTTTGCAAGCTCGACAGCATCTCAAGATAATTTTGGCGAGAAGGAAGACAAGCAGTCTCACTACCAGGCTGCAACCCAGCCTCGAGTGAGGAGGTGTCACTCTGTAATACTGACAAAGTACAAAATCCAGTCCCAATAATCCTCTTAAGTCAGAACAGAAAATAACCGCTGTGATTGATAACCCAAAGACAATCAAAGCATTTAGGATTTAGGGAAGGTACCATACGTACAGAATATTTCCAGAAAGAGCTACACAGCTTAAAGGACTGATTTATGTGGGGGTTTTTCCCCCTTTTGGTATACAAAAAGAGTGGGGAAATAACAATTATAACATGAAAATGCTCTGAAATCAGTGACAGTTTTACCTTTGATTTGGATTGGTTTTCAATCTGGCTTTTAAGGAACACCACAGAGATATCAATTAACAACAGAATAATCATTACAAGTAAGCAAAGACGATAAGGAATAAATTAGAGCAACACTGGAAATCGATATCAAACCAAGGCAGAAAATTAGTTGAGTTCAGTTGGAGATAAGAAATTCAGCAAAACTAATGTGAAGAGTTGAAGGTTTGGGGTGTTTCCATCACACTTCAGTTGACGACACGTGGTGGAGCTTTGTGTGTGTGCTCAATGGACATGGGTGCCTCTGGTCTGTCATCTCTCCATCTGAGCCCTGCAGAGGGTGACTCCCTCACAGTGTTGTTTGCACAGCAACCTGAGAGAGTGGATATCTGACTCTCACTTTAATTAATGGGAAACGAACATCCCAGGCTCCTCTCTCAGGTGCTTTTTCAGGTGTGCATGATGAGAAGGGTACAGAGGCAGGTGCATGTCTATGGGTATAGCTGTAAATACCTAAAAGGTCTGGCAACACTGGTGGAACTTCTTTCTTCACTTCACACTTCAGAAACAGCCCGACCTCTCGTGTGATACAAGATTTGAGCAACACTTTTTTTTTTTCCCAGCCTTGCCAAGAGGGACTTTTTCTGCCAGGAATACACAAAACATTGGATTTATGCTAGTAACAGTTTAATAATCTGAAGATTCCCCAAAAATATGAAATAAAAAGAATCCTCACATTTTTACTGTCTCAGGTTTCAAACTGTCTTTTGGGATTCCCTCCATTGCCAGAGGTAGTTTTGATACAAATACCTCACATTAAAAAAAAAAAAANTCCACACAAAAAAAAAAAAAAAAAAAAAAAACCCACACACAAAAAAAAAGTGTTAAACCAGGGGAAAAAAAACAAACCCAAAACCTCAAACAGTAAATCCACCTTAAGATAACTTTTGAAGATGAGACACGACACTTATTTTGAGGCTTTTTGGATTCATTTTGGCCCCCCAGCAGCTGGTTTGCATCACATCTCTTCCTCCAGCTGAAGCTGCCCAGTGATAATATTTCACTGTGAATCTTCTTCTCTGTGATTCAGCCATGAGAGGAGAAAGGTATCCCACTAAAAATGCCAGATCTACAGAGTGATCTGCCTAATCTTACATGATAAGATGGTTCTCACTTTCCAGCTGATTTTTAAGTCATTCTTGAAAGACAAAGAAATCCTCTGAGAAGCAAACAGCCTTGTCCTTATGTCTGGGGGCAGCTGTCTTCTTGCAGACCCTTTATCTTCAGTGTACTAAGCTCTAAGGGTGTCCTAGACCACTGTTGGGTGAAAAAAAAAGGAATATTTTTCCCTTTCTATTACACGGTGTGATAAACTTGAGATGGTTGCCCTGCAAAAGGGGAGGGCTGGCCCACCTGAGGCTTCACATCTCAGTAACTGGTCATACACCAGATTTGGATTTGTTTTGGGGTTATTGTTTTTTTTCCAGAATTGAATGGACTGTTGTGGGTTAGTTCATTCAGGTTTCATAGATTCATAGAATGTGTTGGGTTAGAAGGGACCTTTAAAGGTCATCTAGTCCAACCCCCCTGCGGTAAGCATGGACATCACTAGATCAGGTTGCTCAGAGCCCCATCAAGCCTGAGCTGCAATGACTCCAGGGATGGGGCCTCCACCACCTCTCTGTGAAACCCATGCCAGTGATCCACCACCCTGAAGAATTTTTTTCCTAATATCCAATCAAAATTTTCCTTTTTCTAGTTTAAAATCATTTCTTGCATGTGGCATGGCCAAGTTGTCTTGGCAGCAATTACCAATTTCAAGAGCCTCCTGAATTTGATGAGACTTTCACATCCTCTGGTCCTGGGCATCACTCCCAGGGATGTCCCTACCCAAGGGAGCATGAGAGCCCCAACATGGCAACCAAGGGCAAATCTCTATGTAATATACACATGGATGGTTTTTTTTAACATAACACTACTGCACTCATAATTCTTCACACTAATCCCATTCCTGGCACAAATCTTCTACCTCAATCTTCCTATTTTTCCCCTGTCCAAATCTTGACATCCATTAAATTCTCAGTGTGCCCAAAGCTTACCAATACGGCACACCGCTTTATCCAGTGGCGTCAGTCCATCAATAAAGCTCAGCCGCTGAGTTTCTCTGCTTCCCTGCATTTTAGGATTACTGTAAGTTATGTGGATGCTGGAGCCAGCAATGCTGATGTGCCATTGCTGGGCCCCAGGGCCCGTGGTCCAACCCCCTGTGCTCCAGCAGCATCTGGAATAGGTCAGGAGTAAGACTTCCCTGTCATTTCCCGGGACCAACAAAGCCACCACCAGTAAAAATCTGGTAACTGCAAACGCTCAGCCCAGCTAGGAAAGAATGAATGGCCTCTTTCTCCATGGTTGTGGCTTTCCACTCATCTTCTCTTTCTTTTCTCACTCCAGAATGAATGTGCAATTAAAACACTATCAATCTCTCTGACATTTCCAAAGTGTGCAGTCAGTGCACCAGCTTCTCCTTCAGCCTTGGCGAGAGCCCAAATTTGTCGGAAAAATAAGCTCTCGACTTTCCCCTCGGAGAAACTCAAGATTAAAGGTTGTCGAGTGGGGACAAATCAAGCATCAAATTTGTTAACAAATTAATGCAGTGAAGAGACTTCTCTGAGTGACTCTTCCCAGGTTCAGCGTTAAGTCAGGATGGTTAATTCTGACAGTAGCCAATGATTTGTATTCAATAGTCTCATGCAGTGTGGGCGAATACAATTTTTTTTAACAGAAGTCACTTATTACACCTTCTATTATCAAAAAAATAAGCACAACAAGAGGTGAGAAACCTATTAGATGAAAAGCCTCCTGCTTTTGCTGAAAGAAAAAAAAAATAAAAAAGGTGTTCCCGGTTTATTTTATTTGTCATCTCAACACAGACAGGAAGAGAAATATTAATATTTAAGACTACCCTTAGCAATTGTGTGTTTTGTTTTTCTATTTATACACCCTCAAGGTGCATAGAGGGTTATAGCAATGCCTCAGGTCACACTCATAATAACAAGAACCTCACTTTTCCCCCCCCCCCCCCCCCCTCCTCCCCTCCACCCCCTTCCCCTNNACAACTCTATTAGTACTGCGCAAGCTACCTTAAGCAGCATCTGACATATACAAACTGTTGCCTGTAGGTTGCCTGTTTGTTTGATTTTCTGCAGTGTGAAGGTTGAGTTGAGTCATTTTGCACCCAATTACTTTGCAGTAAATTTGTCGGATGATTCTTGTCGTGCCGTATTGATCCAACGTGTCACCTTGAACTTGTTTATTGACACATCAAATTCAGAAGGCAGCCCTGTTCAATTTACCACTTCCCAATTATGGCATTTATATGATGTCACTGAAGCTTCTTGTCACGTTCAGATGAGGCCATTTTCCCCCCTCCACCACCAATCACCTGAGCAGCGGTTGCCATTTTTCTCTGACCTTTCCCGAGACAGATGGTGGTTCATAAAATACATCATTAGCACACGTGTCATTTTATCTTGCCTGGATTTTTTAAGTGAAAGGTACTTTGTTCAACAAAAGATTTTTCAATTTCTTCCTTGACGACGATGCTGCTAAATAGGTTTTTGTTCACGAGCACTGGAGAAGGGGATTCATCCCCAATGGCTTCAACACGGGAAGACTCGCGACATGATGCTGCAAAAGCTTCATCCAAGGCCCAACAGAGGTTCTGCATCCCCAGATGGTCACGGGAGCTGCAAACAAACCAGCAGCTCAGGATCTGACCAGTTAATCTGACACACAAAACAAATGTGGGAAATGGGATGTTGGTGTGACGTACAACATGGGAGGTGGCCTGGTGTTTCAACAATGTTTGGAGATGACCCCAGAGAAGCAATGGCTGATTGCTGTGCTAAGTCTATCAGGATTTGTGTGTGCTACCCCGAGTTTATTGATGCCAAAGATACTGAAATAGCCTCCTTTTTTACCCTGAGGTGTTCTGTTTTCTTTAGGATGGATCATGTGTTTTATTAATAACTCATCTGTGCAGAGTGGGTGCAGGAAGTGAATTTGAAAGTACTGATATATGTTTTTTTCTTAAATCATGAGAATATCTGATGCCAGTCACTAAAAATATTAGCTGTCCAACTTTGTCCCTTTGAACTGTTTCAGCTAGACACTTAAACTGAGATTTCAGCTTAAAATCAACGTTACCATTTTAAGACGTCTATGAGGTTTGTGAGATGAAGACCTATGAGATCATGCACAATTAAAGTGTCCCTCCTCTCCCCATGCATGAATTCCAAGGTAACACAGAAGAGAACCTGGACCAAGAAAAGTTTTGTTGTTTGAGGGCCTGCAGGGCTGAGGTCAAAGTTAAAGACCAATAAAAGAGACATGCACCCTTCCACTGCATGATTTATCACTTGCCAAAATGTGCTCTAGAAAAATGTCAGAGGAAGGGGGAGACAAGCAACCAGAGCAGAAGAAAATATTATCTTCTTGATGGTTCCACAGTTATGATGCCAGTAGCTGGAACAAAAGCATTTCTGAATCCAAAGTCATTTAAAATGTAATTTATTCTCACTTGACACTCACTGCTTTACTTCCCCGTTTCCCTGGCAGTGGACATGATCATTTCTGCAGCACCAAAACTTAGCAAACAGGAAGCAACATCTCTCTAAGTTCCTGAAGTCCCTGACTCATCTCACCATGCTCTCAAAACCCAGATTTCCTGATAAGGAGGAGTGAAGGGGCAGGCACCGATCTCTTCTCTTTGGAGATAGGTTCTTTCCTGAGTGGGGGTCAGGCACTGGAACAGGGTCCCCAGGGAAGTGGTCCCAGCACCCAGCTGGGCTGAGGTCAAGAAGTATCCGGACGCTGCCCTCAGTCCCCTGCTCTGACTTGTCTGGCCCTGTGTGGAGCCAGGAGTTGGACTTGATGCTCCTTATGGATCCTTCCAGCTCAGAAGATTCTGGGATTCTATGATTCTGTGAGACCATGCAGTGCTGCAGTAGTGCTCTGGCACAGGGGTGAGGAGCCTGCCTGTGTGGGGAGGAAAATTAAGTCAGAAATTGCTCTCAGGCTGAAACCTTTTATGTCAGGTGCCAGCCAGGATCCAGGTCCTGAGTCATAAATGCTGAAGGAAGGGTTATGGGTGGACCACGGGCATTTCCTCATGCACACTGTTCAACTGTTCAACTGTTCATCCCACACTTTGGAAATGTCACAAGTACCTCAAATCTTCTCTTTGAGAAGGGATGAAGAAATGGTCAAGAATTTAAGGTGCGAAATGGAAATTGTAACCCTTTGGAGTTATCTGCTCCAATGACTGACTGCGGTGGGAGGTTTGCCCTCTTCAGAGGCCCGGGGATTGGGTCCCATGTACTTACTTTTCATTATTCTTAAAATCAATAAGTAGATACTGACTACTCTTAAAGTGAATATCAAGATTAATTGACCCAAGTGGTAAGTATTGATCCAGGAATGGCCAATCGATTGTCAAGGGATGATAAATCTTGAATTTTATAGGAGCACGAAGCCACAGGCAGGAGTAGCTCTGGGTTTACAGCAGTGTGTGATCACACAGAGAGATTCTGGAGCAGGACACAGTGCAAACATCAAGTTTTCAGAGCAAAAGCACCCATATCCTTCTTCTCTTTCCCCAGACAAAGTTCTCTCAAAATCCAGGACTACTTCTTCATCTTGAGTGTAACTCAGGTGAAGTTTGGTGCACGCACCAACAAAAATCTCAGTGGCCAGTTACTGCAGAGGACAGTGGAAGAGGTGTCCAGATTGAGTCTTTGTTCAGTGTGAACTGACTTGGACAGAAATATTTGGGGATCTGTTGGGATAACAACCACCAGAAATATGCTGGAGCTTTTTTTTTGCCAGCACTTTAAAGAGAACTGGAGTGAAAAAGGGTTATGCACCCGTGAGGAAATACCAGCTTCTGGGGGGGCAGAAGGCAGCTGATCTGGATGAACTTATAATAAAATAATACATACAGCATTCCTGGTACTGTGAATTTATCAGTACTGTTCTGGATGATGGTATCACTGATCTCCTGAAGTTGAAAACACCAGAAATCAACTGTCTCCTTGCCTGATCATTTTTGGCCAAGCACAAACAAACCAGTTGGGTTTGGGGTTTTTTTTTTCTTACAAAACTCTTTTAAAGAGCAAAACTAGTAGAAAATATTTAAACTGATGTTACACCAGAAGGGGTTTCCAAATCAAAGGGAAATTAGTATTCAAAAATAACAGTCCAGGACTGTGTCCATCCAGGGCCTGCAAAGACCACCTGCTCCAGCAAGGTTATAGCCCAAAGAGCAGAGGGACACAGGGGAAGGCTGTGACCTGCAAACAAATCTATCCTCTGCCTGCCCAGATGAATACAAAACCTAGAAGACTGGCTAAAACACTAGGGCTTCAGGCACTGCCTTCAGGAGATTTCCTATCTGTCTAGAGAATGTTTCCTTAAAAGCTTTCCTCCTTTTTTTCCCCAGCAGCATATTTGTGCCTCTTTAGCCACATTCCCATTCCCATCACAGTGGTGTTACCCTTCCTGAGCATCCACATCCACGAGGTTTCTTCAAAAGGGGAACCACCAGGGAACTGGAAAGCAGTATCTAGACCTCTGGGATGTGAAATATTTGTATTTTAATTGCATCCTTTGTTCTTATTTCTAATAAAGGATGATATTATGAGGCCTGAGGGCCATATTCCTCTTCCTAGGGATCACCACTGTGCAATGATAAGAAAAATGCTACGTGATGCGGAATATGCATTCAACAAAAATGTCCTTCAGTGTGAGGAAATACCACTTCATAACCTCTGATGGCAGGGAATACAGCTGAGAGCTCTTCCCTTAAGCACTACTTTCTACCTTGCATTTACTCTTCAGTCTTTTTTCTTTTTCCTTTTTTTTTTTTCTTTTTACAGACTCCCATGAATGTCACTTGGAGGCAAGGAAGAGAAGGGANTCTGAAGAAAGGAAAAAAATAGTCTTTAGGAAAAAAACCCAAACCAAAACCAACAAAGTGTACAGGAGGCATGAGTACAAAACCAATTATTTATTAATAGGTTTTGTTCACACACCTCCTGTGCATCATTTGGAATATTTACCCTGTAGGCGGTGAAGAGCAATCAGGTGAGAAATTTGGGTTTGCATCTTGCCAGACGGGCTTGACAACTTCACACTGAACTTTAGCTCCCCATCTCTGTCCTTGCAATGCAGGAGTGTGCTTAATTTAAACAAAATGCCCAGCAATGGAATTGTTTTTTTCAATATGTTGAATTTAAACTAAAAAAAGTATATAAACATATATACATATTACTAATTCATAAATACATATGTGTGTGTATATACATTCAAGATATGGGCTTGCTTTTGCACTGAAATAAGGACACCTAGCCTGTAAGAATTTGAAAGCCAGTGAGAATTCAGATTTTTTTTTTTTTTAATGGGAAGAAAAATTGAAGAATGGCAGCTAAGCAAAGGAAAACAAGACTTTGAACAGATCCCTAAACAACATTTGCACCAGCAGTGACTCAGCTATTTGTCATTAGTGCACAGATTTACTAGTGTCAGTTGAAGCACAAGTGGAGGAGGGTTTCTATGATCCCCCAGATGCCGCTAAGGAAGATGATTCTTAACGTCTCTCGCATTGAAAGCACGAGGCACGGTGTCCTCGTGGCAAACCACTGGTTAAGAGACTTGTTGGGAGTCAAGCAAAGAGTCAGTTGGCAGGACTGGAAACATTCACCTGTTCTGCACTGTTACTCAATCCTATTCCAATCATCTGATCTCTCTGGCATGCTGACAGGAGTCAGAAAACACCTGAGGATGCTGCGGTTTCTCAGGGGCGTTCGTTACGGCGCAGTGAAAGTCGCACAAGGGATTTTTCCAGTGGTGTTTGTTTCAGTTTCTTGCTCAAGTGCTGCTCAGCATAGCTTTGATTTCTGTGGGCCACTGGAGTAAAGCTGTTTGATAGCTCCAGTGGGAACTGCCATAACTAAATGCTGAGCAAGAAGTCAGTTCACAAACTTATGTACAGCGCGGAGGATATCATAAATCAGAAGTGACCAGGAAAATAAGATTCTTAATCACCTGACAAAGAAAGGAGCTAATGAAATGGAGCTGGATACAAATTTCCCCTAATGGATCCCAACAATTCCCTTTCTTCCTGTGCAATTTTAGCATTTAGTGACAAGTTAATCACAATGTGTGAGCTTCAGTCAAGAGGATGTGTTCCTCAAAATAAAGAGGGTCAGCTTTTTGGTTGACCATCAGGTTGCCACGAATCTTTCAAGCACAGGTGCCAGATGCAGGCACAGAATCTGCTGACTGCAGGGCAATGAAGATGATGGACTGGATGATTGTACCAAAGGGCTGGTTTCTCATCATTTAAAAGACCAAGACAAGCTGGGAGGCTGAGACCGGTGCTCACCCTTCATCCCTTCCCAAACCTGCACCTGTAATTAGCACACATGAATGGCTCTTCATATGTAACTCAGGTTATGCATAAAATATCTATTAGCAATTGATAAAGCAAGAAGAGTTAATTTAACCATCAGAGTGGTTCCAAAGAATTTTTATCAATATGGTGATAGGCACTTGATTGATATAAATATACATACACAACCTGACTTACCTGGCAAGATTTCACTCCATTGCCCTCAGGTAAATGGAGGTGTTGGTCATTAAAAGCTGGCAGTGGGCACTGTGAGGAAGACAATTAGGAACAGCAAGGAAGCATCACAGCCTACCAGACTTTTACTGAGGCAGGTCATAAAATGCTTTTGTTCACATTTTCCAAGATTCATTGGCAGTCTTGTAATTGATGACAGAGCTAAGAAAGTGTCTCTCTCAAGCACTGTGTTAGGCTCCCTATGCCATTGATAATGACCTACTTGCATTTACAAGAAATAAGTTCCAGCATCCTTTTATTGATACAAAACTGCCCACCATTGAGGAAGTCCAAACAGCTCTGCAGAAGCTAAAGATAAATAAAGCTATTAAAACCTACTCCATTTCTCCTGAGCTGCTAAAGTCTGTGGCCTCTTAATTGCTACAAAGCTATAGACGCTGTCCAAACTCATTTGAAAGAATAATCATATACTCAATAACCAGCACATTGGAATAGCAATAATAAAATACCACAGAAAAGGAAAGATGACTCAGCAAAAATGCATTGCTTAGTGTAATTCTATTTTTAATACCTGGCAATTTTTGCCTGGGCAATGCTCTGAAGATTTGCTATTGGAGTGATTCCCATGATAAAATCATCTTAGAGACAGGCAATATTTTTTAATGTGCATCCACAGCTCGATGTTGTAGGGTGATGTCCTAGGGAGTTCATTTAGCCCCAGCTGTGATGCCAGCAAAGGATGTGACTGAAGAGGTACATGGGAATTTGTTTTAATTCTGATTTTCTCTTCTTTTGCTCTTTCATCCTCTTGAAAAACAGTGGGAACACTCCTCCACGAGGACCTGGGAAATCATAGGTATCCTCTCTCTGTGGACACCATGAGAGCATGCTGAACACCTGCTCCAGGACCACTGCATCATCCAAGATGCATTGGTCTCCCCACAGTTTTGCAACCCACAAAAGAATGAGCAGGTTTGCCCAGCCCTTTTGGATCTCCTGCTAATTGACTGGCTAATTTGGTCTTGCTTCAGACAGACTGTGTTTCCTTCCAGCATCTCTTGAAAATGCCTGGCTGCACGAATTCAGACCCTTTGTTGACAGAGTAAGTCATCTAAATTAACTGCTCCACCAAAATTCACAACAGATTTTCACAAAACATGGTGTTTATTGGCACAGGCCAATAAACTCTACTCTAGACCACTGACTCCAGTGAAGCCCCTGCAGATTTACACCAGCTGAAGAGTTGGCCGATAAACACTACTGCAGCACGGGCATGCTGTAATGATGGTGGAGAAAAAAGATGATTTAAAGACATTATATTCTGTTGCATCTTCCAACCTGTTCCACAGAAAATTATCGTGAAATTGCAGATCTCCCCATAAGTCACCATAAAAGCATGTCATTTTTCTGTGATCTTTAATTCCTTGAGTAGCTACTTCCTTAATTGTAGTTTACAGATAATTCCAGGTAGAGTAGGTGTCATTAAAACCTCATTTGTCACTCCGTAGTGACTGCAGTAACACAGTGTCTCCTACTGTAACTAGGAGAAGGCTCCACAATAATTGCACATCCCCAGGCAGTGAGCACCGAGAGTTTAATGGTGCCAACTGTAACCGCGGCAGAAGGAGAAAAGCCCAACGTGCACAGTGCAGAGTGTGCTAACACAGCAAAACATCCCCTGGCAGACAGCACCACAGGGAAGCAAACCCCTTCCCAGACCCTGGGCTGCAGGTTTAGTCATGGGATTCAAATTGAGGGTCTCTGCAGTAGGAAAAGCATAGTCTGGTGAGATGTGCATCTTCTGTTGTTCTGTGGCTGGAGCCACAGGGCTCGACTCAGCTGAAGCTGTGCACAAGTGCAGGGGCTGGTCTCCCTCTTCCCAAAGGAGAAAGGGGTTTGCCAAAGGAGTTGCAGCCACCTGTGAGCTCCAGGAAATGCCATTAAAAGGTTACCTTTCACAATTGAGACTGCGCTGTTTAAAATGTAACTGTCAGGATGGTAAATGCATTAAATCAAATTAACTCCAGCGGAATGAAGAGAGTGTTAGGAGGAGAGAAAATAGTTTGTGTGGTTTATATCGTCTGTGAGAGAAAGCAGTGGAGCAGAGAAAACTTTCACGCTGCCATTTATTAAAATTACACTCAGCACTTTCCTCCCTTGCTCTGGAAACATTAAGAGATCGTCAGCCCTGTTCTCATCTCACCAGTTGGGAAACAACAGTGCAGAGATTAAGTGGCAATTTTAAGGTGAAACAGAGAGCTACAGTGAGCCCATGGGAGCCAGGGCCAGGGCTGAAAGAAGAAATGTGAGTTACTTTGCATGGACATTGACCTACTGGAGTGATGAAGGGGATACATAGCTCTGCAGTTGGGTTATTTAGTTTAGGGAAGCATATAAACACAACCACAGCACTTAACAGCAGAGCTGTGGGAGCACTGGTTGGGTCAGGCTCAAGCAAGAGGGTAGGCAAAGCAAATTTGTTGCTCAACAGAATTGGAAATTTTCCCTTGCTCTTCATTTTTATAGGGGAAAAAAAATAAAAAGAAAATTTGCAGTGGCACCAGAAAACAATTTTCCCAGATGTAGTGAGGGGTCTGAACATTTGCAGATGACTTGGCACTGGCATGAAAACAGGGAGAACGTCTCTTGATTTCTTCCTATGCTTTGTTGCTCGTCATCCTCACGTTGGCTTCTAGCAATAAAGCGAAGGTGTCCGAGTCCTAAATATTAGAGGTACAGAAAGGAGGAAGAATTAGTATAATTAGCATTTAATGAATAGGTAAATTTGGAATAGCTGTATCTGGGTCCATCACTGTCATCTTTATTCTGTCCAAAGCCTCGCTGGCTTTTGGCACCTTACTGCATCAGTCGAGCCTAGCCTGGTCCTCGGATCTATCCAGCACAGGCAAAAATTAACAAAAAATCCTTCCTCTGCTCTTCCTCTTCTACTCACTGTCAGCAACAGCCTCAGGGAAGAAGGCCAGATGGATCTCACCACTGACTCCTCTCCAGGGGCCGCAGCGAGGACGGCTGCGCGAAGAGCGCCCGCAGCTCTGCGATTCCTGCAAGGCAACGTGCACTTTGCCCCTCGCTCACGGGAGAACCTGCCCTGGTACCACAGCATCTGCGATTCCCCTCTCGCAGAAAGGTGGGAGTGCAGGAGAAGTTCCCTTCATGTGAACAAGGAATAAAAATGGTCATTTGCATGTAACAAAAGGCTTTTTGAGCTGATGCCGTTTCCAGCAGAAAGCGTGATGGAACGGGAGTGATATTTGTAAGTGGAAAAAAATCTTTAAGGTTTATTTGCCAGAAATGATTATTTATATATGTATTCATGCACAGCACTTTTGTGCAACAGTCTCCAAATGGCAGTTTTAGATGCAACTACAGTTTGCATAATAAATAAAAATAACAAAGAGACCTGGAAAGCAGTGAACTTGTGCCAGGAGCAGCATTGCTTGAATGCTGGTTTTAATCCTACTCTGGTTTTTATGGGTCTGAAAAAAAAGTACCTCACTGCATCACAGGGGACTACTAAACTTCATCAACTTATTCAAAATTCCTTTATGTGCCACAAAGGGGAAAAAAAGAAAAAAAAGAAGCAAAAACTAATGGGTAGGAACTCCCTGCTGGTAGACAGGCACACACCTGCCTTTCATTTCTTCGTCACCCATGTTTGCTTTGGAAGCAGAATCCAGACAAATATGATGCTTCAGGTATTGATTAAACTGACATTAAGAACATGTCCCAAGTGAAGTGCAACCAGGCAACTGTTTTGGCATGGAGAGTTAAGCATAAAACCACTGGGAAAGCTTTGGAAATTATTTTGTCACGCTGGAAACAGTCAGAGGCAGTATCCCAAAAGACCTCCCAAAGAAAGAGAGAGACCTCAGCCATCAGGTTGTTTTTTCAATCCTTTCCATGTGCCAGAAAGACCTGGAAGATCATGCAGTGGCATCCTGTGTAAGTTGGGCTGTGTGAACTTCAAGAACTTGGTTTCTGTTTAGATGATACTTCTGTAGAGGCATCCGTTCTGGGCTGATGATGCTGCTACTACCTTCAAGCACAGAGATTGTAGTTGCCTAGAGCAGAAAACTAATTTAGGTGGCAAAATCATGACTGCCACTGGGAGAGATCCAGCAAGTTTCAAAAGAATGTGCTATTACAGCATCCACTTCACTAGACAATACCCTGTCCTTATGCCTGGAGGTGGAGCAAGCTCCTCAACCATGGTTGACCATGGCCTCCTTGCTGGCTCTTGCAGGAGAAACGGGCGCTTATTTGGGTGCAATTTATCCAACCTTCTCTTTTCGTCCTCGCAAGGATGGAACAGATTGCTTCTCCCCATAGACCACGGTGTTTTAGACCTGAGGCATCCCCAAAAAGTCAGGTGTCCCCCAGGAAGAAGTTACCCTTGGAGAGGAAGATGCAGATTTTCATAATCCTTAGAAATGTAAAGGTTTGTCTTCTTTTAAACGCACATCATTTGGCAAAGTTTACCTTCAGTGAGGACTTTCCCAAGGGTTTCCAGTCCCACTTGCCCCATTTTGCATTTCAGTGTAATCCAAGTGAAGCCCAAACCCTTGGACAGGATATGTGGGAGTCTGGATGACTGCATTTTATACCTCGGTCACACTTCCACTGGAGTTTACTGGAAAAGCACTGAAATCTCTTTCTTCCTTGCCCACACTAATAAAATAAACTTGGACTCAAGATTAGGTAAAAAAAACATGTCTAGCAGAAAGGTTTAGGGTCTGATTTAGAAAAGGGCAGTTAATAAGAACTTCAGATGCTGAGACCTGCTAACACTGGGCCTCTCCATGGAGGTGTCCAGCCAGATCCTCGCAAAATTTGGTCACTTATCTGGGTTCTAGAGGGAAAATGTTACAGGATTTTTTTGTAAATGTAGCCCTGTAAGTAATTACCCCTGGAGGTGTGTGATTGGTGACAGCATTTCAAAGACCTCAAAGTTAAAGTGCAAGATAACTGGAAAAATGATGGCCCTTTAATTTTTGATCTAATCAAACAGCTTTTATTTACATGATCTACTGGTTAACTCCACCATATTGAAGCTGACAGACTGTCCAGATTACTTTAGTCCCTAATTACTGAAATGAAGCAAGCACCTCTGTTGAAAGATGTGTATTTTTTTCCTGTCACTATAAAAGAGACACACCTCCCTCCTTGTGATTTAATCAGACCCATGTCCTTCCTGTAAATAATGTTTAATCATCTTAGCCCACCTCATTTTTATAATGGCCTCCTTCACTGGAGCTCAGAAAGATGTTAAATCACACACACCCACACACACACAAACATACTAAAAAAGGATTGTTTCTCAAGATCAGGAGATGCTCACATTCTTTTAGTTACTAGGAATTATATTCAAGATCAGACTAATTGAGTCAGTCACAGAAGGGTTTGGAGACTTTTTACCAAAGCCCATCCTTACATCCATCCATCAGATGATGTGATGAGCTCGTACCTACTGGCAATAGCTGTTGCATTAAGGGCAGCATTATGCCCAATTTATTGCTGTGAGTCCAAGTCACATTCCATGCACTAAACTGTCACAATTCAGATCCACAAATAACAAAACACACTTCAGCCTAGTCACGTGCCTTGGATGTGACAGGACAAGGGGTGATGGTTTTACAATAGAGGGAGGGAGATTTAGATTGGATATTAGAAAAAAGTTCTTTCCTGTGAGAGTTGTGGAGCACTGGAACAGGTTGCCCAGGGAGGTGGTGGATGCCCCATCCCTAGAGAAGTTCAAGGCCAGGTTGGATGAGGCCCTGAGCAACGTGATCTAGTTGGGGGTGTCCCTGCTTCTTGCAGGGGGGTTGGACTAGATGACCTCTGGGAGTCGCTTCTAACCCTAATCATTCTATGATTCTGTGATTCTATGAATGACCACAACCATACCTAAAGGAGTTCAGTCACGTTCAGTGAGAACTAGCATGGCCAGCTGAATGAAAGTGTGGTTTATTTAAGCCACAGACACACAGATTCCTTGGAGTGCTGATGATGAATTCACTGTCTGCAAAGCGCTTGTAAATACCAAGGGTCTTAACTACTAATGCGTTAAAAGTTATATATATACCAACTCTGTGGATATTTCTAAGTTTCTTGGGGAGCCACTTGGCATGATCAAGTGCTTGAAGCTTACCCAAAGGCATCCCAATGCGGGGTCAGAGAGTCTCAGCCCATTGACTGATCCCAGGGATCAGAGTGGCACGTGATGGTATCGTACGCAGTGATATCCTCCCTAACAAACATGATGGTATCTTCCCTAACTTCCCCTCTTCTGTACACTGTTTTATGTCATTTCTTATCTCTGAGGTGGACCTTGAGTGACTCCAGTCATACAGACCTTTAATGTGATTGGTGTAAAATCCTCTTGCTTCACTTTTAAAGGTACAGACTAACAAAACTGAGAGCACCTCTGGGTGAGGAGTGGTCGTGCCTTGGAGGCAGGTAGCTTTAGGGCTAGATGTGTGCTTCTGCATTATAATGACATTATAATTATAAAATTCATTAGTGGGTGGCAGTTTGTCAAATTCATGACAGATTGAAGGCTCGGGTTAGCAAATATGCAGCTTGGTAGTTCCGTTTAACCCTCAAGTTCCAATATTATCACAGAGCCTGACCATGGTGACTCCATTCTGCTCCATCCTTCTTGCAGCTATCTCCGAGTTAGGTCGCCAAGCTCTCTTGATGTTACCAACTGCCAAGATTGCCTTGGAATTTATTACTGGGAGGAAAAGATGTTTAGGAATATTTGGTGACAAGGGTGCTTGGCATATCAATTGCTCATCCCCCTGGAACATTTCTTGAATGCTGAACCTTTCTTTAAAATGCAAACACAGGCTTAATTTCTAAGTTAGCACAGCAGTTAGCCTACAAGCCCACACTAATTAGCCCACATTAGTCTACACTAGCCCACTAGCCCAAAGTCATCTCTGACTTTGTAGAGTATGCTGAACTGTGAATTAGCAGGGACTTACCAAACATTAGGAAACTTGGAACTCTTATAAACTCTTGTGTTGCACAGTTAAACTTCAGTCACATGCTTTCTCCAAAACAGCTGTTTTCATACTGGGTATCTTCACACAAATGGAAAGTGTTTTAAGCCTTGCACCTTGGCTAAGGTGGGGTTTGCCTCTGCACACCTAAAGAGAGATTGCTGGTTTGACCTAAGAGAAATCATCCATCAAACGCCTTTTTTTTAATATAAGTCCAGTCAGAAAATCAACACATACCTTTCAGTAAGGATATTACATTGGCTAAGTGGTGGACAGATCTCTTTTCATTATTTTGTGCTTTTTCACAAATTTTACATGCAGTAGTGTGGAGAAGTACAAATATAATTTATTTTTTAAGAGCTCGATCAATTCATATAAACCCTTAGTATTATGAAACAAATAAAATAAGAACCAGTTAATGTTCTTTTATGGCTCTAAAATGTATCATGGGTGAAACTGCATTTAAATAATGAGAATTTCATCTCAAAATGCTACAATTAGGTTTTGGCCATGCAGCTTGAGTGAGATTGTTATAACATGAGCCGCATGGCACAACGCTATCTGGTTTCATCCACAGGGAGAAGAATAATCTTTGCTGTGACATAGCTATTCCAATAAAAAAGCATTTTTCTTTATGTGCTAACATGAAATGGAAAGCTATAATGAAAAAAAAAAAGCAAACCACAAACCCACCCCAACATGAAAAGCCATGAAGATCAGAGTGAGCATAGAAGATATGTAAAGCTAATGTAAAAGGTTAAGAGAAACAAGGAGCTGAAATGTTCCAAAAATTTGTGGAATTGTTAAAAAAATAAAATGTGAAGACAGAAGAGAGTAACTCAGTTTGTCAATGTAAGAAATGTAATCCAAAGGTTGGGGACCTCCACGAGAGATTTTCCCCTGCGAGAGGGTTTTTCTACGTTTCCCTTCTACTAGGACATCCAGAGATGCTCTTTCCAGACCAAAGGGAGATCAGAAGATGACTCAGGTGAAAAATACACACTAGGTAAGTGCAAAATGCTCATTAAGGAAAAAAAAAAGTCACAGTCTGGACATTACCTCTAGGACCAGAAGTCCTCAGAGGTCTTTGCAAGAAGACCAGGCTCTGGTTGAAGAAATGGTGCCTGAACCTTACAGGGAACCATCCACATCCCTCCCCACCACTGACCCACCAAACATCCCTTTCTGGAAAATCAGGTCACTGATCCAGAGTAAAAGCTAAAAAGGGAAATGGGAAGAGCCAAGTTATTAACTTCATATATATTCAGTGCTTGAAATAATTTCCCCTTGACATTTTTAAAGCACATATCCCAACTCGTGTTTGGCTGTGTTTCTTAAATCAATACGACTAAGGGAGTGAATTTCAGAGCCTCTTGACATCAGCACAGGTTTACCCACCCAATTCAAGAGCTGTAAAGCCAACCCTTACTCTGTATCTCAAAAATACCAATGCTACCAATGTGTTCCACTAATTAGACGTGCTACTGAACCCCCCAAACATGTGCTGGGGCAGGCCCAGCCAGTTAGGAGCACACCTTTTACTCTAGTTGGCTACAGCAAACAAGAAACAGGCTGGGATGTCATAAAATATGCCACATATTGTCTTCTCTGGTACTTTGGGTTCCCGGAGTGTTTCTTTAGAACTAGTATTTCTCTTCCAGACTCAATCGTGGGATATGAGCACACATTATACAGCAAAACCCACTGCAAAATGAGTCAAAGAGAAGCAAAGGGATGTTCTTAAGAGTGTCAGGAGCTAATGGGAGAGGCAAGGATGCAGTGCAGACTCCGGCTCTTGTGTCTTCTCTTGAATTACTAGAATACACTTGAGCCCCAAGGAAGTGTCCTCACTTAACTAGTTCGAATACCAAGGAATTGGTCCCCACTTAAAATGCCTTGTTTCACTCACAGAGTCTGCACCACTGAAGAGGGCAGCACAAGGTGGTTAACTTCTCACTTTATGCAGCTGTAACGTGCAGGACTTTGCTCCTAGATCCAGATTTGGATTTTGGAGACACCGTGACACCGGCGTTGGTTAACAGCCAGAAAAGTGACTGAATGTGGAGATGCAAGAGGCCTTTGTATTCTCTGCATATGCACTGCTGGAGAGGGGGTGTGGGGAAGGGGGTGCACCTCCATCAAACATTCTCACTTTGAAAACCCTTTTTTACCAGTTACACCTTTGCAGGTACAACCTGTTATCTGTATCTGTATGTAGTGCTGGGGATCTTCATTCCTTGCCTTATAGCTAACAAAAACAAAAAACAAAACAGACCCCACAATAAAAAGGATCAAACATGACTAAGAAAAAACCCTTCTACACTGAGAAGGGTGGGATAGGAGTTTGGTTTAGCTGTAGTAATTCCATTCTCAAAATCAGGGCTCCCAAACCTGCTTTGCTGCGGTAATGGGCTTGCTCTCATGTGGGGCTGCAGAGTTTCTGCTGTGATGTCTCATTGCATCAGTGTTAGGGTTTACAATTCTTATGTATGTCTCATCCCAAGCAAGAGAGGGCACATCCACCCATACACACCTAAAAACACATGCATGGCTCCCACACACTCACCCTGCCTCCCCAGAATTTGCCCCCTTGTTGCTTTCCTGATTGTGTCTCGCACAATAAGACCTACAGAGCTTCCAAAAGTTGTGCTGACATAGCAATAATCTGGAAATATCCCTCTGGGGTACCTATTGATTGTCACTGTGGGTGGATTATACGAGGGATCTATCTTAATTACCAGAAACTATCTCCTTGGAATGGCCAGAGATGTAGCAAAAACGATGCACGAGGAGATCCATTACTCTCAGGGAAAGGTCAATCCAATAGGATGTATGTTTGCATTCAGGTCAAGTGATGGCTAGTCCATCACCACGCTCCATTCTCACTGCCCTGTCAGGTCTGTAATGGCTTCACCTCTCCTCCATACCTCTCACCTCCCTTTCCCCGGTGCCAGACTGATAGCGCGAATTAGGGCAGCTGGAGGTAACAGGGCAAAGCTGTATCATCACAGATGATAAACAGTGTCAAAGACAATTACGGGAGCTGCAGAGAGAGGAGGGGACCTTACAAACTATCCTTTGCTCTCTGTGCTGTGGGAGGAGAACACATGGCCCATGATGAGAGGAGAAAAGGGGAGGTGGAAGGAGGAAGTCAGCTTTGCTGCCTCCTCTTCAGCGAAGAGCTTTCTCCCTTCTGGGAGCTTCTCTGGTCTGATTGAAACCCATTGTGGAGCAGGGCAGGGAGACTCACCACAGAAGACTATAGCATAGGATTTGAAAAGGAGCTGGTTGTTGATGGAGATGTAAATATCTCCCTGCTTCTGCAGGGGGGTTGGACTAGATGACCTCTGGGAGTCCCTTCCTACTCTAGCCATTCTATGATTCTATGATATGTCACAAAATGACATAATCATCATAATCAACTGTGGTATCACCTGGCAAAAAGATATTAATGTCTGGAGGAGGTATTCTCCAGAGGTTCTCTGTGCCACAAGGGAACCTGAGACAGCAGCATGGGTAGGCATCAGCTGTGAAGAGTGCTCCAAAGCAACATAGTCTAGTGGATGATGTCCCTGTCCATGACAGGGGGTTAGAAAAAATTGGGCTTTGAGGTCCCTTCCAACCCAAACCAGTCTGAGCTTCTATGATCTCCCCTCCCCTTCCTGCTAGGTGCATGGGAAACCCAGGAGGGATGGTGTCCTCCACCTGGTGTCCTCTACCAATGGATGAATGAGCAGAAGTGAACACCCATCTGCCTGCTCTGGTCTCTGATACTAAAGAAAGCTTTGTGCAACGGCTGCAAAATATACAGTGGTGATGTGAATCATTCAGCTGCAGCCACCAACGCTTCAGACTGTGCACAAACTGAGTTTATAAACCTAAAAATTAATTAGTCTTATTACACATTAAATCAGCTTATAAACTCCCTGGATTTTCCACAAAAAAGAAAAAAAAAAAGGTCCATGCCTATCACCATATCTCACACCTCTGGGGTCTCTTAAGCCCCCTCCAGCTAGAACAAAAGTGGGTTTGCTAAATGGAGAGCAATGACCATATTTGCCCCGGGGCTGCAGGTCTATCACTGAACCAGATCCAAACAGAAAATACAAAAAAAATACAGATTCAGTCATAAGGAAGCAGAAACAAGATTGACTAAATTTCCACATGTCTCAGGGCTAAGCTGACATTTTAGGCAGGAGGGGAGAAGCCAGTGAGATGAGCTATCCGTAGCCCTCCTGCAAAGTCACCTTTGGATTCCTCCTTTGCTGTGAACACCCAGGTATGTCAGCAGAGCTGCTCTTTCTGCTTTTTACCCCCTTCCCCACCTGACATTGGTATTTCACCAAAAATAATTACTCTGTTTGGATTTCAAGGCCAAAAGGACTTTTCAAAACTCTTCCCTTCCCGCCTCTGCTTCCCAACTCTTCCCATCACAGCCCTCCTCAACTTTTTGGTAACCAGCACAGAAACTCTTTCTAGTTACCTAGCATGGGTGTGCTGCAACACTCTTAATGATGGCCTCATCTGGAATTGCTTTATTAATATTTATTAAGTGATCACTAGCTGCAGGTACATTCTTTAATAACTTATTTATAAAGCATGCTATAAAACACATTAAAAATACATTCTTTAACAGATAACACCATAACAAGATGCTGTAAAGCAAACTATAAAATGTAAATGACGGCTGTACCTGAACTGAAAACTCACTGGAGGCTAGGAAAAGGGGGAAGAGAGGACTGGAATCTGTACCCAGCGTGCCTGAAAACAAGCAGTACCTTCTGGCTGAGAGGAGGACTCATTCAGGTGGCACTTAAAAGGATAAATATAGAGCATGTGACTGGTTTTGACCCATGGCTATGGATAAGCAGAGGGGGGCATGCAGTTGGTGCAGATATATTCCCAGGTAGGGTGGGAAAGGGCTCCTGGTGTTACCTGTGTGTGGGCCATGTTACCTGTGTTGAAACCACGTTAATTTTTTTGTTATTTCTTTTGGGCAAGGGGGAAGGTTGATGAGAATGGAACCGCCCTTTTTTAGCTTGGCTTCCCAAAACACGTGTGAACGAGTTTATGTTTGTGTGTACATTTGTGAAACATCTGTGGGTTTGGAGGTGAGTCCAAAAAGAAGCCAAAGAGATGGCAGGAGACCTGCCCACCCCCAGCTCCACCCAGATTTCAGCTCTGAGGGGTTCTCAGGAGATCCTGAAGCTCAAAATCGGAGGCAGAAGATATTTTCTGGGTAATAAAGAAAAAAGAAAAATATGGAAAAGCACAATTTGTTCCTAGAGTGAACCTGGAACTGACGTGGCAAGGATGTTATCTACCCCAAATTTTTTGTCTCCTATCTTCACCTGGGAACCCAAGTGCTTTCTTCTTTTTTTTTTTT
>VXBZ01009075.1:2500-38680 GCA_013399135.1 Heliornis fulica
TGAGTCCCCATCTCTTGAGGTGTTTAAAAGACGGGTAGATGCAGTGCTTGAGGGCATGGTCTAAGGGTAGACTTGGTGGCGGTAGGTTAATGGTTGCACTGGATGATCTTAGGGGTCATTTCCAGCCTTAAAATTATATGATTCTATGATTCTATGATTCTATGATTCTATGATTCTATGATTCTATGATTCTATGATGATGAGTTGATTCTCCATAAATTCCCCAAGGTTGCAGTACTGAATTAACAGGAGAGGGAAGAAAGAACAAGTGAGCTCAGCATGAATCTGCTTCATGGCACACAAAATAAGGTGAAGTGCTGTGATTTCTCTGAAGTGAATAGCCAATGTCTAAGGACTATATATTTAACTTTATTGCTAATCATTAGGGATGAAGATAGCATCCTAAGGACTCTACCAAACAAAATTGTACTGATGTTATCTAAATTGGGAAATTAATCCCACATCTTCAACTAAGAAGCAGATCCCTGAGTTGATTGGTAGTCCATCCAACCCATTTTCACTCTAACATCATGAATAACTTCTGCTTTTCACTAGTCCTTGTTTAGGCCATGTTCACAGGATTGCAGAATGTTAGGGTTTGAAAGGGACCTTGAAAGATTATCTAGTTCAACACCACCCTGCCAGAGCAGTGATGCAGTAGCAGTGGCAGATTCCTCATTTACTAAAACAAAGAAAAGTCCTTGTAGACTTGGCACATTAAACTGTTCATGTATTCTGTTAATTTCATATGGCACCTACATGCCTAGATAAGGAATTTAGTGCATTGCATAACTTGATAATATATGTTGAGTGATATCCTGGATTACTCCTTTCCCCTCTTATGCAGTGCACACCATATTTTGGTTATTTTTCATTAATTAATTTGAGGCAGTGACTGCCAATATATTTGTGTCCAGTACTGTCTTGCATATAGTAATCCTTAAATTCAAAACAATAGCTTAAAAATGTTATGTTTTCAAACTCCATTCCTCTTATAACAAATGAGAAGTTGACTAGAAGCTTGAGCAGATTTGACTTTTTTCTGGTCAGATTGTAACAAGCAAACTCACAGACATCTAGATAACAGAGCAGATGAGTACATTGTTAAGATCTGAAATGTGCTTATTTCTCCAGCATTAGAAACATAAGGTTATACAAAGTCTTATTTGTCTTTTTCAAATAACTGGAAAGATTTTAATATTTCTACATGAGTTCAATTCCTAGCAGATTTAAAAGGCTACTCGGTATCACAGGCTTTGGGATAAAACATTTAAAAAATGTTGACGATGAAAAAACCACACCAGTGAGATGAAAAATTGTCATCATAAATTAAATTCCTCTTAGCTTATCTACATAAATTCTGAACCAGGACAAGCAGTACAGCAAAAATGCTCGAGAAGTTGCAGGCTTCATGAGTAATAAAGATACCAATCTGAAGGTAAAATCAATAGTGCATGCGAGTAATGTGATAATCTCAGAATCCCTCACAAGTCCCTTCAGTTGATGATGAAGGTGGATAAACTACTTTCTAAAGTATTTTCCCGTATTAAAATACTTAACAGCAATACCTATCATAAAGAGGCTGTTTTTGCCATAAACTTCTTATGAACATCACCAAAGATGGCTGCTGTTTTCCCCACAGTTTTCCACTCCCTGATAGGGCAGGTACAACTACAGCTCAGAAACTTGCTGGAGAAAGTTTCCCAGCAGAAACAGCAATTTATTTAATGCTAATAGCTCAGAATATAATTAGATGCATTTGGGCAAGTTAGAATGACCACCTCTCCCTTTTTTTCTGGTCTTTTTTTTTCCTGTATGTTACATTTCAACTTGGAAAAATATATGAATGCAAATTATAAGCCATAGTATGGTTGGTGGACAATAAACCCAGCAGCTGGTACTAGGTTTCTGTGATGCAAGTGATACTCCTCTAGCAAATTTCCATGTTACCAGTAACAAATGTCACTTGCTAAAAGCTTGTTACAGAAAAGGAGGAGGGTGCATTCTACATCACTGGCTACACTTGGATATAATGAGAGCAGGAGGGCTGGAGCCTCCTGTTGCAGACCCTGAAATAAAAATCAGATGTTTCCCTTCAAAATTGTTAGAGCATAAGTAACTCTATTACAACTTCTTGTCTGTGTTCAATATCCTCTGCAGAGCAAAGAATAGTACAGACTGTTACTGCAGATACTCACACGCAAACAGAGTTTGTTAATGTTGGAAGACCTTATATTTTCAACATAATTTAAGCAATTCCCTTAGAAATATTCACTTGTTTCTTTTCTTGCTTTACATCAATAGCATACATGTCTGTTTTCTCCTGTTTTATGCTTCCTTTTCTTACATGGTCCTGGCATCTAAATTGATTTTCCATGCCAGGATGCAGTGATATGCACCATACAGAGTTATTCTTAAACCTCAGAAGAAAGCCTATGAGTTACTACTATAAAGGCCCATGAAAAACCGATCTTGCCTTTTTCAATAAATTTAAGACAACTTCTCATGTGTGTTTTCCTTGAAAACCACCTAGGTCAGCTCACCTCAAAGATGTCGTGCTTCAGACCTACTGTCCAACCCAACAGGCAGGCTACAGAGACAAAAATATCTCCTTTCCCCCCCCCCCCCTTGCTGCCCTTTGCATGCTGCCAACCACCCAAACTCCCAAATTCTGCTACAGAAAAATTTTAGAAAGGTGAAAGTGACTGAAAAAGTACCTGGGCTGCTCATAAAACTCTCCAGAGAGAGAAAACAAGATCAACAAAGCATCCTAAAATTTTGAGAAAAGAGCATTTCGATCACTGGTTGCCAAGAGACTAAAAAGGTTTCACCTTGTTGAATGTCTACTCTGGTCTAGGTCAGCTGTCTCAGCTCCCTTCCTCTACAGCCAGGGACAGGTAGGCACTTGCAGAGGATGTCACCCTGCCCTAAGAAAGATAAATAAACCAAAGAATGGATCAGTCTGAAAAAGTACCGCTCTCTTTAGGGACTACATAGTGATTGTAGGAAAGGAGCTTGAGCTAGGAACTACACTTGAAGGAGTCTGATCCTTGGGCAGAGACAGTAAGTGCCAATGCTATCTGTGCCTGCACTGTGTCCTGTTTCACAGTATCTCTCCACAACAAGTACAACCATGACACTATTCCTCTGAAGTCCAGAGTGAGATCTGTGTGGCCATAGCCTTCATCTCTTAGCTGCTTAATTACCTAGCATCTCCTATGGCTGCACCCAGAGTCAGATCTCCATAGAGGCAACTTGCTGCTCGAGTCATTTGGGAAAAATGCGCATGACTTTGATGGTTCATATGGTTCAGAAAGGCTCCTCTTCCTGAGAGAACTAGCTCTGAAGAAATACCCAGAAATTACCACTTTCACCCTCCTCTTTCTGTGTCAGATGCATGCCCAGAGAACATCAGCAACCAGAAAGCCTAACCCATCTGCCTGCAGAGTCCCAAGTGCACATGGGTTTTCCTGTTTGTACTGATGACAGAGGCTGGTATGTGGTTATGCAGATTAGTTTGGCAACACTGGCATAACAAAATAAGGGAGGGGAATTTCAGCTAGAATAAAGAAATTAATGCGATGCAACCTCTTTTCTTCAACTTCAGAGTGTATCCCCCCTCACACACACCAACACTGTGTCCCCTAATTCCAGATCTTGGTGTTTACCATCTGTCAGGATTTTTTTGGGGACCTGTTGCTACCATTTGCCTAATCCTTTCCCCAAAAGGCAAAATGGAGAATCATTCCTAGCAGGAAATTATTTAAACCTTTCCCTGTGAGCCCTTGGGAGCATGTATTATTGTATCCTATAGTCACTTGGTATTTCAGAGCTCAGCTATGTCATAATAGCTAATGATTTACTTTCCTCATTATTTTCCCACCTATATTGTGCTTTCTCCTTCCTTCACTCATGCCCTTTCACTCCCTTTTATTCTCCTCTATGTTACAACAGAGAGTCTTGTCCCTCTGCTCTCACGGCTTTTCATCATCCTTCTGTAATCTCATTGTACAATCCAACCATCATCTGCACTTCTCACAGTCCTAACCTGAGAAAGGGCCTGGAAGAAATTTTGATATATTCAAAGAGCAAGTAAAGAGCAAGTAACAAAATTGAGGTTGTTAAAGGAAGAACCTAAGAAAGGGGCTTGGCACATAAAAGAATATGCAATATAGAGCAGTAAATCACATAGGCTTCTTTACCTTCTTTTGAGGGCGCACCCATGAATCTCAAAGGCAGAAGAAATAATTTTGAAACAAGAAATTAATCCAAAAATATATTTTTCTCTTTCTGAGGAATGAATATAGCATCTTATAAAAATATTAGACAATTGAATAGAATGAAGGTACTGTGAACTCCACAATTGCATATGGTGTGTTTAATAAATAACAGCAACTTAATCTAAATCTCAAACTTTGCGGGGGGGGGGGGGNNGTGGGGGGGCCATACTAAGTCTTTTGTGAGTCAATGGAGGAAAAGGAGTGGGCAGAAGTTATACAACCAGGTAAGTTTTTAATTCTCCACTACTATGTTCAGTCTTCTTCCATCAAAGCTTGATTTCTGCAAAAGAAAAGGTTTCTGAGCAGTGAGATCACTGATTCAATTTAGTACGGAAGTTCCAACATATCATATCAATTTTTTGGTGCCTTGTCTTTTTATCACAAACATCAGACTGGGAGAATTCCCTTATTCTTCTGAACCAGTAAGTGTTGAAAGAGAAAAGCTGGGTTGCAAGGAAAGAAATGAAAGGCAAGATTTTATTTTTAAATTGCCAGTGCACTGTTTTTTCTGTCTCTACCCTATGATAAAGTCATACACCCAGGGGTAACTATGCAGCAGAAACAAATTATTAGATAATTGGGAAGTCATGTACTTACATTTGAACTACAGGCAAAAACACTCTCTTGGGTGGCTTAACACAGAGGTCTTCACAACACAAGGACTCCTGCTTAGTTTAAGCTAAAAAAATGTCGGTTTCACTAATAACTCCTTTTCAAAACAGATAATTAAGCAGTGAGACATTCCAAGGCATATATTAATGTTTAATAAAGCGCAGCACAAGGCAGAAGAATTTTGGTGCTAATTTGTTCTTGATAATCTTTCTAATTCTCCAGCCTGTCCTAAATCCGGGGAATTTTGTGTTGGCTTTTGGCTGTTTTTTTTCAAAATGCCTTTTAAAATACAGACACCAATGCAACATGTGAATCTTTTAAACACAAGACCACAATTAGGTTATAAAGCACTAAGTATATGCGTATGTTTTATGCAAAGTACATGCTTGTGACTGAGCTGTGAAAACCTGAGGCTGGTTTGTTTTTTCCAGAATAAAACCTAAACCAGCAAGCTTTAATTGGATCTCTGTGGGAGACTGTTCATATGTTGAACTTCTGTCTCTCCCTGATTTATTTACATGGGTGTATATATGAAGAGCAAAAGGAGATTCTGATTCCAACACATTAACAAAACTCTTCTAAAAACATTAAAGGGAAATAAAAACATCAAAGCTTTCATTCTGATTACTCATGTATAAATTTCTGAAAGCTGTGAAGAGGAAAAGGTGGTGGCGTAGCATTGCTAATTGTTAAATGGGAGATGATCCAAAATCCAGATCCAACAGCCATGGGAGAAGGCTCCATCAGTGAGGTTCTGGAGGATGTTTTTTATATTTCAGACACAGCTGGGAGGTAGGTGAAGCCCCTGGTAATGCAATTTCCTATATGAAACTCTCAGCATGGCATGTTTCCCAGTTGCCTGTCTTTGCAGAAATCAAGTCATTAGGTGGTCATTTGTCATCTCTAGGAGACTTGAAGGCTGCAGATCGATACTTCAAGTAGGTGATTACTGTATATGAAGCATCAGGGTTTGCAATTGTCTAATTCAAAGGTGAAGGTAGCAATTGGAAGAGAGTGGCTGCATGGACTAAAATAATTAGATCAGATAATTCTTCTGATATGAAGTATATGCATTGCCAAAGAATGCTAAAAGAACAACAAGAATTAAGTACTCATTTAAAAATTGCAGACAACCAGTTTCATCAGATCAAATGGCCCTCTGATTGTTCCAAATTCTGTTGTTCCAAAGAAGGAAGAGGAAAGCACTCACTGGTTTCATAAGCCCACATATTAAACTTTTTTATTCTGCCACTGTGATTAGCATCCAAATACAGGTGTTATGGAAGGTTAAATCCCTTTGCTCAGGCCTCACGGGCTTCTTCAATATAAATATAGTTTGAGATCAGCCAGTGCCTTGCTCTGCTGCGTGAAGACCATTGGATGAATTTGCCCTGGATGAGTGTGCTGTGACTATGCCGGGTGAACTGATTCTCACAGCAGGTAAATCTGGAGGGAAAGAAACATATTTAGATACTCATTTGACTTCCTGCACAACAAAAAGAGTATTTTGGAAATTGAATAAAATCTCCTGTGTTACATTCCATCTTGCAGGTTTTTGGCACTAAGAAGAGAGGAACTAAAGCAGTAAGTGTTAATGTCAATGAAAGGCAGTTACCCAAAAACATGAATTTAATCCAAACCAGCTATAATATTTTAGAGGGGAGAAAAAAAAATTCTCCTAATTAATGCTATTGATCCCTCATGAGAAAAGAGAACCACAGAACATTGAGACAAATTTGTAATTACATAATTTTAATCTAAACCAGAAACTGGAAGAAACTTGAGCTCCTTCCACTGAAGCTCCATACTGCTGAGCACTGAGAATGGCTGGTGGGCAGCTGAGGAAGGGACACAAGCTACTGATACTTCTGCATAATGTCATTGTCTGAAACAGATCATTAGTGTTCAGACTGAGGAATATTCCTGGATAAAAACATTCTTGCAGACTCTACTGATAAAGTTTGAGACAATCCCTTACATTGGTACTATTCACAAAAATCTTCATATAACTTGTGTTTAGATTTAAATTTGCTATTTCTCTCACCCTTCCTCCATATTTCTCATCTGGTTATATATATCTTTTATTTACCAGATTGGTTACAATGAGAATTGAGAAGTTAAAGGATTGTGCTGCACAGAAATAAACTGCAGTGGATCTACACTTTGTGCTGCCACCCGTAACATGCTCTAAAGGTAAAAGACTGGTGCTTCTATGCCTTTGTATCTTCCCTGTGACAGTAAGTTAAAAAAGGTTATAAAACAGATTTTTTTAAATGTCTAACTGCAGTGATTGCAGTTTCAACAAGGAGCATGATAGACAGAGTCCCACAAACCTGCTGCAGCAGTGAATTTCACTATATGAAATCAGAGTCATTGATGGATGCTTCTCAATAAATTTTGGCCTGTAAAATATGCCTTTATTCAGCTTACCCCAGTTAATCATATAAAGAACTTTGGCAAGTCCTCTCCAGGTTCTCAGTAGGCTACTACTATAAAAGCAAATTAATAATATCAATCGCACCACCTTTTGCTGGAGTACAAAGTCTGTCTCTAATGTGCTTTGTGGAGTTACCTTGGATACAGAATCTGGCCCATTGTCTCTGGTGGAAAGTAACATCTTAATTGGAGGTTTTTAGTGGGTATAATTACTTCAAGAACTCCACTGACATTTCATACAGTGTTTCAGCTATTTAGTAGTAGTAAACTCATAGTTAATTTTCTGTGCCACTGTCTGTGCAACTCCATATTAAAGAGATACTCTGCCACAGAAGCCTTTCAGTTAGAAAATACCTTGTCAGTTAGTCTAGGGTTGTACTTCATTACCAGCAGTAGGGGTGTGTGGATTTTGCCTACTTGCGGAGAGGGGCTGACAGTAGTTCAAATAAGCAGCAAAAACAAACTAGCAAGTGGCAATCTGCAAATGAAGGTGAATCGGTGTCGCTGTGTTGTGTTCGCTCACGGCTGCTTATTAGATTCTGGGACTTTCTTCATCTTCACGGAAACAAAAGACTGATTTTACAGCAGAGGCTGCCATGCAATGTGGGAAAGCTGATAACAGCTGAGAAAGAGCTGGCTCTGCACAGTTCCGGTGATGGAAGGATTCAAGGCTACAGGGAGGGAGACCTAGGGGCAAAAAGCTGTTCTCACCAACCTCAGCTATGAATTAATGAAAATACGCAGTGTTTCCAGTACTGCTGCTTTTGGCACCAAGCTTCTAGTTCAGGATACTAAGCAGGAATCAACTGACATTTTGTTCCCCAGGATGCACAGGTCTGTAGCACCCACCAGTCCCAGGAGAGTCTCTGCTCAGGTCAGCTGTGCAGGTCTGAGATGCCCTCTGCCACAGGTAATACAGAATTGATCAGACTGAGGCCACTGGCTGCTTTCAGCCGTGGCAATGCTGGCAGGTCTGGATTTGGCAGTTTTCAGGGATAGGCTGCAGCCTATTTGTGTCTTTCGGGTATGTCCTAACTAACTGGCTCAGGTGCTGGTAGTGCAACTGAAGCCACAGATTCAGATTGTCTGGGTACTGACCTTGCCTCTCAGTCAGGTTTCCATCCTGGGCTGATCTCCCTGCTGTTGTGAGCAGAAGGTATTTTTGGTGCCTGAGGACATTACTGTGAAGGCATTCCACTGGAGGTAGTCTTATAGCCAGGAGTCTGGCTGCAGAGCTCCCCCGGGCAGCAGTCTGCTGTTTAGTCTGTTTACTTGATTCCAGTTATGGCTTTTAATTTTCATGCTGAATTAATTACCTGTCCTTCCACACAGATGGTTTAGAATAAAAATACAGTGCGTGGCCTCAGCTTTCATTTAAAGCTCCTTTCATACCAATGCAGTGGCTGGAAAGACCCCATATAACAAACCTTGACAGTCAAGTAATATCCACTAAGGCTACAGCTAGAGAAGATGAATTGGAAAAATTGATACTGAAACAGTCCTCCAAAATCTGCATCTCAAGGTTACAGCTAGTCTGTGTGTCGGGAAGGGAGCAGAGGGCATGAAACCCAGCTGCTCGGAGCAGTGCCCTTCTGTCATGCTCATATACAGCCAGAAAGATGGATGAACGGGCCCCGCTGCATTACATCTGAATGTGTGATAAAATACTTTTTTTCTTATGACATTTCACCTCATTCTTAATTTCATCAGCTTCTAGTTTCACGATACAGAACAGATCCCTTTTTTTGTTAGAACCTCTGTGATATTTCATTAAAATATTGGCAGTGTGAGGCCCTGACTTTCTTACAGAAATAAATGCATTTAAAATACTCTAGCAAGTGTACTGACGCTACTGCTTCAGCCCTCACCACTAACCTTAGCACATAAAGGCTGTAAAGTATTTTAAGTGTGCAGCCAGCATTCTCTGGCTTCAGAGAGGGGCTGCCTTTTCTTCCAGAAATCACATGAGATCCATTCAGACATGTTCCCGTTCAATATTAATGGCACCTTCTCTCTTTGTAGGTTATAAAAAAATCAATTTGGTCACTTGAGGGATGGGAAATTGTTTCTATTCACTCAAGTTATTTATGGATTCAAATCCCTCATGCCCTAATGGAAGCACATTCCTACCATTACTAACATTACAGACACACAGATACAGGAGAGAGTACTACACACTTTATTCATCTTTCTTACAATGAAGGAATGCAAGTGAACCCTTAATTTCAGCTTTTGTACCTACAAATACCATCAGTTCTGACAGGTGGATAAGGGACATCTCTCTAATCTCATGCATGACAACCCATCATATTTTTTAAATGAGAAAAAATTACATCTTTGTTTTCATCTAATTAGTAATGTTTACAATTCACTTTCACTTGGAAATGTCCAGTAGTGATGACTTTTGTTATTAGTTAATTCTTTGCAGGTTTCCTAAAATGCTGTCTTCATTGAATGAGGAAATGGATTTCTTCTAAAACAAACTCTCTCCTGAACCATACAACAAACACTTGGGAGAATTTCCACTGGTTTTACATCTTATTAAAACATTTGTCTCTTCTAACCTACTCTCAGAAACCATCTAACTGAACTTTGTTCATGTCTAACAATTCCAAAACCTACTAAAGAAGGACACAAGCACAAGCTTTGGAATATTGGGCTGAGGTTTCAGGCTTCAGGCATGAAATGAAGAAATAATTAAGGCATGAAAAGCTACAGTGTCGGAAGGAGGCAGGTCAATAAGGATGGTGAAGGTCTGGAGGGGAAGTCTTATGAGGAGATGCTGAAGTCCCTTGCTTTGTTCAGCCTGGAGAAGAGGAAGCTGAGGGGAATCTTCATCACGGTCTATGGCTTCCTGACAAGAGGGAGTGAAGGGGCAGGCACCAATCTCCTCTACTTTGTGACCAGTCATAGAACCCAAGGGAACAACATGAAGCTGCAACAGGGGAGGTTTATGCTGGACATTAGGAAAAAGTTCTTTACTGAGATGGTGGTCGGGCACTGGAATAGGCTCCCTAGGGAAGTGGTCACAGCACTGATCTTGGCTGAGTTCAAGAAGTGTCTGGATGATGCACTCAGTCCCATGCTCTGACTTGTCTGGTCGTGTGTGGAGCCTGGAGTTGGATTTGATGATCTTCATGGGTCCTTTCCAAGTCAGGATATTCTATGATTCTATGATTCTATGTACCAAGGGAAAGAGATAGGAAAAGGTATTTGTTTCCATATGACAAACACCAAACCAAACCAAACCAAACCAAACCAAACCAAACCAAATCAAACCAAACCAAATCAAACCAACAACAGAGTCAATGGAGCAGAGATTTACTAGAAGGCTGTTCCAGATGGCAGAAACTGTAAAGAAGAAAGCTGGTGACTTGAGACTTATGAGCTTGTTTGGTGGACTGGAAATAAGACATTGCAAAGTTAAGAATTCATCTAGAGAGATGAAGAGAGAGAAGACAAAAAGAGGTGAGATCGTAACTTGACAAGGGAATATTGAAAAACACAATATATTTTCTTTGGCTGTATGGGATTCTGCACATGTAGCTTTGTAACAACCCCGGGAATAAGAGGTGCAGGGAAGGATGACTCAGTATGGAAAGAGTTTATATTATGCTGTAGAAAGCATATACCACATATACCCCACATGTACCTGACTTGGAGCAACACCAACACTTTGTGTCCAAGTGCAGGTTCCAGCCCTCCGAGTACTGTGCCACTGAAACAACCCCATCTCAAGAATCTTTGCTGCTTAGGGAGAAATATCCTCCTTCCCGTAAAGAGGAAAAGCTGTGACTGATAACCACACACATCTCCCCCAAAGTCATCGGCATCAGAAAGCAACACAAACCATAGGGATTTTTTCCCAGACAAAATACTTACATGACAAATGTCTAGACTGCACATAGCAGTTCTATCTGCTGCCTCTGATCACAGGACTTGCCTCTTAATTCCTTCTCGCTCCCTCGTGGCTTGAGTTCAAAGCTTTGCAAAGGCGAAGACAGAGAGAGCAAGCCAGTACGCATACCTCATCAGTACAGACTATTCTCTCTGCTATCGCACATTCACACAGCAAAGTGAAAATTAGTCCAAGAATCAATGTTTGATTAACTCTGCCAAGCAGACTAGCTCGGCATCAAATGAGAAACTCAGCATAATAGGATTTTTTTTCCTCCAGAAAATGACTGACTGCAACTGCTTATTTTCCAGATTGCTACAGAAGAAAATGTACTTCCATGTTTCAGTTCATTTCACCCATACTTCAAAATGCAATGAATTTAAAATTACACGAATGCCACCTCATTTCAGTTGTACAGCAGAAAGGGCACAAGTTGAAAAGTACTTTTATACTTCACATAACTTCAATTTTTCAAATTGTTACTTTTCTCTCCTGAAGGCAAAGGCATCAAATCTAATGGAGGAACCTGTTACATGGCATCAACGATCTTAAGGAACTTTTTCAATGTAAATTATTCTATATCTGTCTCATATTCATGAGCTCAGTGTCTTTTAACTTCACTAACGTCATCTGAGTTTGTGACATGCCCATATAAGCAAGATGACAGAATTAAAATTTTTCTACTTCATAAAACTATCACTACCAGATCTAGAGCCTTAAAAATGTGCCTCAGTAATTAAAAAATACATTTGTTTTATTTAACCTTGGATCTGTTATTTTGGAAGATCAAAAAATAATATGTTCCTCTGATGTCAGAAAGTGGTTGATAGAATTTTACACATCTAAATAGTGTGATTCAAAAATAGCAAGCAAAATATATCTTAACTAGCTCAGAGTATGACTCGTGTAGTATACCCAGACATATCAAATAGTGTCTCTGGCTAGTCACTGAAGCAATTACACCAGAGGGCTGGTGAGCTGCAGAACTAACGCAGGTTGTTTTCCCTTGGAGTCTGTCTTTAGGTTGTCTCATGCTGACATCTGAAAACATGTGCATTAGATATGAACCAGCAAGCAGAGGCACATCGTTCTGCAGACATCTCATGCTGTCTCACATGATCTCTCAGACTGTCATTTAGGTGACCGTTACACCCTTTCCCACAGTCATCAAAGTTCTCACCTCCACTCAGCCAACTCTTTTATCAAGACCTGTTGGAGGGTACTATGGCTGAGACAACTCCCTTCAGTCTTATGGGTTGGACTCAGCCAATTACACAGGCTGACACTCCACACATGGACTGGATGAATCCTCATTTCTGCAGGAAACCAGGGATAGCATTAAGAAGCCTGCAGGGTTTTGAGCTAGGACAGGCATGGGACAGGCCATTCGTTGATTAGTGATATTGACAGGCAAGAGCGAACAGCATTTACCTGTCAATACCACAGGTCATGGGCAAAAATAATGTAGGTTTTATGTCAATGACAGTAAGGATGACATCTTAGACAAAAAAAATCCTAATAGGCAGCTGCTGTGGGAAGATTGCTGGTGGAAGGGGGTAACTGGAGCTCTCTGGCTCCAAAGAAAGGGCATTTTAATAGAGAAAATCCCTCTCACACCAGCAAGGCTTACCTTCCTGGTGAGTGTACCAGTTTATCTAGCTAGCCCTGTTATTTCTGTAGCCAGACAGGCTTCTTCTGAAGCTGCCAATTGGCAGCTGTGGCAAAGGTGATGGCCTGAAAATACAAGTCCATTTCTAGTAAGCAAGGAAACACTGTGAACCTGAACTGCTTTTGGTAATCCCCAAGGAGATCCCAGTAGGAATAGGTGACCTGAATGTGAATGGCTCCCCAGGTGAACAATGGCCTTACACACTGCTACAGAATGAAAGAATCACAGAATTGTAGGGGTTGGAAGGGATCTCGAGAGATCACTGAGTCCAACCCCCCAGCCAAAGCAGGTTCCCTAGAGCAGGTCACACAGGTCAGCATACAGACAGGTCTTGAATATCTCCAGAGAAGGAGACTCTACAACCCCCCCGGGCAGCCTGTTCCAGTGCTACCCCTTTCCTAAAGCTCCAATACTGATTAAATGTTACTCTTTCCTCAACTGTATGATTAAATGATCTAGCTAAGAAATTAATATGCAAAAATGGAACTCACTGAAGCTCATTCCTTTGGGGAATATGTAATTATGCAAAAATGAACAGAACATAACTTACAAATTTTGCCTTTCCACAGACCCATGGACTGAGGGCCATATTTTTGCTGCCATTCTAACATCTGGATACTTCAAAGAATCTGGTCCAAACTGTGGACATTTTTCCCTAAGCAAAATTTGTAAGTTTCAGTTAAACCACTTTTAATAGAAAGTTAAAATATGCCTTTTAAAAGATTATGTGCAGTCCTACACACAGGATTTTTAAATTTTTTTTGCAGTTGCCAGTTAATTATTCCAACAGCACACCCCAAGGACTGTGCTCATGTGAGATAACACTTTTTTTGGGTCATTGACAATTGGTTCATGAACCGCTTTTGAGGTCAGGGTTATCTCAGCATAACATGCATAGAATAATATTCTAGGAATCTTACTGCTTAATTCTCAGTAATTTTTTATATATAGATCATTTTCTTGGACATTAGAGTTTGAATTTGAAAGCCTTACATTATTGTTCAAATAAAAAAACAGAGCCTAGGCAATTCCGAGGTCAAATAATTTAGTATGAGGTAGGACAAATGCCAGCACAAAGCCAGTTTAAACAAGTGTGTACCTACAGTGTTGGCTTCCTTAAAAGCACCCCGACTCAGTTAGCTACATAGCAAACCTAGGCATACCACTAAACATCAATACTTATATTTGATAATTTATATAGACTACATCAGCTGCTGGAAATCGACTGATTTTAATGAAGTTATACGGATTTACACTGTAAATAACAAGATATTCCATGCCATATGACATCTTATTCAGTATCTGTCTGGGGGTTGGCTGAGAGGCAGTGCTGGTGAGGAACTACCTGAGCATCATCTTTGAGCGCTGAGCAATTGTGTGTGCATCATTTATTTTGTATGTTATTATTATTACAATCATCACCATCTTTATAATCACCTTCCTTTTCTTTCTTATTCAACTGTATTTATATCAACCTACAAGTTTTGGGTTTGGTTTTTTTTGTTTGTTTGGTTGGTTTTGTTTGTTTTTGATTTTCTCCCCTGTCCCACTGCAGGGGGTAGGGAGTGAGCGAATAACTTTGTGGTCATTTTAGCTGCCTGGCAGGTTGAACCATGACATTAAGAAATCATATTTCTACCTATAGTGGTATTTTTCAACTATTTCATGCCTAGATATTCAGGCAGAACAGTTGCTATTTTAGCAATCTAATAATTTAGTTTAACAACTGGGATTTGGGGGCGGGAGTTGGTGGTTAGCAGGAGAGAGATAGGAGAGGAGTGAAAAGGAAAACATTTCACTTCCCATCACAATGTTCCTCTTTTAGCTTGTCCCTACCTGTATGCAAGTCTTCTGGAGAAGAGGTCCATGGTAAGCTATCCCTGGAGCACTTACAGAGATCTGAGCAAGTCCCTTTTCCCTCTCTCTGACCCAAGAATATAGGAATAAAATTATTCTTTAGCTGAAATTCAGGGATTAAGCATCAGACCAAAAATTCACTTGCTTTCTAGGAGCTTTAGAGAGCGTGCAACAGTGTTTAATTTATTTGTATTCTTTGTGGTCACATACAAGTGAGCCATTTTGGCTGTAGTACTATCTGGATTTCCTATAGGAAGAGGTCAGAAACACTTTGAGGACACAGAGCTGGTGGTATAGCTCACTACTGTTGTTTAAACATGTTGAAACCTGTGCCTGTAGATGGGAAAACAAACTAGGAATGCATTCAGTCTGTTGGTGCCTCCTTTTGGGAGCCCTTCAATGCAAAGCAACATCATGTGAGACACTGATCATATTATATCAAACCAAGAAGATTTTTTTTTTTTTGCTTCTGACCAGCAGATGACATCTCCACGGCACCAGTTTCTTCAGTTTACTCATAAATCCTGTGTAAAACCAGAGAAGAACACTACATGCACACAGAGTAACTGAGAAGATAGAGAGTCAGAGATCTCCACTTACATGATTTTGGACCTTTCTTTAGGTCACAGTACAGATCATGTATCTCATACTGGTATCTTAAATACATGACTTCCTGCATTGTTCCTACAACAGGCTTCATTATCAATTCATGATCATAACTAACATCTGCCCATTTTCCTGCAGCTTTACTACCTCTGTGAGTACCATTATAGGTATTACCCCCTCCATCACCGCCCCAGTTTTATTACAGAATAAAAAGGAACCAGAAGCATATGTTGCAAAATAAAATGAGTCTCTATTGCACCTTTGTCATTAGCTGTATCAAATCTGTTTCCTTTCCTTTCTCTTCGGGTCTGATTCTGTTAGAAAGTAATTCCAGCAAGGTGTGAAACTACATCTTAAAGCAGGGAAAAGCACGTCTTTTGCTGCCTCTGCCCTCATGCCCCATGGATATATAGAAAAGAAAGTATTAACGATTTTTGGATACTCTTTACTATAGACTGGAGAATACTTTTTTCCCGTGGCTATATATTTTGAGCAGTGTAATGGTATAGGAGGTGTGTGTTTCTAGAACTCTGCTGGAGCTAAGCAAAATCCTGTTTAATCCAACACAGGAACTGCCAGTATCTGAGAGAGAAAGTAATTCTGAGTTCTGGAGTGTGTGCTGCAATACCAAATGCACAGTGTAATAGCAGAGACACATCATTGCAAAGACTTCCTACAAGCAGTAGTAGTGACTGGAAAACAAGCTTCTCCCTGGTGGCATTAAAAGTGATGACGATTCTTTGGATTTTTAGGAGAAGAATATAAGGAATTGAAAACAAAACATGAGATTCTTCAGTCTATAGGAAAAAAAAAATCCTCTTGGTTCAGTAGGTTGTGACTTCATATAGATCAGGCTGTGGATGTGATATGCCTGAACTTTAATAAAGCCTTTGACACAGTCTCCCACATCATTCTGCTAGAGAAGCTGGCATCTCATGGCTTAGACAAGTGCACCCTTCTCTGGGTAAAAAAATGTGGATAGAAGGCTGAGCCCAGAGAGTTGTGGTGAATAGAGTTAAGTCTAGCTGGCAGCCGGTCACAAATTGTGTTCCCCATGGACTAGTATTGGGGCCAGTCTTGTGTAATATCTTCATCAATGATCTAGATAAGGGGATTGAGTGTGCCCTCAGTAAGTTTGCAGATGAAGCCAAATTAGGTAGGAGTGTCCATCTGCTTGAGGGTAGAAAGAATCTGTAGAGGGAACTGGATATGCTGGATTGATAGGTCAAAGTCAACTGTACAAAGCTTTAACAAGGCCAAGTGTTGGGTCCTGCACTTGTATCACAACACCCCCCTTCAGGCTTCAGGAAGAAACTGGAAAACTTAAGGGTGTTGGTTGACAGCTGGCTGAACATGAACCAGTAGTATATCCAGGTGGCCAAGGCCAACAGCATCCTGGCATGTCCAAAGAAGGGCAACAAAACTGGTAACGTTTTATGAGTGGCTGAAGAAACTGGTGTTATCTAGCCTGGAGAAGAGCAGGCTGAGGGAGGAGACCTTATCACACTCTATAACTAACCGAAAGGAGGTTGTAGCAAGGTGGGTGTTGGTCTTTCTCCCAGCTAACTAGGAAAAGGACAAGAGAAATGGCCTGAAGTTGTGTCAGAGAAAGTTTAGGTTGGATGTTAGGAAAAATTTCTTCACTGTAAGAGTTGTGAGCTATTGGAACAGGCTGCCTAGAGAGATAGTGGAGTCACCATCCTGGAGATCTTAAAAAAAACATGTAGACATGACACTTCAGAACATAGTTTAGTAGACATGGTAGTGTTGGGTTGAAGGCTGGGCTTGATGGTCTTAGAGGTCTTTTCCAACCTTAAAGATTCTACAATTCTGTGATCCTATGATCAGTGCTAAATCTGAATAGTAAGAAGGAGAAACACGTGAAAGTTTTTCATCTTTCCTTTCTTTTTTTTTTTTTTGACAGCAGCAACCAAAAATACATTCTTCCACACAGATCCTATGAAGATTTCACTATCCTCCCTGTGACTTGCTTTTTTAAAGATAAATAGAAAACTTTCTATGGAGCAGGCTAGAATTTGTGTATATTGTGGATCTGTCACAAGATTTTCAGTAACAATAAAGCAGAATTGCTTCTATAAAGATTAAGATAAACCTGTAAGACAGATAGTATTTGCCGTTCCACCAGTGACTCTTCACACTTCTCTTACCACAACTAAAGTACACCAATATTATGATGAGTCTGCCAGTTGATCAGCTAACTAGGTATCAGGAAGAATTTGAAGCATTCAGATATCAAAAATATTTTCAACAGGATCACAGAATCACAGAATTACAGAACATTAGGATTTGGAAGAGACCTCGAAAGATCATCTAGTCCAACCCCTCTGCCCAAGCAGGATCATCTAGACTAGATCACATAGGAACATGTCCAGATTGGTCTTGAATGTCTCCAGAGAAGGATGGTCACAATATTAAAATTCCAGGGAGCCTGAGTTTTGCTCTGTCTCCCTCATATATACATCAGAAATGATCTAGAGTCACGGACAATGTAAAAATGCAAGGATAGCTTGTTTACTGTGGGTGTTATGAGCTTCTGAATTAAGACTAATATTCATAACAGTGCAGAGGAAAAATATTCAGAGAGAAAATCCAAATTTACAAATGTTTATGGGATAAAATAACTTCCATAAAATGGGAACTGTAGGAGAAACATGGAAGGTATTTGTTATCATAAGGGGCTAGTGTCAGTGGAAACAAGTCTGGCAACAAGTTTAGCAGTAGTTAGCTCTGTATAAACAGTGTGCAATTGCATGGTATATAAACTGTTTATCCTACAAAGGAAGAGGTGTAAAAAGAGTATGTGCTACAATAAAAGAAGAGAAGCCCTGTCAGCCCACATCTCATTGCAGATGAGTCTCAGAGTATTGTACACCAAACAAAGGGTCCATCTGTTGCTATCACTTTGGGGCTGCCAGCATCAGAAGCAGCATATTATGACATCTAATGAGACTGTTAATCAACTTTTAAATGCTTCTTTCGTATCAATAAATATTTTTGGTCACATCCTGTTGTGAGGTGTGGTTACCATGAATACTCCTGGATTCAGAAAGGCAGAGGGAAGAGCAACTCTTATCACTGGTGAAAATAATCACTATATCAAGATCTATGAACAACAATTTAGTAGACTAAGTAGATTCAGCAAGTTGGCTTGCAAAGTGATTTGAGGAGAGATTATCTACTTGTACTGACCCTGTCTCACTGGAAAAGAACACATTTCTTTCTTTACTGCATTAATTGGAAAAGCAAAGAAACTCTTTCTGTAGTCTTTCATTGCCTGCCCAGCATTTTTAAAGAACAAAGCCTTCAGGTACCAAAGAGTAAGAAATTCCTTCAAAATATAAAGAAAGATTATAAAAAAACACCCACAAACAAACCCCCAAAAAACCCACCACTGAACCTATAATTAAACTGTTCTGTGAGAGAGTACCATATATTTTAAGTGCAGAGAACTAAAAAAAATCAGTGTCTGAGGCAGGTTGGAGGAACACCACCAGTTCCACCAGGGCAGACAGCACTACCAGTGAGTGTGGTGGAAGGCGTGGGCACAGCACCACAGATGTCTGAAGTACTGCCACAGCCTCCGAACAAAGGTTTTTTTCCTCCTTAAGACATCACTGACTCAGGATGACAATCTCAAGTATAATTTTTCTTTTAATGAGAACCTAGTGTCTAAAATCTCTAGCCCCCCTCATGTTTACTGAAGGTTAGAAATCTACTGAGAAATTAAGATGAGGAATATCCTTTTTTCTTTTCCTCTCCTCCACCAGAGAGAGACACCATAGTCAATGAACCACCTACTCTGACATGAACACAGTAGCCTGGGTCTGTGGAGGCTTATTTTGATTAAGGCTATGTCAGTTCCTCAGATGCACTGCACCGGATGATCAGTTCTAAATAGCCATATGACATTGTGGCACCCCGATGCCTCACAGAGCTCTTTGAGCACCCAAGAAACCCACTTGCTTTCTGGCAGAACAATTACATTTAACTTCGCTGGAAGTATGAGCAAGGATCTGAACTAGGAGGGTAGGGAGAAACAGGTCAGTAAAACAGTGTCAGATGGCTTCTAATACTTTCAGGAGGTACAGTTAGAAAAATAAGAGAAGATCAGACACAAGCACTGGGGAATCACATCCAGACTACAGAGATGGCAGAGGGGAGATAGAAGATTGTGCTAGGTCAGAAGGAAAAGAGGCATCCAAATGACCAAAGAAGAAAGACAAAACACAATGTATCCTTGGGATATCAATGGGAGACACGAGAAAAGCTGAAGGACAGAAGATGTCCTAAAATAATGACTACATTCTTCTATTTATTTAGTGCCTTGTCACCTCATTCAGTGGAAATAAAATACGTCTTTTAGTACCACCACTACTACTTCGTTTATAGTCTACTGCTCTTTTCACTCTGTGTCTTTCTTTCATTTCCCTTTTCTGCATATTTTCCCTGTGGCAATTACACCATCATTACCTGCAATGCCAATGAAACTGTTAAGTGAAAAGTTTCTAGGATCAGTGTTGCAGCATCAACAGAAAGAAATAGGTGCCTTGAAGCAGTCATTCATCTCCTCTTAAGGCATGTATGTGAAACACAGCAGACACCAGCTTTCGAAGGTACCCCCTCTCCCAGTATCAACAGCACAGACTCCAAGACCAAGCAACTGATTTAGACAATCGTTTTGGGTTTGCATGACAAAGGTTTTGGTAGAAGGAGGGCTACAGGGCCTCCTTCTGTAAGAAGCTTCTAGAAGCTTCCCCCATGTCCAATAGAGCCAATGCCAAATGGCCCCAACATGGACCTGCTGCTGGCCAAGGCCAAGCCTGCCAGTGATGGTGGTAGTGACTCTGGAGTAACAGGGTTAAAAAGGTGAAAGGGTGGGGGAGGAGGGACAGGGGGAAGGAGTGGCAGTTTTTGCTGTCAGAGAAAGGACTGAAAAGGTCAGTGAAGAATAAGGGGATGGAGGTAATCCAGGAGCTAAAGCACAGGTTCCTCTGCATCCAAGGGATAAGACCATGGTGAAGTAGACTGTCCCCATGCAGCACATGGATGATGACGGAGAGTAGAGACTGCACCTGCAGCACATGGATCACCCTGAACTGCAGCAGATGGAAACACCCGAATGAGGCTGTGGCCTTGTGGGAAGCTGGTGCTGGAGCAAGCTCCTTTCAGGACTTGTGACCCCATGTAGAGAGGAGCCCACATTCCAGCAGGTTTGCTGGCAGGACTTTTGATCTCATGGAGGACTTGCGCTGAAGCAGTCTGGTCCTGCACCCTATGAAAGGGAGCCATGCTGGAGCAGTTCATGAAGCACTGCAGACTGTGAATCCTGGGGTGCATTAAGAGGAGCGTAGCCAAAAGGTTGAAGGAGGTGATCCTCCCCCTCTACTCTGCCCTCTTCAGGCCTCACCCAGAGTCCTGTGTCCAGTTCTGGGCTCCCTGGTACAAAAAAGACAGGGATCTCCTGGAGAGAGTCCAGCAGAGGCCACAAAGATGATGAAGGGTCTGGAGCATCTCGCTGTGAGGAAAGGCTGAGTGAGCTGGGGCTGTTCAGCCTTGAGAAGACTAAGAGGGGGTCTCATCAATGTTTATAAATAACTGAAGTGTGGGAGACAAAGGGAGATGGCCAACCTCTTTTCAGTGGCCTGTAGGGACAGGACAAGGGGCAATAGTCACATGTTGGACCACAGGAAGTGCCGCAACAATGTGAGGAAGAACTTCTTCATGGTGAGGGTGACAGAGCACTGGAACAGGCTGCCCAGGGGCTTGTGGAGTCTCCTTCTCTGGAGATATTCAAGACCTGTCTGGATGCCTTCCTGTGTGACCTACTCTAGGGAACCTGCTTTGGCAGGGGGGTTGGACTTGATGATCTCTGGAGGTCCCTTCTAACCCCTAGAATTCTGTGATTCTGTGACTCATGTTGGAAAAGTTGATGGAGGACTGTCTCATGTGGGAGGGACTCCATGCTGGGACAGGGGAAGAGTGTGACAAGACCTCCCCCTGAGGAAGAAGGAGCATCTGAGACATGATGAACTGACCACAACCCTCACTCTTCCCCTCCTGCTGTGTGGGGAGAAAGTAGAGAATTCAGGATTAAAGTTGACCCCCAGGAAGAAGGGAGGGGTGGGGGGAGGTGTTATAACATTTGGGTTTAGTTCTCATTATTCTACTCTGCTTTGCTTGGTAATAAGTTATTTTTTTTTCTAAGTTGAGTTTTTTTTGGCCACAATGGTAAATGGTAAGTGATCTCTCCCATGAGCCTTTTTGTTATATTTTATCTCTCCTGTCCATCTGAGGAGTGATAGAGTGGCTTTGGTGGGAACCTGGGTCAACTCACCACAAGATATTTGAGTCTTAGATCAAATGAGTTTCACCTTGATGGTGCAAACAGTTCATTAACTTATAAAAACTTAATTTATAAAAAGGCCTATACATTCTGCCTATATACAGTTCAGATTTACAAGTTAGAGGCACATTCATATGGAAACATAGATTTTGGAAGATCTTTGGTCCACATCAAAGCCTCAGGAAGACCAGAGCCCCACTGGCCTATTTGACACACCTGGTAGAGAGAAAAAGAAAAATGCAGTGACCGGGAAGAAAGGTCATGGAACATGGCTGAGATAACCAGTTAGGCCTAACAGCTACTCTTGGGAAACTGGCTTGTCAAGTTTTTGCTGAAGGCATCACTGATGTGCACAGTATTACTCCAGAGGCATGGACTGGCTTATTATATAGTGCTGCTGGAATTAATTTTCTCCCAGAGGGCTCTGCTTTGCCACAGATAATGTGTTTCTCCAGTGTTTTGAAAGACAAAAATTCACTGCTGCTTACCACAAGGGTAGGCCTGAGCCTGCATGCTTCTATGGCTAATAGATACTATAAATTAGCTCCTGAGATGTGGCCTTCATATGGAATGCTTGCCTTTGTTGGCTGAAATTACAATTTAGCTAACATAAGAAAAATAAGACCAATTGGTAACTGTGTGTTTTTCATATTAGCAGATAATAAAGACAACATTTAAACTGAGTTCATTTGCCTGGAAGCTTCAAGTCATTTGATAAAAATTCAATTAAGGCATGAGTAGTGAGTTTAAATGTAATCAAAAGGCAAGGGAGAGGACTTAGCTACTTCACTCCTCCTGGGAGTACAGATAAGAACATGTTCTTTGTCTGTTAAAATTAGATTAAAATCCAAGATGTTTCCTGTAAAATCCAAAAGCCAATGATTTAATCATTGGCCTGTATATATTAGGTCAATTATCTAGACAACTGGATGGACTTCAAAGTATCTGAATGACACTTTAATAATTACAAAGTAGTTGGAATTTTTTATTATAAAAAAGAGAGCATGCTCATATATTTTAATCTGTGACCAAATTCTGTGGTAAATGCAAAATAATTTTGAAGGATCATTCTATAGAAGTGTGTAACATAGTGCCTTTATCCTGACTGATCAAAAAGTCTTAGAATACAAAGGCTAGACATGGCTTTTATTTTATTTTTGCTTGAAAACTCCATATTTCCTCTCTAACCTGTTTAAAATCTTTACAACTTCAAAATAAATAAAAATAGAATTTCAGACATGAATATATGAATTTAAAATTCATTTCTCTACTACAGCAAATTCTATCTAAATAACATCCTCTGTAATCATCTGACAAAGAAACACTCTTTGTGTAGAACAAGGATGAAGGGAAGGGAAGAATAAAGGATTTTTGAAGCACTGTGTAGAACTTTCAGATTTTAAATAACTACATAAGAAATCAAAACTGGATATGAGGATAGCATATAATATAAAATCTTATAGTTAAAATTAACCCAATCAGAGTTTGTATTAAACAGAAATCACAAGAAAAGCACTCCTTCCTTCCAATGAATCAGGCCATCCAGCTGTTGTTTCAGTCCCAGAGGAATTACCCACAAGACAGACACTCTTCGTGTGTGACCTATATAAAGCAATATACTTACATAAATCTTGTCTAGAGAAAAATAGGCCATTAATCATAGCTTTCATTAATAAGCTTATTTCCTGATTTTACCTGACATCAACAAATCAATCTGTTTCAGCTACTTGATGCCTGGACTAGTTAAAATACTTAAGTTAGTGGTTTGGTTTAAAGAAAAGAAGGCAAGAGATAGTTTCATTTGTTTCTGGAATCAAAGAAAAACTGTTCTTGAGAAGAGGAATAAACAGAAAATAGTTTAGTATAATAAAAAAAAAAGGAATGAAAACCTGCAAAATATTCTAGAACAAGTTTCAGCCTTTCAAAAAGTGAAGTATAAATGTCACAACTTTATATAAATCTCGGTGATGATCAAGCACATAAGCTGCTCAAAATTGAAATTCAGTAGCACATGTTCCTTAGCTATACCTGACCATGATAATGATAGATGCTCAAAGGCAGCAGTGTATCAATGCAAGAACTCTGGACATTCACTGTTTTATTCCAGAAGGTCTGAAAAATCCAAACTCAAGGCCATGCTGTTATTTTACATGTTCGGTAGACAATAGCTGAAGTACAGGTCTATGCCCTTCCCAAATGCATGGGTTAATGGAGCCCTTTCCCCATGGAAAGGGCCTCTCATTGTTCTCTTGTCAGCTGTAATGGGAAACCCTAAAAGTACTTCCTCATCTCTGATCAGAGTGCCTCTGGGCTTCCTCACAGGTCCATGAGATTCATCACAATGGGCTATGGCATAATGCCACCTGCTAGCACTAATGAAGTGGAAAAGAAAAAGTCTGGGTTTCCAGATGCTTTCCCATCATTCCTTCTCCATCAATGCTCATTTACTATATATGAGCTAGCCACTAGCCCTCCATCTCTGAACCAAAGAGAAATCTGGTGGCTCATTACACTGTAAAAGAGCATACACATAAGGGTTGTAAAACTATTGCTCTCCAAAGATAATAAGAGTAAAATAGGGATATCATTGCCTGAAATGGAATAAAACATGCGACCTCTTTGTAATACACTCTTCCTGTTGTTAGACTGGTTGAACTATGAACAAGACATCCCATAAATGTAGGTCTTTTCCTGCTCACAAATATGTAAGACTACAATTTTTGAAAAACCATCCATTAACTGAAATTGCTTGATAGATAGTTTCAGAAAGATGTCAGAGTCAGTAGCAGATCTGGGAAATACCTATAGCAGCTATTCAGTCAGCTGGGTGTCACACAGCTCTTTCTTTGAGCTGAACAGAGCAGTCAGGTGGCTCGGGCTTTTCACGCAGTGGTGCCCTGAATGAACACCTAACCATCACCAATTATTTTCAGAAAGAGGAAAATCAATGGCAGGTGATAGTCTTTTATCCAAGGTTACTCTGTGATGCCTCTTCCTCACACCGAAGCTTGGCCCAGACTAGGTTGGTAGAAATGACAAATGAAACCTGCCCTTTAGGAACCTGGAATGAGTACCACTGACTTCCCAAAGACCCCTTGAAAGCCTCTGCCTTAGGAAGGGAGACCATATGATTTAAAAAAAAAAAAAAAACAACTTTCTGGGATCTGGCAACGTTAAATGATTGCATTCAGTTGCTTTCTAGTTAGTATTTGACTGTCAAGGCCCACAGTGCCTTCTACATTCTGGTATGCACATGGACTTGACTGATATATACCAACTAGTTCTTCTAGCAGGGAAGATGGGGAAGATGTTATGTCACACACTTAAAAGGAAATATGAACTCAAGTTGCGTGGCTCCTAAACTTTTCCTCAGCCCCTTATGTAGCCTTACAAGGCCTCTTACCACTTTTAACAATGGCTAGGAATAGAGACCCTCTAAATATACAGATGTCAGTTTTGTATCACTTGAAATGGGTCACCTTCTTCTCCAAAGTGGCCAGGAAACCACTCAGTGGAACTGAGGATTTGCAGGCACTGACCTGGGAGGCCCACATTGTCTTAAAGGGTGGAAAGGTTCTGGAGATAAGAGCTAACAAGACACCATGCAGCAGCTGAACTTTCCCAGGAGGTGGCATAATAGCACGTTTAAGAGTGCAAAACCTCCTGTAATAGACTTGGAGAACTATGTAGAGCCATGGGAACCCACCTGCGTGCAGTCATATTTATTTTGGGTTTTTAGATAGAAGCCTTGAAGGAAACTATCCTTGAAACTATTCCTGGATGTCATCTTTGAGAGCGTTAGATGGCATAATCTAAAGCAACATCAAGAAGTAAGCCAGTAATAGAGGTGGGAAATCTGAGCTTGTTTCCTGGTGTCCTTTATTGAGCAACATGCTGTCATTTTATGCTCCCTTGCCATAATCCAGGAGGATTAAACTACTCTTTGCCCCATGGCTCCCAGTAGAAGGCTGTTCCAGAGTTTGATTTCCACAATGTCTAGACACCAGCATAAACTTACTGACCTCCATCTTTTCATGGTTCTTAGCTTCAAGAGGTTGCTTCCCTCCTAATGCTCTGTGGTGGCTTGACCCTGGCTGGAGCCCAGACTCCCACCAAAGTCACTCTATCACTCCACTCTTTGCTGGACAGGGTAGAAAATATGTTGAAAGGCTTTGGAGTTGAGATAAGGACAGGGTGAGATCATTCCACGATTAGCATCACAGGCAAAACAGACTCAACACAGAAGACAGGCAAGAAAACTCTCTGATTTGTTACACTGCACTACGCACACACACACACAGAAACTAGAGTTGGGTACTGAAAAGTACAAACAGCTCTTAAGACACCACCCCCCACACCTCCCTTCTTTGCAGACTTCACTTTATTCACGATTTTTTCATCCCCAGGATGGCACATGGGAAAGGGTGGGGAGGAATAGGGAATGGAGGCTTCAGTCTTCTGTCAGTTCCTCATGAGTTGTTTTCCTTCTTGGTGAGTGAGGGGAATTTCTCACATTCTTTCCCTGCACCAGCATGGGGTCCCACCCATGGGAGACAGTCCTCCACATCTTCTCTGTGTGAGTCCTCTCCCACAGGTTCTTGGCGCTTCACCAACTGCTCCAGTGTGGGTCACTTTATAAACTCATAAATTGTCTCTCAGTCTCTCAGTCCCAGACTTCTGGCCACAGCCCGGTCCCCCACAGAGCCACAAGCCCCCTCCCAGCAAATTTGCTCTGGTGTGGGCCTGTCTTTCTCTCTGCCTCTTATCTCTCTCCATGGGCTGCAGATGCTGCCAGGGGCTTGCTCCAATGTAGGTCACAGACTCTTCCCTATTCCTCCACCTGCTCCATGGTGGGCCTGGCCCTCTCCGTGGGCTACAAGTGGGGTCTCTTCATCCTCCATGGGCTGCAGAGGGAGACCCGCTTCACCATGGTATTCTCCATAGGCCACAGGGAATCTTCTCTTAGCACCTTCTCCTCCCCCGCTTCACTGACCTTCATGTCTGCAAAGCTTCTTACATCTTCTCACTCCCTTCTCCAGTGGCAAAATGAGGCTGTTTGAATTCTTCTATCTCTAAAATGTGATTCCCAGAGGCCTGTGACCTGTGCTGATTGGCCCAGCTGGCCTTGTCAGCAACAGGATTTGGGAGTTTGGTCTTGGGAGCCCAGCTGGGATTTACTTTGTTGGACCCTTAAGAAACTTTGAGCCACTTCTTAAAGAAGCCACTTTGCAAACCCACCACATGCTCATACAAAAATAAATATTGTATCTGTGGAAAGTTAAGTACAATCTGGGATAAACTAAACCCACTGCTTTTACTTTCCTTTTTCAATATAGATTCCTCAGAAAGCACCAACCATCCTACTAAACTTTTTGTGCTTTATAGAACTTCACTTTGGAGAATGTGAGCAACTAGAACTGCATGTAGATAAAATCACTGCAGTGCTAAGCACAGTGCAGATACCTAGCCTTATATATTTCAAGATGTTTTGCCTTTCCTATTTCAGAATATTTGTCACAAAGGACAAGAAGTGGAAATGGAAAGAAAAAGTGTTAGAATTTTACATTTTTTAATATTGTAATGTTTTATAGTTCCTTCATCATTATCTTCCTAGAAGATGAAAAAAAAAAGCTAAAAGGAGACTTTTATCTTCTCTCACCACACCCATAGAAGACTTGCACTATTAGCTCCTTAGAGCTTTTTTTTTTTAATTTTAAAAAAGTAATTAAGAAACATTTCCAAACAACTCCAAAGAAACAGTATTTCCAAACAGGAGTCATCACACTTTCCGACCACTAGCACAGCCCAGTGTCATCCCGTGTTCACTTCCAGTGGATCATTTATCATTTTTCTGGCTTGGTTAAACTAAACTTTATCCTATAGGAAACGGGCCATCAAACCAGCAATGTGAGACAAGCCACAGCATATGAAATCTGACAGATCCAGAAAGACCAGAGAGTGAGTCATCAATGTAGAGCTAAATACCACAAAGCAAAATCCTCTGAACAGCAAAGATATTTTACACCTCTTTCAGTATTTTTTATTTCATATATTTAATAGTGCACTCTCATCTCAGTAACCACAAAAGAATTAGCATTTCTAAAGCTTTTTATGATCAGAGCAACTATTCCTCCCTTAAAAGATGTGTTAAATAATTACAACTGTCACTCTACTTTCATGTGCATTGAATTCACCTCTGTAATAGGTATTCATTTTGTTCAATATTGAATTCACTGTCATTTCCATGTCAGTCCAAAAGAAGGCTGTCAGTTTTAAGCAAATTACTTGAGAGAATAAATCATAGTATTTAGACCCAATGCCACTGAATTGGAAACCATAGAAAATGCTGTTGCACAATTGTCAAATAAGATTTATACATAAAAAAAAACCCAACCCTAAAAACCTGTGCACCATTCCCATAACTACTAGTGCTGCTTTGAATAAACTGTGCTCTCCTGATATTCACAGGACAAAGTCATACAGTTCCTCTGAAACAGAGAACCTCTTCCAGTATGTAGGATAACCAGCATGGACCACAGAGGTGAAAATTCAAATGATGTCCTGCTACTGTCTTCCTCTATCAATTTGATCCTGTTTCTTATGGCAGGATTTAGGTTCAGGAACAAATTCATATCTTTGCAATGTGTGATGACAGCTCAGAAAGCCAGTCATAGCCTAGGCTGTATAAAAAGAAGCATGGTGACCAGCAGGTTGAGGGAGCTGATTGTGTCCCTCTACTCTGCTCTCATGAGATACTACCTCCAATACTGCATTCAGCTCTGGAGTTCTCAGTACAAGACAGATATGGAGCTGTGGGAGTGAGTCCAGAGGAAGGTCATGAAGACGGTTAGGGGGCTGGAGCACTCTCCTATGAAGACAGGCTGACAAGCTATGAAGACAAGCTATGAGTATGGCTTGTTCAGCCTGGAGAAGAGAAGGCTTTGGGGAGACCTTATTGAAGAATTTCAATGCTTAAAAGAGAATTACAAGATGGGGAAAATCCTTTTAGCAGGGCCTGTGGTGACAGGGCAAGGGATGGTGGTTTTAAATTTAAGAGATTTAGATTTAAGGAAGTCATTTTTTTCACAATGAGGGTAATGAAACATTGGAACAGGTTACCCAGAGGTGGTAGATGCCCCACACCTGGAAATATTCAAGGTCAAGTTGGATGGGGCTCTGAGAAACTTATCTAGTTGAAGACATCCCTGCTCATTTCAGGGGATTTGGACTAGATGACGTTTAAAGGTCCCCTCTAACCCAAACTATTCTGTGATTCAGTGCAAGTTGCTATGTGTAAGCCAATGCTAATATATCCAGTGGAGATCTACTCAGTACAGTGAACTCCAGAGAGCAAGACAGCTGAGGGTAGCAAGGTTTGACCTCTAAGCTCCAATGGCTCTTTTGACAATATAGCAGGAGCTTAGATATTCACTTCACTCGAAGGCATACACAATGCAGAAATCTAAATTTATGTGTGTAAATCTGGAGCTGTTAGTCCTTGCATTAACAGGACATCTAATAATCTAATAACTTAACTGATATTAGTTCTCTACATGTGAAAATGGAAATATGGATGCTTTCCTAGCACCCAAGGACAAATACATTAGAAATAAAACTTTAAAAAAAAGGAAAAAATAACTTTATTAATGGAAGTGGGGAGTAAAACCTGGTTGTACAACATCTATGAGGATTTTCCTCTTTTCCAAAAAAAAACAATAAAGCCAATGTAACCAAATTAGAAAGGGAAAAATGGTGTGGGGTGTAATTTTAAACAATGTGCTCCACTGATGCTTCCAAGAAAGTACATTTGAGATGTTTTTGGACATTCCATGTGTCAAAAACATGGGAGATACAAGTTCTCACTGCTGCCAACACAGAAAGGCCATTCATCAGGTCTTACACAATTAGATTTATTGAAGGATAACTTGCATTCTCCTCCCTCAAAGACTGCGTAGGGACTAGCCATCTGCACTTTTACACAGCAGTTTAATGTCAGCATCTTAGTTTCTACTTTATACTACTGATCTCCATAAGCATTAAGACAGAACCTCTGTCAGATACCCATATTTACCTACCACAAGTTCATTATTAATATTATTTTTTATTCAGAGTATTTGGTGTACAAGCACAACAGAGGCAAGTCTCTATGCTAATTTTCATTTTAGCTAGATGACCATTCTGTTGCCCAGAGCTATTTGCAACTGCATCAAAGACAGTGTGAATACACAGAACAGTGCTGAGTTCACAAAGCAATGGGAGCATGAGCTGGCTTTTATTCTCTTCTCTAGCATCAGCAACATTTCCAAACCATGCCTTAACAAGCGCCAGAATGATCAAAAAGAGTTGACTGGACAGTCAGCAAGACCTCAAGCTAGATCCTGCTTTGGCAGAAGTGGCAGGTAAAGAGCCATAAAAAGCCACATTTTTACTCATATTGTGGCAAAATGTGACGGTAACATGGTGGCATATTGTATTATGGTGTTAGGGGATCTCCTCATACAGTTATCTTTCCCTTCCCATTTCTGAGGCAGCAGCACTCATATCTGTATTGCTCTTAATAGATACTTGCCTACTTGACCTGCTCATATAAACATCCATAAGCAAAACCACCAAGATGATAAATTTTCAACCCAGCTGTCTTGCTACATAGCTCTTTCCTTGAGAGACAACTGAAACCTCCATTGTTGTAATGCAAATTCATTATTTCTTTTGACCCTTCCTGTATACCCTCCCTTACAAGTAATTGTCTGATAAGTGATAAGCTTACCTAACAAAGTTTTATACCATTCACCTTACTTATTGTCCAGGTGATTAGAAATTATTTTTTTTAACATTTGCTCTGTTGTGTTAGAATCATAGAATCACAGACTGTGTTAAGTTGCAAGGGACTTTTAAAGGTCAGCTAGTCCACCCCCAAAGCAGAGAGCAGGGACATCTTCACTAGATCAGGTTGCTCAGAGCCCCATCAAACCTGACCTTGAATATCTGCAGGGATGGGACCACTCTGGGCAACTTGTTTCAGTGATCTACCACACTCATGTTCAAGAATTTGTTCCTGGTTAGAAATTGAGGCCAAGTATTCTATAGCTTCCTAGTAACTTCTTTCTTTTCCCCTCTCCCATCCCTGTCCCCCACCCCCCCAAAAAAAACCCAAAACACCCCACACACCAACAAACAAACAAAAAAAACACAACTGAATTTGCCTTTTAGAGCCTTGAAACTTGCTTCCCTTCCAGTTATGGAAGGGGATTGCCAGTGGCTCCCACTTTCAACATTACATCTATCACGGCTGGATTGCTAAACACATTGCCACTAAAGATAGTCAACAGCCCAACTACAGCCACCAAAGGGTGAAGGTTAAAGCAAAATAGGCATTTAACAGTTTCATCTTCCCAGCTGCAGTGGTGGGTAAATATTTTTCTTTCATTTGGGTACTTCTAGAAATATTTTCATGTTCGTACTCTCACTACCAATGGATTGTTTCCTTATATTGTATACAATTCTGCATCTGCTGATTGCTTAGGAAAAAGCCTCAGAATATCTTGAGAAAAGTACGCTGAAATAGATTTACCTTTATAGGTGAAAAAAGCGTACAGAGGAGCAGAAGGCAGAGATTTTAAGCTTGAAGACTTCCATTTATCAACCACCCACACAGAAAGCCTGATTTTCAGAGAAAAAGAGCTAAGCCCCTGGGCTCCCATTTGTCACAATTACCGTGAAAAACTGAAGAGGCTTAACCTGCCCTAGCAGGGACAGAATTGAATTCAGGAGCTCTGGAGCATGTAAACCATCAACAGCAGGTGCCTCTGCCCCACAGCTTTTATCCAGAGATGCCCCAGAGCAAGAAAGTCCTGTAAGACAGACTGGAAACAATGTTTTTTCACCCTCCTCTTTTTCCTCATCAAAAGCTTTATCCCTGGTAGGAATGGCATCAAGCAAAAAGATTTAGAGGGCTCTGCTTAAGAAGAGGGTTTTTTCCCTCCTCTTTATTCTTCTCCTGATTGCGTAAGCAGTTCTGAATGCTCTAACTAGCGTGAGTAAAGGCTTCTGAAAAGAGGAAGGGAAGATTACACAGCTTATTTAATGGAGTCAGATTCATCCTCCCCACATTCACCCCTTCTAGCTGCTTAAATTCTGAGCTGTAAAGACATAATTATCAGTGAGCTGCAAACAACCACCTCTGCAACATCTCTGCACCTCATCCACCACATTACTAGTTGCCTTTGTTCTTGACCAAAGCTTTTCTCTGATGAGTTGTCACCATTCTCAGTCTGCCCAGTTATTCTGATCCCTAGTGCTGGTTTTGTGAACGAAAGGAGGCAAACTTAAATCATTCTACCACGAAAACAGAAAAAAACTGAGTTACCACTACACAATTTTTCCTGCTATATGAAACTTTAATGGGTTTTGTTCCTCTTACTAGACACTAACAGACATGGCTGTGATGGATTATGACTGCCTTCATTTTTGCAGACAGAGAAACTAAGAAAATGAGGCTAAATCTACTGTAAAAAGCTTCACATCATTCCTTTGAGCAAGCCTAGGTGTTCTGACACTCCCACCTACTTCAACAGGAAAGAACCTTAAATCAACACCAAGTGCCTTTGAATATCCCACCCTACTTTTCAGCTCAGAGTGGTTTGCAACCTAACTCTCAGGCTTATCTTAGTAAACACTACATCTGTTCCTAAGAAGTTATAGACATGGCATTTAGCCGAACAATTGTGCAAAATCTCTGGAAAAAAACCCAAAGAAACTGTATAAAAATGCATAAAGCTACTCCAATTTAGAGAGTACCAACATGAACTTGAAGCCATTTCCCATAAAACATATGAAAAGCAAAAGATTATAAACACTGCAGCTGATGATCTCTTCAATATACTCAATGCAAAATTCAGTCTTTTCCAGAAATGAAAATCAATTATGACTAAAATTATTAATGTAGAGGCAATATGCAAATGTGCAGAACTGTCAATGCTGCATTGAACAGAATTGTCCTGCAATATGCCCTGCAAGGAGCATAATTCTCCTGGTTTCTGCAGGGACAGAGTTAATTTTCTTCCTAGCAGCTGGTGTAGTGCTGTGTTGTGGATTTAGGATGAGAGTAATGATAACACACTGATAGTTGTTGGACAGTCAAGGACTTTTCAGCTTCCCATATTGACTTGCCAGCAAAATGGCAAGTCACCCAAGAAACCAGGACAGCTGACCCAAACTGGCCAAGGAGCTATTCCATACCATAATGTCATGCCCCACACATAACTGAGGTTTGGCCAGACCTAGATGAGCATCAGCTTTAGGTTGTGAGAAATTGTACTGTGGATCATTTGGTTTGATTATTATTTTTGTTGTCATGCTCCTTCTTCCTTCTTCCTTCTTCNTTCTCTCAACCCACAAGTCTTAACTTGGTTTTTTCTCCTTTTCAATTCTCTCCCCCCTCCCAAGGAAGGGGGGTAGGGTGAGCAAATGGATCTATTTATTTTAGCTGCAAGCCACATTATATCACCACAAGAGAAGGAATTCATTGTTAGGTTACTGCTGAGCCTTTTCTATAGGTTTTTTTTTTTTATAACGTAAATGTTCTTCCGTAGTAATTTTAAAATGTAACAACTATTTTAAGCTGCTACCATAATCAAGATCAATAGCATGCTAAGGAAAGTGCTAGATGCAACCCCTCCCTGCAAAAAAAAAAAATGCAGTGTGTCCACCTCAGAAGATGTTAGTAATGGAGTCTGACACAGCTTGGAAAATCCCAAACTTTCATTGTGTTTCCCTACTGCTAGATCTCTGCTCTTGTTACCTTACAACACTTCAGCAATACTAATGAGAACTTCCCTAAATAACATGAAAGAAACATTGCCAGTTTACAACAAGCTATCACCACAGTAGCAGTGCAATTAGTTAAAATAAATTTGAGATGAGTGAATTAGTTAATATACTTAGTGCATTCCAAAATTCGAACAAGCTGCAGAATTAACCCCAGTCCAATGAACCACCAATTCCAATGGGTTTTAAGTATTTAAATATTTCAGAAATACATGTTTCCTAAATTGAAGAAGACCAAGGCACCTAGATCATTCAGGCACCCCTCAAAACTTCTCCACAGCCTGAGTCAGTCAACTGATATCACATCACCTTTCACATCCAATGCACAAGTTCAACTTTAGACCAAAATTATTTATAATAGTTACTGGATGCCATGGAGTGAGTTGGTTTTACTTCATTTTCTAGGGTACAAAGCTCAAAGTTACCAAATAACTTTTCGGTTTCTCACAGCAGCATATGTCACAATGGATCAAATGGGCACAAAGAGTTATGAAAACTGTTATGACAACACTTCTGTCATTCGTTTTGACAGAGATGGCTGTGATAGAACTGAGGTCCACACAGTGGCAGATCAAACACTGAAGCTCTGTGCAACATGTCAAAATTAACAGAGGGTGTCAGCACCCAGATGACCAAGAAACATGAAGAAACCAATCAGAGGTTGTGTGCACAGGTGCACACAAAGGAACAAAAAATACAACAGACACCCTAACTTCACAGCTGTAGAGAATCTTACCACTAAAATAAATGTCCTATTTCCCACTTTAAACTCCTGAGGATCAGGCCAGCAAATTGCAAGAGGCATATACATGTCAAATAAAGTTGATTGCAAAAAAAAGAGCGCCAGACTTCCTAAAGCAGAAGACAATATTTTCATTCCCATGGCTTTGATAAGCATTAATGATACAAACATATTACTGACAAGTACGATACACAATTAATTAGAACTATATACTTCTGGCATGCATGGCAGCAAAGCAACATAGCCGTGGTTCAAAGCTACACTAACACAATTGCTGTCTGATTGATCTCTGGACTGCCCTGGGCTCTGAAGAATGTATTCTAAGCTGTCCATGCATTCTAAGTTTCAACACTGTGAGGACTGGTTACTATTGAGGATTAATTTGCACATGGACTGTTCTCCATGACATAGCTCCTTTCCTCCAGGTCTCAGAAATAGGTGCCCAGAAATAACAGCATTTTTTCAGCCCTAGATATCATGATGTTTAAGTCAGAAATTGACCATAGGCAACCTGGTTATTACCCTTCACCATTTCCCATCCACGTGTATGTATACTTTTATGCATGCATAGATCTAAACAGGCACTCATATACTAAAAGTTCAAGGCTCCAGTGTTCAGTAGCTCAAGGGATCAGGATACTACTCTATACCTTTTTACATAATCTTGCCTTTGCAATCATTCACTGCTATTTTAATTAACATTTAGCCGCTCACATTCACTAAGAACACAAGCAAAACCAACTCCTCTTACTGTTACCCAGTTTCACCAGTGCATCCTGTGGGACAATGGAAGGATACAGGTTAGACCACACCTCTGGAGGCTACCAGCCCACAGCACATCTTAATCCCACAGCCAGAGCAGGTGCTCCAGACTTGTTCTTTTGACCTCTGGACACCTCCAAGCATGGAAGTCCCACCGTATGTCTGGGCAGCCTGCACCAGTGTTTAACCAGTCTCACGGTGAAACATTTTTCCTGCTATGCAGACAGAGCCTTCCCTGCTGCAACCTGCAGCTGCTGCCTCCCAGCCACAGCGCTGTACCCCAGAGAAATCCTATTCTGGCTTTCTAATGAGCTTGCCTTAAGCAGTTGAGAACAATTAAGTTTTCCTTAGCCACCTTTTCTCCAGACTAAAGAGCCCCTGCTTCCTCAGTCATGGGTAAAACAGTCTTGCATTCAGGAAAATTAACTTATTGCAAATTAAAATAAATATTTAACTACCAATTCAGTTAGTGAGAAACGAATAGGCAAACTTTAAAACAGCTTTCCTCCCTGCTTTCCCAGGCCCAGCTTCACTCCAGACTCCTCTCCCTGCTCTGAGCAGTGCACAGGGCTGCAGTCAGCCTGCAAAGGCTCATCTCCCCCACCGCCACCTTTCCCCTGCTCTGGGGCAGATCCTTTTCCTGGGCTGCAGGGGGTAGCTGTTAAGAGGCCACAGAGAGAATCACAGAATTGTAGGTGTTGGAAGAGACCTCAAGAGATCGAGTCCAACCCCCCCGCCAAAGCAGGTTCCCTAGACAGGTCACACAGGTCAGTGTCCAGCCAGGTCTTGAGTATCTGCAGAGAAGGAGACTCCACACACACCCTGGGCAGCCTATTCCAGTGTTCTGTCACCCTCACTGTGAAGTTCTTTTTCACACTGGTGCAGAACCTCCTGTGGTCCAACTTGTGTCCGTTGCCCCTTGTCCTGTCCCTACAGGCCACTGACAAGAGGTTGTCATCTCCCTTTGTCTCCCACAACTCAAATAATTATAAATCCCCTCTCAGTCTTCTTTTCTCCAGGCTGACCAGCCCCAGCTCACTCAGCCTTTCCTCACAGGGGAGATGCTCCAGGCCCTTAATCATCTTTGTGGCCTCTGCTGGACTCTCTCCAGGAGATCCTTGTCTTTTT
>VXBZ01009075.1:38707-56894 GCA_013399135.1 Heliornis fulica
GCTCTTCTTCTTCCAGCCTTGGTCTTCCCCAGCTTCCTCTTTACAGAATATTAGGAGCTGGAAGAGACCTCCAAATACCATTCAGTCCAACCCCCCTGCCCGAGCAGGATCATCTGGACTAGATCACATAGGAACATGTCCAGATTGGTCTTAAATGTCTCCAAAGAAGGAGACTCCACAACCTCTCTGGGCAGACCATTCAAGTAATCCATGACTCTCATAGTGAAAGAGTTCCTCCTTATATTAAGATGGAATTTTCTATGTTCCAGCTTGGAACCATTTCCCCTTGTCCTATCACTGGCCCTCACCGAGAATAGCCTGGATCCATCCTCCTGACACTCACCCTTTATATATTTATGAACATTAATTAGGTCACCCCTCAGTCTCCTCTTCTCCAAGCTGAGGAGACCTAGCTCCCTCAGCCTTTCCTCTTCTATCCGATGTGTTTCCCTTTTCTTAAACATGGTTTCCCAGACACTCTCCCATCTCAGCCGAGGTAATCAGATGTGTCCTGCTCTGAGTCTGTTGGAGCCAGTTTGAACTGGCCATCTCAGGCCTTAGGGCAGCCCTAGCCTCTCCTCACAGAGGCTGACACAGAGCCCCAACACCCCAAACACCCACTCTACCCACTGAATTAGAGTATTCCCCAACTAAATTTTCTAAAATTTAGGAAATTTTAAGTCTCTCACAGGAGAGACCTCAACCTGCCAGGAAAGGCTGAGTGAAAGACACCACTGCATGTCTCAGGATTTGCACATCCTCTTCTGCTACGACAGCTGCCCCTTCAGACTTTGCCTATATAAACTGGTTATCCTCCTTTACACTATTTGTCCCTATAACATCTACAAAAACAAAGAGTGAAGTCACATCCATGTTTGACCATTCAAGTGCAGCCAAGGTGAGCATTACTAGAAAGAAAATGGGGACAAAAATCTATGCCGTCACATCTGAAATTTGAAAGAAATACGTTGCAGTCTTTTAGTGTCACTGACTTCAGATTGAAAAAAAAACCCAAAAAAAACAAAAAAAACCCACTAAGATGGTAATATTTAATACTGGCATAACGATTGTTTATATATTAGCAGTGCTTCTCAGTAAAAAGACATCTGGACACTTCCTGGTCAACTGCTGGCTTTGGTAACTTGCCTTTGATTTGTATATACTGAGGTTAAAAAAGAAAATATTTTAAAAATCTGTTTATTACAAACAGGCTTCAGCAAGTCAAATCTTCAGCAACATGTAGCTGCCAGCATTTACTCTCGATACTTGTTAGAAAGTTACTCTCCTCAGGGACTGTGCACCTTGAAGTCTTGCAGCTTGCAACTTGCAACAACTGCACTCATGATAATATGATGAGAGCTGCATCCCATCCTCCCAAGCCTGAGCATTAAGAGGATGTTCAGTAACTGGGGAGGAATGCTATAAACACATGAGGATGAGAAATAATTACCACAAAAAAAAAAAAGAAACCTTAATTTTGTTTACATGAAAAAAAAATTGTGACTTACATCATTCTAGTTACATTCTCGCATGGAAAGAAAATGTGGCTAGTGAAGGGCTCTACTTTATTTGGGAATAGAAAAAACTAAAGGACTTCAAGTTAATCAGACAAGGGTGATTTAACAGCAAACACGTTTAAACAGGTTTAAAAAGCACCTGATAATATCTTCTGACTTTAAAAAAAAAAAAAAAAAAGAATCTGTACAGTGTCAATGAAGACCTTTGTGCATTCTGACTCAAGATAGAGTAAAAGAAACCCAACCAAAAACACAGCCACTTTTTGTTACAAAAGCCTGAACTACAGCAGGCTTTCTGGGTTAACCATTGCCCACAACTATCCTAAACACACCTAATACTTATGTCATTTGAACGAAGCAGTTTCTTCTGTGGTAGAAGTACAATGTGAGACCATACACAAACTAACTTAAAAGTTACTTTGTGTATGGTCTCACATTGAGAGCCACTGGTGAAAAAATGAAAAGCAGTTGGCTGAGCAGGAACCCTACAAAGCACTTAAAGACAAGATGGATACAGATGAGAATGTATTAAGCAAAGAATGATCATGTTAGGAGCCCTCTGAATAAGAAACCACTATGTTCCTGCTCAGCCTCTGCTCAATGGGATCAGCCACAATGGGACTATCCATTTACTTTGGTTCATGTATTTGCAGGTCAGCACTAGGGGCTTCATGGGTTTGCTTGGCTTTCTGCTGTGACATACAGATCTTTCCTTTAAGAAAAATTCAAGGTGAAAAGCTTTTTACAAAAAAACCCAAAACAAAACCAAAAAACCCACCACACACACACAAAAAAAACCAAAACCCAACCCCAAAACCCAAACAAAAACCAACAAAAAAACCCCAGAATCCCAAGTCAGTATCTCTTTTGTAGATGGGCTTTCATAAATTGTCAACACTAACCCTAGATGGGGCAGTCAAAATATTATTAAAGCATGTTCCTACCCTAAATTAAGACTACAGGGTTAAGAAGTTGCAGTTAACATTTCATAAGCCAATATGGAATCAACACTGTAGAGGCTATCAATATTGTAATCATTGGCTAGTTACACTATGCTGAATATTTCTATAACACTTACTGTTGCGTGCAGTATTCATAACCACCTTTTTCCCTGTTTCTACACATAGGTAAGAAGCTGTGATTTTGAATCATTCAATAGCCAGGTGAAATGCAGGCACTCTTTGAAGAAAATATAAGATTTAGTGAAGATTTCACTATCTTGAGATAGCGGCACTCAAGAGGAGTAATAAACAACAATCCAGTAATAGCCTTTAATACTTTAGCAAAGTCACTTATAGAACATCAAGGACAGATAGTTTCATTACATTTAACACTGTAATGAGCTTTTTTTAGCACATGCCATTACACTTAGTGTTACTCATTTTTCAGTATTTTTAATATGAATTAGCACAAAAATTCCCAAAATCTCCTTGAGTATCCTTGGAGTGATCACTTGTGTCACAGCATATAAGATATATACACCAAACATACTATGATTTCAGACACTTATAACCACCTGTGGAAGCTTTTCTCATCCCAATGCATCCAGAAGTTTCTCTTTTCCAAGACAAAGAGAATAACAGCTTCCTAAATTAAATATTTTGTGCTGCTAGAGACAAATTTACTACAGTATCTATACAATATTGGCAAAGTAGTCTTCTTGGTAACTGGATGAGGGAATCTGAGTTTGTCAGGTAGTTTGGGGTGATTTCTTTGTTTAAAAAGATAAACCACCTCCTTTTGTGTTTACAAGATAGCTATGAAAGTCTCTGAAGATTTCATCTGACAATAAATTAATAGATTTTCCCAGTTTAAATCTGTCAGCATTTGCTTTAACACAAGTGGAAGCTACAGAGATCAGCAGTTCCCAGAATGCAACCTCTGAATTGGCCCAGAGAAAGGCATTAAACAGCAGAAGCTACTCGTACATCCCTTACATACTGTCTAGCTCAGTGGTCTGGGCATATCAGAAGCATTGTGCTGCGAGTATCATGACTGCCTAATGTTCATGCACTAAGACAAGAAGCTATTACAGAAAGTAGTTTTGCGAAGCATAATTTGGCAAATTGTAGCAGGGCTTTATGTCCTAAAAACTTGCTAAAAAAAAAAAGTCATCAGAGCCTGTTTACTCCTTGGTTTTTCACCAGGTGATGGAGGATAACTACCTAAAAGAAGATGAGGAGTCAATGTTTAAGACTTAGTTCAGGGAGATGCTTTTAAGGATGGGTGTGCTCTGTTCAGTTCTAGTGTCAGTCCTGTGTGATAGGAGATTTATTATTTGCTGGCTCTGGGCCAGGAGCCCTGCACAGCATTATCCTGCTGGCAAAGGAGCCTCCTCAGACCCACATCCTCATTCCACATCATTTGAAAGTTGTGAGCAGTCAGTGAATGAAGAGAAAATAGGCAGAGGAAGGAGTACAATATTCAGCTAGCAGATGCACAGGCATATGTGGAAAATTGCATTTGTTCATGAGTGCTCAAGTGCCTGCTGAAGATATGCATACACTATGTGAACATGCTCTGCTCTCCCCCATATCTCTTACTTGGAGACAAGCACCTCTGAAAACTGCTACAATTAGCCCAAAACCCACGCTTGTTTCCCTCTAGCCAATGTCCATGGAATGCCTCAGGCAGCCCATGCTTCTGTGCACTCAATGACTGGTTCAGCAACTGTCTTAAAACACGTCCGTATAGATATCTGCAAAAGCTCAAAAAGAACAAGGAACCTCGGCTCAGTCACAGCTCAGCAGCATAACTGTCCAAGGAGAAAACATTTCCATTTGACTCAAAATGCTTCACTGACAGGTTTTGCATTGAATAATGTTAAACCACTGCTGCCACACTCCTGACTGCTCTGGATACAAGCTTTTCACTGACTACCAACACACATCCTGCCTACTGTTTAGAGCCTAAAGCCAAGAGCAAATATGTGTTAGAAATAGCTGCAGACAAAAAAAACCCAAACCACTAGATTTGAATGGGTGAGCAGCTTGTGAAAGCGAACTCAATTGGAGTTGAGAACAGAATGTGGAAAATATAAGATCCAAAAAAGGTCACATACACCACAAACTGAGCAATAAGTTGTCTTATGCAACCATTTCTGTATGGATAAATTACCTAGAGTTCAGAATAACATTAAAGTTCAATGAGCAAGAGGAATATGCTCTAACTTAATTATTGTTAGTTTTGTATTTCCCTTTCCCCTTTCAAATAGAGCTGAATTCTCATACAGGAATTCCTCTTTCCTGCATAAACCATACAAGACCATAATATCATGAGATCCTCATATACGTAACCAGCAATATAAGGAGATGCTCCTCTACCAGACCCACTCAACAGCACACTTGCCTACACCATGAAGCACAACAGCTTCCTTTTTTTTTTATATATCCTGTCAGAAGTTTTAGGTCAGCAATAGATAGCCCAATTTGTACAGCCAGGAAAAAGATCTAACTGCAAGTGCTGGATAAACGCATATAATAAGTCAAACTTCACAGTACAAGACTGTGGATGTCCTGAAAAGTTGAATTTATTTTCTTCAAGTATCCCTGGAGCTCCATGTGGTAGAGCAAGACAGCGCAGCTGAGACCTTTACATTGCAGCTTCACTTCACCTGTAACATTTAATGCAAAAATAACTGAACATAACTATTATTGCAGTGATCTCATGTTGCTGGTCTACTAAAAAAACGTAAATATTATTCCAAGACCAAATAGTCTCTTTGAGCAGCTTCCATTTGGGAAACATTTAGGCTTACTGGCACCTCAACCCACAGACCAAGGACGTTGGTGCCCTCTCCTGGTTATATTCTTTGGAGACTATACGAATACAGCACCACCAATATTTTACTGTAAATCAATTCGCTCCTTCTGTTTTAACACAAAAACTTTAAAGTCTTTTCTTATATAGCTTAAATTGAGAATATTTTTATGTGCCTCCTCAGTAAATAGAGCTGACAATAGATCACAGCACCGGGACAGGTATTATTCGTAAACCAGTGCTATACAAGTGTGATTTGCTGTGAACCTGGTTCAGCCACCTCAACATCTCACTCCATTATCACATAGAACAGCAGCGTTGTTGCTGCTCATCCACAGTCTGAATTGCCATCCATTTTGTTAATTCCCAGACATTTCTATTCTCCTTATGAGGGACAAAAAGAGCCAAATGAAGGGCGATCCTCTTTTGAGCTACATGTCACACTCCAGTTTCTGCTTAGATAGGGTTTATGGTGTTCTACTCCCTGATTAGTACCAAATGCCTAATCTGTTGAACGCTGCAGTCTCTAGGGCTCTCTTTCCTCATTTTTCAAGTTGTTTACACATCAAAACACAAACAGTAACAAACAAACAGAAAAGGCAGCTTGACTGCAGATGGTGGAGGGAGAAGACCTATTTCTTGCCAGAACTCCAAGCTTTATCATGAGCCTGTTCTTCCAGCACTTTGCTCCAGTAAGCCTCCTCTATGTTGAAATAGAGAGGGTCTGAGCATCTGAGAGACAAGACCTGAGGACTCCCTTATGGTTTAACTAGGTTTTTACCAACACCAGTGACAGGGACGCTTGGTCATTCTGAACATGCTGCTAAGACAAAAGAGGCACAGACAGCAAGCGTGAGCACTGAACACAGGCACCCACACAGTCTGTTAGCTCACACTATTTTCTCCTGCTACAACAAGCTTTTCCCAGGACAAATCTGCTTAAACAGGAGTTATCCCTAAGCACCAGAGAATCGAGCCAAATGGAGACAGACATTTGGCCAGGAACCAGACCTTGCTGAGCCCACAGTTATTTTTCAGTACCAGTGCAGCCTAGCTAGACAAGCACTATACAAAACTCCAAGACAGACATAATTTTTGCATCTTCAGGAGGATTAGGGTCAGGACTGCCTGGTCTTTCTTGCCTTGGTGCAGTTTAGACAAGTTAATGTGATGAGGCTAGGCACATACTTTAGGATTAACTAACATATGCTCAGACTGTCCTGGAAGTTTGTGCAAGTTTTCTTCAGTGTTTGCACTGCTGGCAACTACACTGACAAACCCTAAGCAGGGCATGGAAGAGCTGGCAGTGGCTATATGAGTTATTCTCATTATAAAGGCTAAGCCAATGTTTCTCTGTACCTCTCAGGACACCACATGAAATGCATCTCTAAATATGTTTCCAGGGATGTTCATCATACAAAGCTTTGTATTTTTCATATTAAGCAGATTCAACCTGAACCACCATCTTTATCTCAGGGATGCTGTCTCCCACAGCATTCTGGTGGAAAACCTGAGGAAGTGTGGCCTGGAGGGTAGAGTATTGAGGAGGATTTAGAGCTGGTTGAAGGGATGTAGCCAGCAGATTGTGATCAATAGGACAGAGTATAGGAAGATCCATCTGAATATAAGGAGAAACTTTTTCACTGTGAGAGTGACTGATTACTGGAACAGGCTGCCCACAGAGGCTGTGGAGTCTCCTTTTCTGGATACATCCAAGACCAATCTGGACACATTCCTGTGTGATTTAATCTAAGTGATCCTGCTTGGGCAGGGGAGTTGGACTAGATGATGTTTTAAGTTCCCTTCCAACTCCTGACATTCTGTGACTCTGTGATCCAAGAGAAAGCATGAGTTTACCATACCAGAGACAAACTGTGACACAGAAAGAATAGCTGCAATTAAGTATTCTATGAGACTCAGTTGTCTGATGCAGTGGGAAAATACACGTGGACGCTATAAATAGCAGGAGACCTAACAAACCACAGAATCACAGTGAAGAAGTTTTCCTTACATTCACATGAAACTTCCTATACTCCAGCTTGGACCCATTGCCCCTTGTCCTATCACCAGCCAAACAAAGTTCATAAGGCAATTGACAGTGGCCTAGAACATCTCAATGGGATGGGTCTGTACCTTCTCCAGCTCACACCTGTCTAGCAGAGCCTGTACAGCAAGATGAACACGATATTGTGTGCCAGTGCAGGTTCAGATTAGATGTTAGGAAAGAGTCCTTCACCAAAAGAGATTTTGGAGTGTGGAACAGGCTACCCAGGGAGGTGGTTGAGTCACCATCCATGGATGTATTTAAAAGATGAGTAGATGAGGTGCTTAGGGGTATGGTTTAGGAGAGGACAGGTACAATTGGACTTGATGTATTTAATGGTCTTTTCCAACCAAGTCATTCTGTGATATGAACATGATATTGCTCTGGGTCAGCAAGTGCATGAGGAAAATTGTAAGACAAAAATCTTAATTCCAGGAAGCAATCACTAATGCCGCTGGCTTCTCTCTCATCCTTAAAAGCAGCTCCACAAACTGTTTCAAGGTTACTGACAAAAACAAGTACCAACCTCAGCCATCAGAGCTAATTCTAGTCATTTGCAGACCTGATAACAAACAAGTATGTACCCAGGCTAATCACACAACCAGATTTCCCCAGCAAGGCAGACACCCTTAAGTCATGAATTAACAGCTTAACTGTCCTGGACCACATTCTCCCTAATTACCCAATTACTTCTCAGACATCCTTAACTCACTCCAGAGGAGGAAAACAAAAACAGATTCTATCTGTCAAATCAGTACCTTCCCAGAGTATTATTTGGAGTTCTGCCTGTCCATTTTAATCATAACAACAGATTCACAACACATCCCCAGCTGTAAAGAAAAGCTTTCTCAGGACCCAGAGATAGCTGCAATATCTAGTATTAGAAGTTACTAGTTAAAAAATTACCACCACAGAAGAAATAGGATTGTGCAACCACAGCACATTTGGGTCTTCTGAAAGTCAGCACAGAAAATGCTAAAATTGGGGAGCTTTTTGTTTGTTTCTATTACTGAAGTTACATATTTCTTAAACTGATCTTTGATCTATGATGCTAAAATCCTCAACACTGAGTTCCAACCCATTCTGAGTATTGAATGGCTGAGTACATCCAAGGAATCAATCATCTCACCAGTAGCTTTTACTCTCAGTGTACTGTCCCATACATTTTTAAACTGAGTTGGGGGGGGGCGGGGGGCAAGATACTGTTATCTGTATAGAAATCAATATTCAGCCTCAGAAATACATGTGCTGAAAGTAAGACTAATCTTCCCAGCAGAGCTAATTAAGCAGGATCAGGCCTGACAATTCTGGAACTGCAGCACTTTAAGTATTTCCTGGACAAAACCCCAAGGTCTTATTTGTGGCTATGGTCTACAAGCTACTAGATAGTCAAGAATCGAGACTGCCTGTTTAGTCTTTGACATTGATTGCCCTTTATTTCTTTTCCAGGTTAAGACTGTCTGAATTCCAGTTCTGCTCAAACACCACACAAGTCAGAGCTCTGCAGATCCAAATTTTTCTATGTGGCACAAGTACCACATCAGTGAAAACTGAAAGATTCCTTTTGGGTTGCTTTCCTCTCCCTCCTTATAAACCCACACTCACATATACTTTAATATCTTCAGTACTTTAAATTACTCAAGTGTTTTTGAATCTGCATTTAAGCATTTTATCTTACTAAAACTACATTATTTCACCCTCAATACAGTAACATGCCCAACAGAAACATCTCATACCTTTTTCAAGTATCAGCTGCAGAGAAGAGTCTTCAAGAGGGGTAGGCTAGAGTTAAGTGTGATGACTCAGAAAGAATGAGGAGATGGCTCTTCCAAGGTGAAAACTGGGTGCTAAGACTCACTCCTACAAGAGCAATAAGGCTTTTCCTTGCTCCGAGTAAGACAAATACGGCTGAAGCAAGAGACCAGAGCAGGAACAGTCAAAATATTGTTATTATCCACAGAGCTCACATGAGACCACTTCAAGATCAATTTCTTCTATCTCACAAATTAGAATGCAATCCAACTTGTGCAAACTGTTTATTAGTATTTGCACTGCAGCATTATACAATTCTTCGTCTTAATTCTTTTTCATTTTCCCTATATAGCCTTTAAACAGGCTATTTAAGCCACTAGCTCAGCTGCAAAATAATCACAAAAATAAGAAAGCAGATGAAACAGTCTTGTAGAGTTTTCTTAAAAGTCAGGAAAGTTTGTATACCAGAGAATTAAAGCTTCAAGTTAGCTACAAGACATAAAATAATTGCATATAAGTAAACTCTAGGAGGACTTGAGGGTGCTGGTTGATGACAAGCTCAACATGAGCTGGCAGTGTGAGCTAGAAGCTCAGGTGTCCAACCATGTCCTAGGCTGCATCAAGAATTGTGTGGCCAGAAGGTGTAGGGAGGTGATTCTGCTCCTCTACTCTGCTCTTGTGAGACCACACCTGGATTACTTCATCCAGCTCTGGGGGACCCAGTAGAGGAAAGTCAGAATTGTTGTAGCAAGTCCAGAGAAGAGCCACAAAGATGATCAGGGGGCTTGAGCACCTCTCCTGTAAAGACATGCCAAGAGTTGGCCTTGTTCAGTCGGGAAAAGGCACTGGAGAGACCCAATTACAGCCTACCAATGCTTAAAAATAGATGGGAGAAGGACTATTCACCAGTGAGTGTAGTGATAGGACAAGAGGTAATGACCCCAATCTGAAAGAGGACAGGCTTAGATTAAGTGTTAGGAAAAAATTTTATACTGAAGGGGGTGAGGCCCTGACAAGTTGCTCAGATGTTGTGGGAGCCCCACCCTTCAAAGTGTTTAAGGCCTGATTTATGAGTCTTTGGGCAACTTCATCTAACAAGGGTCTCCCTGCCCATGGCAGGGATTTCAACTAGATTATCTTTATGTTGGAAAGGACAAAGAATACTAAGATTCTAAAACTGAAAGAAGGTTTGGCTTCCAGGAAGGTACTACATGGTAAGACCTTTTGTAAATTCAGACTTTGGACACTTCCTATGGTCTTAAATGCACCAAATCTGTTGACTCAGGAACAGAGCACATGACTGTAGTGATAGACTGTTGTAAGATTAGAGATCATCTCTTCCTCTTTACTACTGTGACATGACTCCACTAATACCTTAACTCCTGTAAGACCACAAAACCAGTTATGTAGTTGAGACATTTGTTACCTTTTCTAAAATATTCAACTGCAGTTCAGTAAGCACCATAGCTAAAAATATAATGTCTTATTAAAATGGGGTTGAAAGGACATCTTATATTCAGCCTGAACCACCATGAACAAGCTGATAGACTTGGCAAAACTCTTAGTACACTCACCATTTCCTTGTGAATCAGGCAGTGAAGTTCACCACTCTCCATTGTAACTAGTCATTGCTGACTTGTCTTTGTACTGAGCCACCTATTTTAAAAAATTCCCTCCCGTAAAGGATATTAACTTTGGACACAAGTTAATCAGTCATTACCACTAACCTCCATTTTTTGAGGAATACAAGGGTTTGTAATAATAGATTCATAATTCTGGACAGGGAGGATGCAGGAGAAGAATCTTAAATGCAGAGGAAAGTAAAGCCACCGAAGGCAAGAAGAACCTCATAACACACACTGTAATCAGGGTTTTAAGATTAGAAGAAGCTTGTTAGCTGTTACTTAGTAACATGCAATGCAGAAGTAAATGTCAAGTGTTAAGCATATTCTTGCTTTGAAGCATATAATGAATCCCTTGTACAGATGACTTAGGCAGCAGTAGGCACAAAGTCCTAAACACTTGCAGTAAGTATAAGACTTACCTTGCCATTTAGATGAGTTGACCTTAGTTGGTCAGTATCACCAACTGACTTCACTTTGGACAGTGGCTGTATTCAAGAGTATTCAAGGTATGTTTTGGTCAAATTAAACAACATTACCTAACATTATACCATTAACAACCAGAGGGCACAAGACAGCATAGCAGCTTAGAATAAGCTGGTTAAGAGTCAACCGTGTCCCATTACCCCCATCCTTTCTGCCAAAAGTTATGTTTCTCTAAAGACTGCACAGCACATACATTAAGCTGTGCACTAGTGGTAGGAGTGGTAACCTCAGACAGCTACATCATAACAATATTCAATACTGCAAGTATGACAGCAGCCACCTAGCTCAAGTCCACTGTTATATGCCTCAGTTTCTTCCTCATAGCTGTGAGCATACTCTACTGCAGTCTGTCCAGTGTTGAAGAGCAACTAAGGCTCCACCAGCCACAGTCACCCATTGCTCCAGCCTCCTGCAGAGGAGGCCCACTTCTTCACTTCCTTAAAGGGAAGTTTAACACCAGTTGTTTGCTACACACCGTTTCATAGTTCATAGACCACTTGCACCTGAATGTTTTTGCTGTGATACAGTAGACAAGTTCCAGAAAATAGGTTCTTTTCATGGCTGTGTGATCTTGTCTCAGAGGAGGAAGAAACAGGCAAGATGGAAGTGCTATGTTGGTTTAAGCCACACTATCCACCCCAGCTAGCTTAAAAGCCCTGCTTGCAATGATTTATTTTAAAAAGAAAAAAAAAAAGAACACATAACAAAACACAAGCCTTTTAACTTACTGTTACTGCAGATATTAACAGGAGTCAGAAGATTCACATAGTAATGGTATAATATGACATTTATTAAAAGTGCTGTCAGTTAAGAGCTATAGCCTAATATCCTTTTTTGAAAGGGCATCTAAATAAAAATACTAGCTAAAAACTATTATGATCACTGTTGTTACAGGCAAGTGACCTTGAAGTTTATGAAGTGCTCCATGAAGTGTTGGACCAGCTTTGCTGACTGGGAGAAAGCAATCTTCAACTCCAGAGTACACAGCCTCTTTTATAGAGGAAGAGCTGCTGGGGGCTCCAGAAGAGACACCTGCAGGTACCTGGAACAAAGATGGAACCAGTATAGATATTAGTTTAGCCAACAAATTTAAACATATCACCTTATGCAATACACTGGGGAAGAAGAGTCATCCCGAACTGTTGTTCGGCATGTTTGTATACCTATCTATTTTTTAATTTTTTTATACCTAACTTCTTGTCTGATCAGAAAAGCCTTCCCATCAAGAGGCTGACGGAGGCCTCAGCAGTAGAAGCTGACCACAATAAGTTTGTCAACTACAGCAGCTGTAGCCCAAGATGCTAAACCAGAGTCATCTTGCACTTAAGAGTTTTCAAGTTACAGATCACCAGCTCCCTGGTTACTTACTTTGGGTGCTTATACTTCTCCTTAATTGCACGCAGATGGCAATGGGGAGCATCAAGACATGCTTTATGCAGATCAGTCAGGCAAGGCACTATCTCACTTAATGAATACCCTGTGAATGCAGCAAGTGCTTCTGGCTGGTTGGAGGAGAAAATACAGTGTTAACTCCATTGTAGTAACATTCATCTAGAAAATAAATTTTCTACAGGACCAGAAGCCACTTTCACTACATCAGTGCTCGCTCTAGTTTCTTTAGGCTTGAAATGGATTCAAGTGTATCAGTTCTGCTCTAGGCCTTACTTGGAGCCAGGAGATATGAGCAGCAGTTCCTTCTGCTCTAAGCATGTGGCATCCATTACATTTCTTCTGGATTCTGCTCTGTGATAACATTATTCCTTGAACACACAAGCCTATCGAGGCTTACATTAAAGCTGCCACTCAGAATAATCACTACTTGAGCAGCCACATACAGCTCTCTCCTGCCTCCTAGAAAGCCCCTGAATTACATCTGGTGGAAGATTTTCAGGCTGGCAAGGCCTTAGGTACAGACTTTATATAAGTGAGCAAAACAGCAAGGTCCCTTCCACTTGAAAGGGAAATCAGCCTGAAATATCATTCCTCTCATTGTTCCATTAGCTCAGGAACAGCTACTCCTCCTAGCCTTTAAGCCTTTAACAACATACTTGAAAGCTACCCCTTGTGTTTCTCAGCCCTGTCCCAATGGTAACATGAAATGCTTGACCTACTCATTAACACACAGCTGCTGTTCTTACCCAGAAAGACCTGTTCACAGTATAGTTTGCTAGACAGTAGGCTGCTGCAGCAATTTGTGAAGGAAGGTACCTCAGAAAAGGATCAGCTTCAAGTAGACTCAGTTCTGCAAGATACTGAACAAAACCCAAGTTTTTCAGACAGAGTGGGACTGATTTTTACCAGCTAGGCCAATACAGTGAGCACTGCAAATTGTCAGTGGTCTGTTTGTGAAAGCAAGGATTTACATATCTGATAATTAGAAATAGCATTTTAGTATTGATTTTGCAGAAGAACCATCAGTACATTTAAGTGAGGACAGAAAGACCACATGGCAAAGCCTAAACAATCCACACTGATCTGAAATTCTGGTCCCATCATCAGCTCTGATTATTTTCAGAGCTAGATACTTAAAAAATTTGTATTACATAAAATTAGCAAAGACAAACCCTCCCCATCCCCAAGGTTCACACAGGTGGATCTTACTTGGAGATCAGGGATAAATGGGCAGGTCTAAGGAATAGAATTTGGGCTCTGTTGGAGCAGAGTCACTGTACAACCCTACGCCCTTTGCAGATGAGCAGAGGTCAGATGTTTTGCTATAAGCTTGGGTTACCCTCTAAGCAGGGTTGCCTCTGCAGTCAGATAGGCATATGTTGTACCACTGTGTACAGTGCATATTTGCTATGGGAAAGTTGTTGAAAAAACCCAACAAAAACCAGATTCCTACTACACAGATATCTAGTCATAGCATTATCCCTGAACAGATAGCCCGAACTTAGTACTTCCATAAGACATTTATCCAGAAGTCTCAGCACACAAGCTGCCTTCAGAAAGTAGCAGGATATAAAGCAACCATTTTTAGACTTGTTGAAGTTCTAGGTAAGATTTAGCATATGACAAAGTTTGATAAGCATAGTATAGTAGAAGCACCTATCTGCTCAGTAACTTAGAAATACATGTGGTTCTGCTTTTACAATCACTTGTCCCCACCTCAGATCTAGAAGAAGGATAATTCCTACCCTTGCAAAGTTTTCTGTCCTGACACAAACCCCATGCTTCTGAATATACTGAAGGAGGAACTGATTGATGGTTGGTGCTGCAAGGTCAAAAGCCAACACTTTGAGAAGCAGTTGTTCCATTTTCAGCAGCTGCCTCTTTGTGTAGGTATCATCTGTTATGTACACAAATTCATCCACCGCTGGTGGGTAAATCTCTTCATATTTCCTAAAAAAATAATAGTTAAGGAATACAGAAGCCATATTATTCACCTTTACAGTTACGACAAAAGATAGATTTCTCTGGACCTACATCAGTATGAGCACCTAACGTGACTAAGATCTGCACAGAGCTCCTGCTTTTAATCTTTTCCTTCAGGCTAGATAAAAATGTAGTTTCAAGTTTAGGCAAAGATGTTTAGAGTAGCTCCAATAATCAGCCTAGATATAAAAGCAGTCATACTGCTAGCTCTTGACTGATAGCAAACGCTCAGAGACAGTCTCAGTAAATCAATGCACTCTGGACCAAACCCCACACAACCTAAAGCTGTCTAAAGACAGCTCAAGGTTAATTTCCAGATTGCAGCTGCAAATCTACTATAGCTTTATGGTTTAGCAGCTTAACACAGTAGTGTTTTCACTCTTGCTGTTATGGTTACTAAGTTTTCCCAGTACAACTCCTCAAATCAAGAGCATTAAATGTTTAATTCTACTACTGCCAAAGCAGGTCAAGTTCCTAACCTAAAGACATCATGAAAGCAGCCTAACGCTGCAAGCTTCAGTCCTTCACATTAAAATAAAAGACTAAGCCTAAAAATAAGTGTTCTCACTGAAATTTCAGAAGAGAAAATACTTACGCAGCCAAAAGAATTGCTGCTGTTCCTACAAGCTGCAGCTTCCCTCTGAGCACAGACATGCAGGAAAGAAACCTGTCCAGGAAGTCCACTGCCAAGTACAGAGTCTCTGTCTGAAGTTTATATTCTTCTCCTACTTCCACCAGCCAGTCTACCAAGATGGCACGCATTCCTGTAGTGATGTCTGGTTGCTTCCTCATGTAGTAAGGTTTGGGCCTGAATTTTACCTGTGCAGGGAGAAAGCTGAAGAATCAGGATACTCACCCCAATGAAAGCACTCTATGCTTGAGCTGATTAACGTTCTTCATACTTAAACCAGAAGGAGCATGAGTTATTCCACTATTAGAAATTCATTGCTGCTAACTATAATTACAGTACTAGTAGGATTAATTAGCAGCTAGTAGCATCTGTAGAAAGTAGCATTTCTACACTGAGGAAATAGGAGCTACCACATTAACAATAATAAAAGACATCCTGGGTTATGGACAGCCTCTACCATTAAACATACGCAAGCCATTCAGAACTCCAAAATTCCTTGGAGCAAATCACATTTTTCTGCTCTTCATATTGGGAGATTGCACTTTGCTGCTCTGACACAGACACGAAGGAAAAAGCCTACTACTATAGCAAGCAAGCAGTCAGTGAGGTTATATCCAACTGCTCTAGGATTTTTGCAGCATTCAACCCTCATCTGCAAGAGTTTTTCATGCCAAGGAGTCAAGAGATGCTCCAGTAGTGGGGTATTCCTGAGATACAGAGCAATTCCAAGAGATCTTATCACGATCTAGAAGTTGCTTAGGGTTCTAGCTTCACAGATAGCTTTTACGGCTTGCTGTCTTTCCTTTGTAGCTCAGTGGCAGCCTTGGGTTATCCTGGGGCAGCCATACATCTTCACTACTTTGCTGCCCATCAGAGACAAGTATCAATAGGCTTGTTACAAGCCACTCACTTCAGCCTCTCGTAGGTACTGATGAATGTCTTCCATATATTCTTCCACACTCACTGTTACAGCATCTCTCCTGTGATTCTCAGGCTGGGACTGGAAGGATGTATCCACTAACATAGGAGATCCTAACAGGTAAGAAGCAGCAAGACATTTGCTTAATTAGCCTCTTCACCTTCTCCTGCTATTTCTAGCACACAAGTGTTGTGCCTCAGGTAGACACAATCTAAGTAATCATGAAGTGTTACTTTTTGTAACGGAAGTTACTTGCTAGCTTATCAACACCACAATTCATACCACCCTGTGTGTACTTGTACTGTAGATACTACCTTAGCTGTAACAGGAGTTACCTGTACTTAGGTCCAGCAGTAAGTGAACACCAGATGACATTACATTGGTATCCAGTTCACACAGGCTTGATTCCAGATCTTCAGACACTTGGCAACGGTAGTTTTCTTTCTCTTCTGGTTCATCCACATAGATAGCAAACCCTTGCTTTGATGCAGCATTAACCTTGTGGTTGGGCAATTCATTTTTTCCAGATGAAAGGATGGTGTTTTCAGAGCCAGAGAAGCATCTGGTAACAGCAGCACCCTGAAACAGAGCACATAGCAATGCTGTGGGAGGGCAGCTCCAGAAGAACGCAACAGTATCACTTGTTTTAGAATAGACAAATCACTTTCCTTGCCCTGCAGACAGATACCAGTAACAAGAGATTGATGGGAAAGCCACCAGCCACAGCTAGTACAGCAAAAGTGCTACTTGCTAGGACAGACTCCACATAGAACGAGTGAGGTACAGTGAGTTCTCCAGTGCCCACCACCAAGGAGAACACAGGGAAGATGGCACTTAGCTCTGATGTAACTGGAATGTGTCTTCGCCACATTCAGTTCTGACAAAGACCTGCTTAAAGTAACAAAAGTGAGCACTTGGGCACCATCAGACTTAGGAAGGGCTTCACTGCCAGAAGGCATTTAATGCTGGCTTGCAAACCAGAGTTTGGACTTCTGGGCTCATGCATGACAAGACCTAGATCAGGCGAGTTTGCGCACACCTAACGGCTGCAATTTCAGGGCTGCCATTGCAGGTCCTGCAGCCAGCACAACGTTTCCCTGCCACACCAGAAGACTCCAGGAGGGCCCAAGGAACACAAAAGTAGACAGACGTCGTGCTGGGAATTTTCGCTTCCTGAAGGCTCCACCACCCTGCCAAGAGCACAGCCAGCCACTCAGCAAAGGGACCTTTGGGTAAGCATCAGCGGACAAGGAGCTTAAGCAGCTCCCTACGCGCCCGTGCAAAACCTCACCGAGTTCCCCCGCTTTGCAGGGGGATCACTCGCTCAAAGCATTTCCACGGGGAAGCCCCCGTGGGTTAGGGCCGAGCAGAGTTTCTGGGGAAACACACTCGCGAACTGGAGCTCGACTGCACTACTCACCCCACCACCCCCTGGCCTTAACCTGCGAGCACCGCAGGCTGCCAGCCCCAAGCCCCACACCGGGGTAGGGAGCTGCCCTCGGCCCGAGGTGGGAACGGGGCTTCCTCGGGAAGGCGCGCAGGTGGCCGCGACCCCTCGGTGGGAGGTGGAGGCACGGCACAGCGGCCGGCTGCCGCCGCGGGTGGGGCTCACCTGGCCGACGGGCCGCTGCTGCCCGTTCTCCGCCAGCACCCCCAGCACGGCCCGGCCGTCGCTGGTACGGGGGACGGCGGGACAGGGCTCCCGCCGCCCTGCCTGGCTCTTCTCACGGGTACGGCGCATCGCCCCGACGTCGGCACCTTTCGGAGGAGGAGAACAATTAAAAAAGCAACACAGAGAATAAAATAAAGTTGGGGGGAGGGGGGGAAGAGGGGAAGAAGCAAACCCAACCACCACAACCGCGCGGTTACCCCTCAGACAGCCGCAGAACGGCACCGCCCGGCCGGACCCACCCTTGATCCACCGGAGATACTACGCCGCCCCGCGCCGCGCACCGCCGCGGAAGGTGCCCTCCCGCCCGCCGCCCCTATATAGGCGGCAGCCAATGGCGGCGACGGCTGTTAGACGCGGCCAGTTAGAAGCCCGAGCCGTAACCCCCGGCGCTGCCGCCGCTCTAACAACAC
>VXBZ01009075.1:56931-79764 GCA_013399135.1 Heliornis fulica
GGAGACCCCGGCGGGGGCCCGTCCCGGCCGCGCTGCACCGCGCAGGGCACGGCCCACCCCGCGCATCGCCTGCGTGGCGGTGGGGGCGCGAGTGTCCGTGCGCCCGCCCTGCCGCCGCGGGCCCTGCTGCCGCCGCGGACCCTGCTGCCGCCCCTCGCCTCTCCCGGCCTGAGCGCCCGGGCCCTGAGCAAGGGGCAAGGGCCGCTTTGTGGGCGTCCTCGGAGCCAGAAGGGTCTGGCTGCCCGCTTAGGTCAAGGGAAAACAAGAAAAAGGGAGATTTTAGCAGAGATAAGCAGGGGTCTGACTTTTGTGGCACTCGTAAAGTGTGAGCAAGAGGGGAGCTGCGGAACTAATGGCGAGGCTGCCAGACCAGTTCTCAGCTGCCAGCAGTAGGCATCCAGAGCTCTGTAAGAGGAATTCAGCAATAGTTTGTGGGAACCACCTACTACATTCGTGGGTGCCACCACCAGCGGTGGTGGGAATGGCTGTGGATGTGCTAAGGAACAAGAATAAATTTCAGAAACGATCCCACCAACTGGGTAAATGTTCTAGGAAAGCGAAATGCTCCTAAAGCACAAGTCATATAGAGCCATCGGCTCCAAAAATGCAGGACCGGAATGGCAGCAGCTCTGTGAAGAATCAGGTGGTTACAGTGAACCTCAGAGTGAGCCTGAGTCACTGTGTTTCTGGTTGTCCTAGCATGAACAAATAGGAATTGAGTCCCCATGGCACAACATGAGCCCTCTGAAAGTCCCTAGTGAAGACAAAAGAGCAAGCAGTTTAGCAGGTTATACCTCGACATGAGATTTAGGATAGACACCCCTGAAAAACAGGATGGGAAATTTGGGGATTTTCCTTTTTTTTTCAGGTCTGTAAGAACACGTTGAACAAAGTGCTGTCAGAACCATCTCTCTGCCTTGGGCAGTTGCAGTAGTTCTTGAGATGCTCTCAAGTGTGATTGAAGTGTAGAAGCTACAAGCCAAAATCTGGATACATCAAGCAGGGTCTTATACCACTATTGGGTTTTTTTGCAGCCCTTGTCATCCAGGCTATGTTAAGGTCTGTATTTTGTCTTCCCACTTTCCCAATATTTATTTTTTAATTGACTTACCCCACCATAAATGAATTTACTATAGGAAGTAAGTGGTATGTCTCAAGGTGAAAAATGTTACTAGTTTGGTACATTGGCCATGTAACACTATTACAGATGGTGTCAGGTAGTCACCACAGTGGAGCTGTTACAGCTACAAGCGTGGGCAAATGCAGGTCAGTGGGACACAAGGTTTTTATGCTCTACATCTGTGTTCTTCTCTCTATTTCATGTCATCTCTAAACCCACAAGGAAGGCTTCATTTGAGGACACTTTTTAAAACATTTTCATAAAAAATGTTAGTGTCTGGAAAAAAATCAAGTCTTGTTGCAAGCCTTTGAATTTCAGTATCAGCCTAACTGGAACTTCAAATACTCTTCATCCTATTGTTTTGATGAGACTGCTAAAAAATATTGAAAAAATCCTGTGCTATGGTATATAGAATTTGTAGTAGTCTAAGAAGGTGTATGTTAAAACCTTTTATAAATATGTGAATATTTCAAATTTTAATTAAAATTTAATTAAAATTTTAATTTAATAAAATATTTTAATATTTTAAAGGCTTTTGAAATTTTTATATTTTCTGAGTGAAAAAAATCAAACTCTCACATTTTGTAGCAATAAAGGAAGGAAAAAGAGGAATATTTCAATCAAAGCAAAAATTCTTTTACTTTACCATTTAGCAATATTTTTCTAATTCATGAGTATCAGGACTCTGATTTCCATCACCGATTTCACTCTTTCTGAAGAATGAAAGTTGTATATTCAAGAGTAAAATGTTAAAATAATAAAAAATAATGAAATGACTTAAGGAAATTAATCCCCCTCAGGGCAGCAGTGGTTCCAGGGCTCAGATCGTCAAAGACATTTCTGTCCCTGGTGCCCTGGTTACATGCCCATTCATTTAGCTCAGGCTGGCCAGCCACAGGCAAGGACTGCCCTGCTCCCAGACACTCACTGCTGCTGCCACCCTTGTGCTGCCACAATGAATTTGTGCGGTCCCAAAACAAACCAGGGACCTAGTCCACCTGAAAAGTAACACAACTGCAAGAACAACACAGCTCCACTGTCAGAAGGGATTGTTATCTGTGCTGGGTTTCTAGGCAGCATCATGAACCATAGGACCAGCACTAAAGATATGAGGAGACTGGTACCAGCATCAGGAATGTGACATAGGAAGTACCAGATGTTATTTTGAGGGATCTTCCTTTGGCAATACCAGAGTTTGTTTGTTTTGTTTTGTTTTGTTTTGTTTTGGGTTTTTTTGTTTGTTTGGGTTTTTTTTGTTTGTTTTGTTTTAATTTGCAGTAAAAACATCTGTGTATGACACTGAGGTAGATGAAACATATATGCAAGCACATAGGTAAATACTATTTGTGGAAATTACCTGTAGCTTATAACAATAATCTTACTTCTTCCCAAACTCTTTTTTTCTAACTTCCCCAGTCTCTCCATATGGTATTTGTCATGAGGAAGGTCCAACCTTGGTAGTTACAGGTTTAACATGTAAGTCACATTCACAGAATCACAGAATTGTAGGGGTTGGAAGCGACCTTCAGAGATCATAGAATCCAACCCCCTGCCAAAGCAGGTTCCCCAGAGCAGGTCACACAGGTCAGTGTCCAGACAGGTCTTGAATATCTCCAGAGAAGGAGACTCCACAATCCCCCTGGACAGCCTGTTCCAGTGCTCCGTCACCCTCACCATGAAGAAGTTGTTCCTCACATCAGTGTGGCACCTCCTGTGGTCCAACTTGTGTCCATTGCTCCTTGTCCTGTCCCCACAGGCCACTGACAAGAGGTTGGTCATCTCCCTTTGTTTCCAACACTTCAGTTATTTATAAGCATTGATGAGACCCCCTCTTAGTCTTCTCTTCTCAAGGCTGAACAGCCCCAGCTCACTCAGCCTTTCCTCATAGGGGACATGCTCCAAGCCCTTCATCATCTCTGTGGCCTCTGCTGGACTCTCTCCAGGAGATCCCTGTCTTTGTTGTACTGTGGAGCCCAGAACTGGACACAGGACTCCAGGTGAGGCCTGACCAGGGCATAGTAGAGGGGGATGATCACCTCCTTCAACCTGCTGCCAACACTCCTCTTAACGCACCCCAGGATCCCATTGGCCTTCTTGGCCACCAGGGCACACTGCTGGCTTATTGCCAACCTGTCATCCACCAGGAACCCCCAGGTCCTCCCACACAGACCTCCACTCCAGTAAGTCACTCTCCCAGCCTGTACTGATACCCGTGGTTGTTCCTTCCCAGGTGCAGACCCTACACTTGCTTTTATTGAACCTCACCTGGTTCCTCACTGCCCAGCTCTCCAGCCTGTCCAGGTCTTGCTGAATGGCAGCGCAGTATTCCTGTGTGTCCGCCACTCCTCACAGCTTCATGTCATCAGTGTACTTGCTGAGGGTGGACACTATTTCCCCTATACAAACATCCCCTGTCACTGCTAGCCAGATACAGGGATGGAAGTTACTTTTTAAATTTGTCTCCAGTCAGTGAATATCCTTTCTATCCAAGTACCATTATATCTGAATACCATTTAGACATAACTGAAGAACCTCAACTACCCAACAGATGATTTATTCATATTTTTAAGTATGAGCAGCAGAGAGGTATCCTCAGTAGTCATATAGTACATTAATGTAACTGAAACACCTCTCAAATATCTTTTAATGAGGTTATATAAGCTCCACTTTCTCAGGAACTCTTTGAAACAGCCCAGTATGGTTTAGTACCTGAGGGAGGCCAGTGAGCTTTGCCAGCCACTACTTAATTGTAGCAGCAGATCAAATAAAGTTTTGGGCCATTAATCATTTACTTCTGAGCTTCCCTGTGTGTGCTTGAGTGGAAACTGAAACCTTCCTGAGTGGACTCCTTAGGGCTTCTTGCAGTAATTACTGTCTTATGATTTCTAGGAAGACAGAGAAGTCAGAGCCATTCCTGACTTTGTGAGGATGCTTCCTCCATGGCAAGAAGATAGTCTTAAAGGGCTGGTTAGGCCTCATGTCTGTCTTGTAAATCTTCCCTAGCTTCTGATCTCTTTCTCCTTTTCACAGTTTGTGCTTTGATTACAGATTTGGCGCCTTTTTCAATTAAAGGGATTTCCCTTCTTCCATAACGTGGGAGCAGGTTTGGGCTCTTGCTTTCCTTTCTGAGAAACACTGTTAAGTTCCCACTTTTACACATTCAATTCAGAGTTTTAAGGCTATCATCACATCCCCCTCCTGGCATCTTGGTCATGTTGCCCATGTAGGGAACATCCTTTATCTCTGTGGCTTGAAGCCACATGGTTTGCTCATGTTCTAGTTATATAAGACCAAAATTGCCTTTGGAAAGGAAATCATAGCATATTTTGACCTGGGTTATTTTTCTGCATATTTCTTCCTCTGATGAGCTTGAGAAGGACACAGCTGCTTCAGAAGCTCCCAGAAGCTCCCTCTATCCCCAATTGAGACCTCTGTCAGCTGTCCCCTTCCCTCTTCACCCTCTGAAGTATCTTTTAGTCAGTAGTGTCTTTTAATCCCTAGGTTTGTCCTAAATAGCTATTTTTCATGAAGCCTGGAAGGAGCATCTTCACTGGTGATAAACCTATCAATGCAATACGCAGCCTTGCTTCTATAAATTTCATATTGAATAACAAAACAATATTCACATAGGAAAAACCATTCAGGCAGGTTAGACACAGAATTATTACGCCCTTGGCCAGATTGCATTCAATATTCAGCAAGTTTTTCCAGGCCAGTGTACTGAGCAATCACACACCAGGTCCACGTGTGTCACAAACTCTTCTGAGGCCAGCCTATTGCAGAGCTACCCTGGAAGACCCACTACATGGCACATTCAATGCACAGGTGAAAAATACCCTGAAAAACGTGCTGTCCAAGCAGTCTTTCATTTCAGAACATTTATAAAAATGATTATGAAATGTCTTTGACTCTGCCTGGACTTAATGATCTGCAAGGTCCCAGCAGGTCCTTGTTGTATGGTCTTACTGTAGGCTGCAAAAGTCTCTTGGACACAGCACGGACTCAGCTGACTGATGATAACAGAGGAGCCCACAGGCAGCTCCCACTTAGTGTTGTCGATTATACCATCTGCCTGGCCTTGTCTCTATCTTAAAGTGGAGCAGCAAGTTCTCATGTGAACATATGGTTGTTTGATGGCTGGAATGACAAATACAGTGTTTTTTGGACTAAGAAAATTCTGTAAGAATTCTTGAAACCAGAATCTCAGTGAACCTTTTACAGCTGGCATCTGTATCACATGCCCTGAGCAGAGGTCTGATGCTTCACAGCTCAGGGTTCCCAGCACCTGAAAGGACATAAGGTTATTTGTATTCTTTCACTTCCTTGTGTTAGCTCCAGGAAATAGTATTTTGAGGAATAGCTTATGGATTCTGAGTGCCAGTCTTACTGGGATCATAAGTTACACTAGCCTTGGTGCCTTGCACTACAGGGTATCGGCAGGGGAGCCTGGAGCTGCCCTCAAAGATTTTCTGAGCCAAATGATGTGACAGGTGACAAGTAACATTCAGATATTTCCAGCTTTGGGGTTGCTTCTTTACAGCAGTGACGGGCTGGCTGCTCCTGCTTGCTTTGGGCTATGTAGGCTGCCCAGGACTACTGCAGTTGCAGTTGAGGTTTTCCAGTATCAAAACAATCACAGAATATAAAATATATCCTTTTCTGCTGCATATGAAGAGAAAGCATCAAGTTTATACCCAAACATTTCTGCTGTCCTCATTGTATTCCCTTACAAGCCTCTCTCTATCGTAAAGCAGCTGATAACATACTTCAGCACGGTGCGTGCTTTAAATGAACATCCTTCACAGAACATTAATATCTCAACCCTGCTTTCCATTTCAGAACAACACAGGAAAACACCCATAACAGAGCCTTGAAATGGTACTGCATTATTCAGAAGCAGACATTCCTGGATTGTTCAAATCACCCGTCTAGCTCCAGCACCAGGCTCTTCTGCCAGACCCTGCTGAAGTACATGCTAAAGTGTCCTTGTTGTAGATATTTTCTGAATCAGGCCCCTAATTTATGGTCCCCATATTCACAACATCTGTTACTCAGCTGTTTTTGACAGGTGCTGTTCATTTTTACTCAGAAGCTGGCAACTGAAAAGTTTCAAAAGAAATTAATGTTTTGACTCAGTGATCCTATGGAAACTGCCTCTTGGCGCTGTTTCTTGGGTTACAAATTACAGGCAAGTTCTCAGGGTGCAGCATCTGGACATTAAAAGAACAGTTATTTATTATTTATTGCTATCAGTTCTACTTGTGTGTGTTAGTAATTCAAAGGAGTGGCTTGTACACATATAAAGCAGATGAGTTGTGTACGCATGACTAACTGGAGATCAACTACCTGTAACAAAAACAGAGGCAAAATTTACAGCTACAGTAGTCTTGGAAAACAGGTTTTTATCTTTGTTGTTTTGAAAGTTCTCAGCGGTGGATGTGAATGCTGGATGTTGGATGTTGACAGAGTGTTGACCTCTCTGGGAGTTTTCCCATGCTAAAATTCATACTGCGAAACTTTGTTACAGCTAAACTAAAGGATGTGTGCAGAACTGGGCGCTGTAGTTGTCTGAGGCCATTTAGATAGTTTTCTTAATAGAACAGAAGTTTGGTATGGGATTTCTTTCTGACTTTTAACAGAGAGAAATCAAATACCAAAGCTTTCACATCCTACCATATCAGTAATTAACCTTTGGATATTACAAGTGTTTATTTCAAACTAAATTAAAAATCACCGTTGAAGGCACGTTGAATCTCTGACCAAAAGCAATGCATGTTTTGATTTTGGAAGGAATTATTAGAATGACAACGGTTTATCAGAATGAATCACGAAAAGCCACTGTTTTTTCAGTTATCTCCCCATGCAAGATCCAGTATTGCTGGAACCTGGCATTGTTTTCATCCAAACTGGAAGAGAGGTTGGACTCTGAACTCTGCACCTTACTCGTGAAGTACATCTCTTCATGCCACCATGCATGGGGTGAATGGAGAGAGAGGTGCTTAGACAGAGGATGGCTTAAAAGAGTCATTGCCCGGTGGTCTTATGTCCCTGGCACTCTTTCCCTTATGTCCCCTAGGAGGCAGTGATAAGACTCTTCAAACCCGTTAGATGAGCTGCCACAGGCTGCTTGCCTGTGGATTTCAGTCACCCGTGAAGTAAATCAGCTGTACTGTACCGATCACACCGGGAGCACTCCACTCTTGCCTTTTTCAAACCACAGAAAATACTAATATATAAATACTAATTTATGAATAATAGATATCTAAAATATATATTATATATAAAATGCTAATACCTGGCAGCTTCCACCAATGCCCTGTTCATTACCAGGATCATTGGCCTTATGCATTGAAAGAAGAAACAGAAGAAGCTGAACTCTTCCACTGCTTTGAGAGTTCCCTGCATTTCATTGGTTTATGTATTTTAATTGGAGTACTGTGGGGTTTCTCCACAATGTAATTTTAGTTGGCCCTTGATTATCTGAGCAAATTAATGAAGCTTGCTCATTGCAATTACACTTTCATATTGCAATTATCTGAATTCTGCTGTTTCAAGTTGTCTACAATGAATCTGTGATCATAATTACAGCATATTGCTAATAAACGCTTGTAGCAGATGTATGGTAGAGCACTGTCTATTTACATGCACAGCAGCTACTGTTTAATGTAGCTGAGATCACACATTCTTACTGCTTACCGTGTGCTTTGGTCATGATAAATGGCCATTTTTCTCTACCACAGCCAAGAACAGAGATTAAAGCTCAAAATACCAATCTGATCTCACAGGTCACAGCTTGTCTGTGTTGTTTTGTGCTATAACTGATAGCAGTAAAAGGTCTTTCATCAACCTTGTTTAGTTATGTCCATGATTCACAGTGATGATGATTTATAGAGCACCTATAATTGCAAGTGTATACTTCTCATGAAAGTGCAATGCATAACTGGAAAAAATTACCTTGTGCAAGAGAGAGATACTAAAAATCTAGTGTGAGTAAAAGAAATCCAAACAATAGCAGAATCCAATTAGTAAATAAAGAGCAAATCTGTATATTAGCAGTGAAAAAGGGTAATTAGAAGGGAAAAACAGAGGACTGTCAAAGTCAGCATATCTATTCTACATTGTTCAAAAATTAAAAACCTCTGTTTATGCAGTCATCTGTGCCCTTTAGCTTGACTACCTCTTGGAAAGCTGAGAAGCTTTGAGATCATGGTTTAAATTTCCAAATTCAATGTGTCAGAGAATAAGAATTTAAGAAATCTATAATGTAGAAATTATGAGTGATTATTTTAGTAGGGAAAAACTAGTATCTGCATATTAAAAAGACACTGAAAATGTAGTAAGGTATACAGAAAATAATATAACAACAACAATAACTAACAATAACAATATAATAATAATAATTAAAAAAAGAGAAGCCTGACAGGAAGAGATTTAAGCATCTTAAAATCTTACTAAGTATAAGACTGAAACATGGCAGGATTGCATTAGGACTCCCATGGGAAGAAAATACCAAGCCTGAAAAGCCCCTTTATTCTAGCAGACACTGAGATATAAAGATTCAAAGACCTGAAAACAGTGAGATTCCAATTAGACATAAAGTAAATGTTTGTAGCAGTGAGATTGACTTCCTGTTACAGTGAGCCCCCAGGGAAAAACAGTATGTCTTTCAAGGTTTTCACTATGCTTTTACTTAAGATATATATTATCTAAATGATATTCAAGATACCAGACTGTATACTGGAGTAACTGGGAGGAGGGTGGGGGGGTATGGAAATATAATAAGGTACTAGATAGGAAGCTCAATGAGATGATCTAACAGAGTTTTTGGCCTCTAAAGTAAAAACTCTTATATGAAAATTAGTTCCTTAATGGCTGTATTTCGGCTATAGCATCACTGACTAGATGACTCCATAAGCTTTCACCTGCGTGTTTATATTTACCAAATTCCCTCCACTAGAAGCAGCTCGTTCCCCAGAAAACATAGGAAGAGGATTGCAAACTCTCTCCTCACTTTTTAGTCTAGAGAGTCAAGAGATTGGTGCCATGTTCTTCTGTTCTCCAGATGCTGCCTTCTCCCTCTTCCCATCATTCCTTAATTTCCACGCCAGAAGCCAGCTCTGTTTATTCTCAGGTACTAATAATAGGTTGTCTCTAAAGCTGGGGAAGCCTTTGCCTCTGATACCCTGCTAAAATGTGACAGGCATCTGAGAGCTGAAGGAACTGTAGCCATTTTAGAAGTCTTTATCTGTAAAACAGCCCAGGCCTGTAATTGTTCATTTGTTAGCCTGAATAAAATAATTTCTGTTTATCTCCAGCTTACAGACTACCACTGCAGTACTAGAAAGAAAGAAAAAAGAAAGAAAGAAAGAAAGAAAGAAAGAAAGAAAGAAAGAAAGAAAGAAAGAAAGAAAGAAAGAAAGAAAGAAAGAAAGAAAGAAGAAAGAAAGAAAGAAAGAAAGAAAGAAAGAAAGAAAGAAAGAAAGAAAGAAAGAAAGAAAGAAAGAAAGAAAGAAAGAAAGAAAGAAAGAAAGAAAGAAAGAAATACCTTTCTCAAAATAGAATATACTGTCAGAAACAGTATTTATGGAAATCTGTTTCATTTACTGAATTTATATTTCCTTTTAAAACCTAGCACATGTATTCAAAGTGTCTTCTTTTATTTTATATACTTGCTTAGTACCAAGAGAGTAGAGAGCTTTTAAGAGAAATTTAGAATTTGAGAAAATTAAGAATTTTCCTGGTGGTCCTTTCCCAGCCTGTAGCTGTGCAGTGCTGACAAATTTATACCTGGTTCTGGCATTGATCTCTGCACTAGCACGATAGAGACATGGGATCCCACTCTTTTAGGGCAAGTAAGGAAGCCTTTGGAGCCAGATACACCAAAAGAGGACATAAATGTGACTGCTTTCCCCTTCTTCTGTATTGCTGTCTCCTTGTTGTCCATTTAATCTCAGTATCCCTTTTGGACCATGGTAATTCTGTGTCTGTCACAGCAGATTAGCTCCAACCATCATGGTCAGTTCCTCTGTACAGCGGTCCCATGCAACCACCATACTGTTCCTCCTCTTCTCTGGGGTCCTTCTCCAGCACATGAGACAAACTGGACCCAGTTCTGGAGAGACCCAGTCTCTCTTACAGAGAGCCTGCTTCCCAGGATTCCCAAGTCCTTCTCTGTAGCACTGATTCTCAGCAGGTCAACCCCTAACCTGTACTGGTGCTTGGAGTTATTATTCCCTAGGTGCAGGATCTTATGCATGTCCTTTTCTGATCTCATTTGGTTCTTCTTTGCCCAATTCTGTAGTCTGTCCAGATCCCACTGAATAGTCTCACAGATCCTTCTCTGCAGATCACCCTCCACTCGGTCGCTCTGTGTAACCCATACTTTGAAAGTGATAGCATTGGTATTCCTCACATCTCTTCAGTAGCTGTTGAAGATGATGTGACATCCTCTGCCCTCTCTCAGGCTCAGGATTTAGAATGCATCTTTTGATTTCTGTCCTAAGGCACTGTAATGAACTGATCTGTGTAGTTTTGGGCTACATGAGGGAATCTCAAAACCTGAAAACAGATGGATGCCTTCAAATCAAACTATATGGAAATGCTATAGTACAGAAAAGCAGTAAAGTATGTGTAAGTATTGAACAGAGTACTTCATAGTAGGGAATAGTATGTTTCTTCAGAGCCAATAAATGCACTTTTCATTCAATAGCTACATAAATATGACTTTTTTCAGAAAGTCAGGCTGAGGTTTTAAAATGTAATGTAAAGCCCTTACAGGAATATGAAAATAGGTAAGAATAAAAATGCATGAATAGATATATACTGATAGTCTTCCCAGCAGACCTATGGTTCATCTAGTTGAACAGTGTACCTCAGGCAAAGACCAACTCTTTATTATTCAGGAAAATACAAAATTCCTTTCATGTGCACATTGTGTGAATACAGAGTGCTGCATCTTCATTATATCCCAGATTTCTGACTGTGATAGCTTTCAGTGGCATATAAATCAGATGAAGTTTTCTTGTAGTCCAGATATAAAAAGCAGAGAAAATTTTATCTTTCAAAGAAAAATTTGAAATTTATATTCTCTTGCAAGAGGAGGGCACATCTCATTTTAAACTGGGGCCTAAAGACTGAAAAGATGAGTCAACATCAGCAGGTGTCTTTTTTCCTCCCTTGGCTATAGACAGAGACTATCTCAACAAGTTATGTGAGATGAAGGCAATCTCTTGTGATTATTTTGTACCTAGAAGTGTATTAGTAGTTCTTTGGGGTTTTTTTTTTCAAAGTCTAAACTCTGAGTAATAGATTTTTGTGATTAGTCAGTTCAAGCTTTTCATGTGCTTTATACAATTTTAAAGGTCAGTGACTATTGCTGATTTCTTCTAAAGCCTTGAAAAAGGGCACTAATGGCTGGCCCCGAATTCCCAGAAGGTCCAGCATCTCTGGATTTTAACACGGCCTAAGATTTGGCAGTGTTTGTGCAGATTTTTCCCTCTAATGCTTGATTAGTTAATGAAGGCAGGTTTCTTGTTGCAAAAACCTTACTGACTTCTTTTAGACATTCACATTTAGCCCCCCAAGGCTATTGCATCGTTACGAGAAATGTCAGAGTCGTGCTGGAAGTGCAATTAGGTATTTATTTATGTTTACTGCCATTAAAAATTTGCACTCAAGATGTGCTCAGCCACAGGGAAAAAAAAAAACCCAAATCAACCTCTCAAAGTATTAATTACAGATCTGATTAAAAGGATACAGAAGACTCGAAGTCTAACCAAGCAAACAATCACTGTTCTCTCACTCTAGGAGAAGAAGGACTTCCAGTGGCAGGGAGCTTAGCTGCTTTTGACAAGAAAGGAAACATAGACCTCCTAATTAAATGTGCAGTTAAAGAAGGGTGAGCATCTTGTTGCCAAACAAGCTGCCAAACATAAACACAGGGAAAACTGTAACTGATGTAATCAAGAGTTATTTACCCAGTCAATAAGAACAGGCTGAAACAAATGACACAATGCCCTGAATAACCGTAGCCTGAGATGACAATAGGAAGTTACCAAGGAACGTGGCTGCTGGTGGTTGGTTCCCCTCTCGGTCTGAAGAGTATGGGGTGGCACGGGTGAGTACTGGACTGGATGTGTCCTATGTTGTATATGCAGTGGTGGGCTGTGAGATTGGATCTTGTCCCTGTGAAGTAAGAGAAAGAACAAAGGGAAGATTGTGACTCTGAATATCCAATGAGAAACCACAGTCCAAAACCTCCACAGCTATTGATCAGAGTCAACTGTCAGGCTACTGGCAGTTGAAGTGGGCTGAACCATTTTGGATTTTGCAATGAATCCCAGGAGATTTATGACTCATCCAACCATGACTGGAGAAAAAAATGTTGGTGCTGAGTCCAGCACTGTAAGGCATCAGCCACTGACAATGGTCACAGCTAACTGTGGGCTTGGTTTGGGTTTTTCCCTGTCCATATTAGATTACCCAGAACATCTGTCATAGCCTCACATGATAGTCCATAATCTCAAGCCACATTCTTGATGTCCTGATGTCTCATTATCACACAGGTCAGCGACAAAATATGATTAAAATAAAACAGTGGCTGCATATTTGAGAAATACTGGATACTGTTGATCCAGGTAACAAGTAAAATCTTAGTGCATATAAAAGATTTCTTTCTTAGTTGCAGGAATGCTAATATATTGAATTGTACAGTTGTACTGAACCAGCTCCAGGTAACATGTGATCAGATTTCTCAGACTCTTCAGTACTCCTTCTTCAGATTAAGAGGGCTTTGATAAGGAAGAAGCAGTTGTGTGAGTCAGACTACCGTGTTCAATAAGACTTGGACTGACATATGATAATTTACAGCTCTAAAACTGCCTTTTTCTTCTCAACTTCAGCTAACCAGAAAACCAGCCAATATTATTTCTGAGTGTGATTGGAGCCAAAAATAGCATGTAGCATAAACGTACATGTGCAGTTAAAACACTTTCCAGAGTTTTGTCATCTGAGTCCCTGTGACACTGAAGTCAGCTGCTTCATTATTTTAGACTACACAGCTCTTTGTGGACAAAAAGGATCATCTTCTAAGCAGAGTCCCCACCAGGTGTGACACATCTGGTATTACCTGTGCACACCCACCAGATGAGTCACTTTGCTGACAGATCCTTATTCCTCTCTGGTTTCTGCACATTTAGTGACTACCTGAAGTTATACCAATGCAAATAAGAAGAGGATGACACCTAACAGTTCTGACTGACCTCATTTTCTCATCTGCACAAGTGTGAAGTGAAAGTTGTCTATGAAACAACTAGATTTATAGTTGAGAAAAAAGGATTTAAGGTAAATGAAAGATCTGACCCAGCTGGGTCCTTTTAAGTTTTTCAGTAAATTCTTCAGACGTTTCACTTTCCTAAAACTGGAGGGCAAGTGTCCCAGGCACATGGGGCAGTGACAGATCAAATAAAGTGACTGACTGTGGTTCCTATGCCAGAAATGTAACCATTGTATAGTGCTTTCCATAAAGGCTCTCCCCTGGAGACCTGGCAGCTAGCAGGCATCTGGTCCACAATAGCTAGAATGGGCAATAGCTTTATCATGAGCCTTTTGGCTACTGACTTGTATCATGCCTTAATTGCTTATGCCAACCACATTCTTGTGGCACTGGAGAAGATGTGGAGATCAGAGGGAAATGAGGAAAACATGGGATCTGCCTCAAACCACAGGAATGGCTAGCAGGAGACAGCTTGAGCTGATTTGGGTGTTCAATTACTATTACCTAAGCAAACACTGGGTAAGAGGTGACTTTAAGCTCGTATGTACAATGCACACTGCCATTAAGTGGAGCACGGTGGCAATGGCACCTGTTCACAGCACCCATCAATCTTGGCTGTAAGTACCTCCATCATTTCGGAACACAGGTACAGTTGTCTCCTAAAAGTATATTATTTTGTTGAGTGATGAATGTCATTGTGAAATATTACCTATAATCAGCACCCTTTATTGCAAAGCTCATTAAAATCCTGACAAATCTAGTGTTGACAGCACTTTAATTTTGTTTTATTGCCTCATTTTATCTCACCAATTTCTGTCTCTGGTTTATGGTTAAAAATGAAACATGGCAGAACCTCACTGTGTTTGAGAATCCGAAAAATAAGTATTCATCATTTTTAAAAGTCCTCAATTTAGGCCATAAGAACAGCAGGTATGAGACAATGCATGCATTACGAAGGTGATTAAAGTTTAACAAAACTGTCAAGTGAAATAAACCAATCTCCTTGCAAAACACTCTGTTTGCCAGGTGCCTGGATTTTAGCTGTTAGAAAGTTCTCTTTCAAGAGTCTGTTTAAATGTGCAGCGGACTAATGTTGTGACTACCAAGAAAAAAAATCAGGCTTTTTGCATGATCTGTTGAGACTCAGTAACAAAAAAATTGCTAAACTGACACATGCAGAAGCCATTACACTAAGTTCTATATAGAATAAGTGCAGTATTATTTAATGGTTTGCTACAAAGCTACTCCATTCTTTTGCTGTCCAAGTTAGGCTGTGGAGCCTGGTCTTTCACCACTGTCTCCACAGGAGGTCAGGTTCTCCAGCCAGGTAGTCATCTACAACTGTCAAAACTGAGTGTCACTGCCAGTGTGCTTTAACAGATATTTCCAGCCTTTATTCCATATGCATATCATTATATAAAATCCAGGGCAGCAAGAAATGAAGCATGTATATCCACATATAAAATCTATAGTTCCTGTAACCCCCGAAACAACCTTTCATCCAAGTAGAGCACAACACATTATTAGTGCACTGCTAACTATTAATTGATTGTTATGCAGTACCTCAGGTAATATTTTAAGGGTTTTTTTCCTAAATTGTATTCTCTGTAGAGCTGAAGGTGAGTTAATACACAGTGATTCATAAATGATGTATTCCCATGATTTTGCCCACTGTGTCAGTGATGGTACTGTACAAACCTTTCCTCCATGCTCTCCAGAATTCTATCCCTCTTCTCTCTGAAGAAAACTGCTCTAACAACAAATTGAGTCTCTTGAAGACTGGGATGTTCCCCAGGGATTCACATTTACTTTAATGACAACATCACCTCTCCCAAGGTTTTGTGCATCGGCTCCCTGACCCAGAGGCAACCCCGACTGATGGGAGAAAGAGACCTCAAATGATGGTCCATTATGTTGCAGAGGTGCCCTGAGACAGCCTGGCTCTCAGGAAGACAAGCTTTCTGTGCGCTGCTTTGGAAACACTTAAATGGCCTTGAGAGACATGTCCCACTGAACAAATCCATCTCTGCAGCTCCCAGCAGAGCGGACTTTATTTTCAATTATACTGGAAGGTTACTGGGCGGAGGATGAATGTCTCTGTGTGTCTGTCAGTTCAGTCCCATATGTGAATTTTGTGTTCCGGGTTCAGATACTGCTAGGAGTAGTACAGTAATACACACACATATATATACACCATGTCCTGGGCTGCATTGAGAACAGCGAGACCAGGAGAACAAGAGAGGTGATTCTGCCCCTCTACACTGTTCTTCTGAGACCCCACCTAGAGTTCTGTGTCCAGCTCCAGGGTAGCCAGTGCAGGAAAGATGTGGAGCTGTTAGAGCAAGTCCAGAGGAAGGCCACAAAACCTGGAGCAACTCTCTTGCAAAGACAGGCTGAGGGAGTTGGGCTTATTCAGACTGGAGAAGGCTCCAGGGAGACCTAGTAGCAGCGCACCAGTACTTAAAGGGGTCCTACAGGAAAGTGGGAGCAGGACTGTTAACCAGGGAGTGTAGTGATAGGACAAGGAGTAATGGCTTCAACCTGAAAGAGGGCAGGTTTATTTAAGACATTAGGAGGAAATTCTTCACTCTAAAGGTGAGGAGTCTCTGGCACTGGTTTCCCAGGGAAGCTGTGGCTGCCCCCATCCCTGGCAGTGTTCAAGGCCAGGTTGGATGGGCCTTTGGGCAACCTGGTCTAGTGAAGGTGTCCATACCCATGGCAGAGGGGGTTGGAACTAGATGATGTTTGAGGTCCCTTACAAACCAAACCAGCCTGTGATTCTATGACATGTGTGTATGTATACACGCACATATATAAAAGTGCTCTCACACAAAAGGACAGCATTAACTTCCCCTGAAAATTTTTGTTCAAAACAAGATAGCAAAAACATGCATAATTAAAAGGTCACATGCATGTCTGCAAAGCTTGCAGCTTTAATTTTCCCATGCTTCCCCTGTGCTTGTGAGAAGATGTGCAAATTTATACAAAGCTTTAATTGGTACTGGGTGGTGAGAACTGGAAAGCTTTATGAAAATACCCCTTCACAATTTTATCTGCAGGCTCCTAAAGATAATGAGATAAACTTCATTTTTTGTTCCCCTGCGCTTGGTTGTTCAATAATGCCACCAATATATACTGTAGCAGGTACAGCATTATCTGTAGAAAACCACTGCAAAGTAAGATCATAAGAAAAATAAGATATGCTACATTTAAGGAAAAATAATTTTGCTTCTTTATGCCTTTGACAATGGTTTTGAACAGAGTGTATTTTGAAAAGATGCTGAAAAGAGCATACACAGACTCTGAGTAAGGAAAATGCATTACTTTTTCAGGGAATAAAAATGCCCCTCTGTAGTGAGATCCACATTAATGGATATGCCTGAGTCCTTATTTTAGGACCATGGAAAAGCATGTGAAATGATGGCCCAGATTCACAAAATGGTTAGTGCTGGTGGTGACTATGCTCAGGAAGTAAGTGTCCCAACCTAAGGTGGAGGAGACTGTCGGATATTGCTTTGGCAAAGAGAATGTGAACCCTGACCTTCTGTGCTCTAATGACCATATGGACTGCTCCCAGCCACCTCAGCTCCAGAGCAGTGGTCAGGGCAGACCTTTAAAGAATGTCTTCAAGTAGAAAAATTAAAGTCTAAGTAAGAAGACAACTATGACGCTAGTCATTGCATTTTTTGAGTAGGGGGAAAATAATTTTCTTGAAAAGGAACTTCAGTCTAATGATCTGGGCCACCAAGGAATTTATACTCAGACTGATATCTGTATATTGAACATCAATTTGTGAAAAGGCAGTATTTGGCAAAATTGGATTTTTTTTTTGTGCTCAAAAGTGCTGTCTAGAACAGGAATGGTCACCCTTTAACTCTTACGGGCTAGGAATAATCTTTAGAGAGGAGATGAGTCCCATGTCCCACCCTCGCTCCATGGGGCAGAGAGTGCTGAAGGGTTTATTTGAATGCTTTGTAGTGGGAACAAGCAAACCAGAATGGGCTGCTGAGGCTGCCATCACCAACTTGCCCAATGTAACCTCATCCTGCCAAAATGCAATGCTGGGAACCTCGGAGAGCTGCTGCCTGCAGACTGCTCCCAAACCTTATGGGACATTCTGATATGTAGCTTACTGGGTTGAAGTTCTCTGACTAACCACTCTCTTGAACTAGTCATTTTTCCCTTCCCACTGAGAGACTGATGTTCTTAATAGAAATGTGTATGAATCATTGTAGATAATGATTTTCTTCTGCAAATGTTTTTCTGATGGTTTTGCCAGGAGGATGAAGCAAACCGTTCTGGCTTCATATTCCCTCACTACATTGGCCCAACATACCCCCTTAGCTTCCAGCCTCACACACGCATTCTCAGAGGCCGACTTCTGTTGATTGGCAGGAAGACAGAGGATGCCATCTCTCCCTCTCATGCTTTTATCACTGTTGGAACAATGGGTTTTATTCTTATCTCCCTCTGGCGAGCAGCGAAAGATAAACCACAGGACTTGCAGATTCAGCAAAGAGCTGAGAGATGTAGCTGAAGGAGAAAAACAAACAGAAGAAAAACACTTCTGGGCACTGCAGGCAGGGAGAGCTGGGGCTGCCCCACAGCACATTCCTCAGTGCCTTATGGCTGCAGGTAAGGTGGGAGGAAGAGTAGTAAAATGATTGCACGGATGTTTCTCTCCACTGTCCTTTAGTCTCTGTTTCAGCATTCACCAGATGCCTTCTGTGGTTAAGAGATCTATATCTAGATTTCTTCTTAAAGATTCTTTAATATTAAAAATAAAAAGGTTTCGTTCAGTCACTGTTACTGCACCTTTTACTCTGTATGGATTTTAGCCCTGCTACTTTAAGATCTAAAATGCCTGGTCTTCTAACGTGCAGCATCTTTCACCAAGAGACTGCAACACCCCTGTAATTCCAATAGTGCAGCACAATAGTGACCACCACACGTTTCCTCGGTCCTACAGCTAGTTGTAGCACTGCTGATATTAACTGTTGGGAGAGATTTGAGCTGATGTGCAGACATCCTAATCAGGACTAGTATACACATTGCCTTGTAGAAACTCACACCAAAACCAAATACACAGGAGGCCACTACCTCCCACAGCTTCTCCTTCGTAAGAGATTGTTTATTGCAAGCTGCCTTCTCAATGCATTATTGACACTTGTTTATTGAACAATGTAGAATATTTATATGCAGCTTCCAGATGATATTAGTCTCAGATGCAGAGAGCAGATGAGTAATCCATAGTGCTTACTGTCTCTTTACTGGCTGCCACCATAAACTGAGCATTTGAACAGCTTTAATTAGCAAATGCTACAGTGGTAGGATTTGGATTCTTTTCCAAGAACACAGGACACTATTTCTTAGAATTAATTTAATTTATTAGCACTTGAATTGTTTGTAAAGGTGATGTACATCAGGGGTGCTAAGGTATTACTAATAGTTTTCTGGGTTAGAACTTGCTTGAAGGACAGACAGGCAAATTCAATGTGATTGCTCTGTGCAGTTTAAGCTGTAGTGCAGTCTCCTAATGAGGTTTCATATCCACTCAGTGCAATGAGGAATGCGGAGAATGATAATACTGACACATTTAAAAAACAAAAACAGTAGAAAAAAATGGTATCATCACATTACTCATTATTACTATGCCTTTTTCTAAAGAAACCAAACTAGGAAAAAACAAGATAGAGAGAAGCAGGGTTTAAAAACTTTTTTTTTTCAAAGATAATAGCACATTTATATAGGACATTTAATTCAGAAAAGCATTTTGCCCAGAGATTTTAATTAATTGCATACACGAGACAAAGGCATCACAGGAACTGAGGAAAAGCCCACAGTGATTCTACAGCAAAGATAAAGGATGAGCTGTGAAAGTCACCATCTCCTGCTGATACCCAGGACTTGGGGCTCCCGCTGGCTCCTGCTGCAGGGGGTAAGTGCCACAGGAGAAGTCTGGCGAGCGCAAGGACTTTGTGCATAGTACAACAAGGGGATCATTGCTTGGCCTCAGATGCTGTCCTACAGGGTAGTGAAGTCGGTGCTGGCTGACAAGCAAGCAGAATTACTGTCAGTGAGGTTGCAAGAGCGAAGAACGATTTTAGGAAGGGTCATTCCCTGCATGTATTCAGGGAAATGTAGTATTGGCCATACTTGTTGCTTTACATGAGCTTTTTTTTTTTTAATTGATTTATAATCTCTTTCCAGACTTTTTTTTTTTTAATAATCCTTTCCAATAGGGAACTCTAAAGATAGGGCCAGGGTTGATGACACTAGAGAATGCTGCTTTCTACCAGAAGTGCAATTGCTGAGGCAGAAAGGTGTAATACAGGAAAACGAGTGTGCTATGTTCCAGAGGAGAATGCTTTAAGTATTTCATGCTAGGCCAAAGAACTAGAAGCTGTCTCACCTCTGTTATTCATAATCCTGTCAATACAGAATTCAGTTCAATGGGGATTAGCTCAAATGCAGGTTGGATTTGGCACCTTAATTTCAGTCCAAACACATTTTTTATACATTCACTGGTTTTTACACTTAGCAGATAAAAATGTCTACAGGAACTACTTCTTTTTTTTAAAGGTTTCATACAAAACAAGAAAACTATATAAGCACTGTTGTGGTTTAAGCCACTTAACTACCCATCACTGAAGCCAGGAGAACAATTTACTCAGGCAGCTTCTGAAGATACTTATAAAATGTATGCAGTAGATAGAACAGTGGAACAAGTTCCGCTTGAGTAAGCATGCACTGAATATTTATTGAATGTATTCTACAAGTAAAAACAAGTCAGAGAGAAAGAATATCTTTAAATATGTATTTTCTTTAAATTATAACAAAATAATTTTACTAACCCAACATGGAACATGCCATACTGTGAGAAAAGCTAATTTTGCTTTAACCATTACAGCTGACACTGTGTGGCAGTTTTATTTTCCTGGATGATGCCAGCGACCCCCCCTCCAAATGCATATGCCTCCTCACACACAGACGTGTGCCTTTCTCACGGCACTTCAGTTATGCAGAGCTGCTGCTCTCAGCAAAGAAAGGTGATCCCTGTCTCATTACACATTGTCAGCATGTGCTAACACAAGAAATGGATGGCTAACTACTACACACCCCAAAAAATAGCTTGGCAGGTGTATCTTAGATCCTTAGACTGCTGATGGTGCCCCATGTTCTATAGCAGCAAGGCAATTTTAGCCCCACCTCTCCATGCTGCAGTTCACCATCCCATCAGGTTTGCATATGTGACTGTGATGGGGACATACCATGAGCTGCATTAAAATGTGCCAAATCAAAGTAGAGATTTTCATAGATTGGTTCATTGGGTAGTTTTTAAACCAGGATGATTTGACTATAAAGGTTGTTAAGCCCTCAGCCTCTCTGCAATGCATGGCTTCCTGAGATTTTGAAGAATAAAATGAATATTGGTTCATTGGATTTGTGAGAGGAAAAGTGAAAGTGTATTTTGGTCCTACAAGTGCAGACTTCAAACAAGGTTAATTACCTGAGAGCATGTATCAATATCTATGCACATAAAAATCTACATTTAATTGTAGAATCATAGAATCACAGGCTGGTTTGGGTTGGAAGGGACCTCAAACACCATCTAGTTCCAACACCCTGCCATGGACAGGGACACTGTCCACTAGATTGGGTTGTCCAGACCCCCATCCAAACTGTCCTTAAACACTGCCATGTCTGCGGGGGCTTCCACAACTTCTCTGAGCAATCTATGACAGTGCCTCGACACCTTCAGAGTAAAGAATTTCTTCCTAACATCTCATGTAGACCTGCCATCTTTCAGATTGAAGCCATTACCCCTTGTCCTATCACTACACTCCCTGGTGTCCGGCTCATTCTTTCCTGTAGGACCCCTTTACTGATAAGCTGTAACTAGTTCTCCCTGGAGCCTTCTCTTCTCCAGTCTGAACAAGTCCAACTCCCTCAGCCTATCTTTGCAGGAGAGGCACTCCAGGCCTTGTGACCCTCCTCTGGAGTTGTTTCAACAGCTTCATGCCTTTCTTGTACTGGCTACCACAGAGCTGGATGTAGTACTATAGGTGGGGTCTCATGAGAGCAGAAAAGAGGGGCAGAATCAACTCCCTCGACATGCTGGCCACACTGTTCTTGATGCAGCCCATAACAGGGTTGGCCCTATCAGCTGCTATCACACACTACTAGTCATCAATCAGTACCCCCAAGACCTCCTCAGGTCTGCTCTCAATGCATTCTACGCTCAGCCTCTAGTTGTGCTTGGGACTTTGCCGATCTACATGCAGGACCTAGCACTTAGCCTTGTTCAACTTCATGCAGTTCGCGTGGGCCCATCTCTCCAGCCTGTCAAGGTCCCTCTGGATGGCATCTCTTCCCCCAGCATGTCGACCTCACCACACAGCTTTGCATGATCAGGAAAACTTGCTGAGGGTGCAGTAAATCCCACTTTCCATGTCACTGACAAATCACAGAATCACAGAATTGTAGGGGTTGGAAGCGACCTCCAGAGATCATAGAATCCAACCCCCTGCCAAAGCAGGTTCCCTACAGGAGGTCACACAAGTCGGTGTCCAGATGGGTCTTGAATGTCTCCAGAGAAGGAGACTCCAGAACCCCCCTAGGCAGCCTGTTCCAGTGCTCCGTCACCCTCACCGTGAAGTCTTTTCGCATATTGGTGTGGAACCTCCTGTGGTCCAACTTGTGTCCATTGCTCCTTCTCCTGCCCCCACAGGCCACTGACAAGAGGTTGGTCATCTCCCTTTGTTTCCGACACTTCAGTTATTTATAAGCATTGATGAGACCCCCTCTTAGTCNTCCCATTGGCCTTCCTGGCCACCAGGTCACACTGCTGGCTTATTGCCAACCTGTCACCCACAAGGAACCCCAGGTCCTCCCACACAGACCTCCACTCCAGTAAGCCACCCTCCCAGCCTGTTGAACAAAAGTGTTGACAAAGGTGTTGTTCAATATATTCATTGATTTGTTCTATATATTCATTATTCAATGTATTCATTGATGACCTGGATGAGGGAATAGAGAGCACAGTCAGCAAGTTTGCTGATGACACAAAGCTGGGAGGGGTAGCTGACACACCAGAAGGTTGTGCTGTCATTCAACAGGGTTTAGACAGGCTGGAGAGCTGTGCAGGGAGAGATTGAATGAGATGTAACAAGGGCAAGTGTAGGGTATTGCATATGGGGAAGAACAACCCCAGGTACCAGTATAGGTTGGGGTCTGGCCTGTTGGAGAGCAGTGCAGGTGAGAGGAACCTCGGTTCCTGGTGACAGCAGGATGACCATGACCAGCAATGTGCCCTTGCGGCTAAGAAGGCCAATGGCATCCTGGGGTGTATTAGAAAGGGGGTGGCTAGTAAGTCAAGAGAGGTCCTTCTCCCCTTCTACTCTGCCCTGGTGAGACCTCACCTGGAGTATTGTGTCCA
>VXBZ01009076.1:14162-25300 GCA_013399135.1 Heliornis fulica
GACACAGTACTCCAGGTGAGGTCTCCCGAGGGCAGAGTAGAGGGGGAGGGAGAGGCATGAGCAGAGAGAACGAGGGCAGGAGAACAAGCTGAGCTGTGTGAAAATGATACCAAACATTTCCTGACATGATCATGGAACAGGTTAACCACAGGTTATGCTGATTTCTGCCTCTTTCAACCCGCTCCTAATCCTGTTGAGTCTACCTGGGGCAGCGATGCAGCCCCTGCCTGCAGTATGTGGCCCCCTGAGGTAGGACATCGTGGTTGCCACAACCAGCTCATTCCTGAGGCAGATGTTGCTGCCTGGGGAAAATAAAAANAAAGAAAAGAAAAGAAAAGAAAAGAAAAGAAAAGAAAAGAAAAGAAAAGAAAAGAAAAGAAAAGAAAAGAAAAGAAAAGAAAAGAAAAGAAAAGAAAAGAAAAGAAAAGAAAAGAAAAGAAAAGAAAAGAAAAGAAAAGAAAAGAAAAGAAAAGAAAAGAAAAGAAAAGAAAAGAAAAGAAAAGAAAAGAAAAGAAAAGAAAAGAAAAGAAAAGAAAAGAAAAGAAAAGAAAAGAAAAGAAAAGAAAAGAAAAGAAAAGAAAAGAAAAGAAAAGAAAAGAAAAGAAAAGAAAAGAAAAGAAAAGAAAAGAAAAGAAAAGAAAAGAAAAGAAAAGAAAAGAAAAGAAAAGAAAAGAAAAGAAAAGAAAAGAAAAGAAAAGAAAAGAAAAGAAAAGAAAAGAAAAGAAAAGAAAAGAAAAGAAAAGAAAAGAAAAGAAAAGAAAAGAAAAGAAAAGAAAAGAAAAGAAAAGAAAAGAAAAGAAAAGAAAAGAAAAGAAAAGAAAAGAAAAGAAAAGAAAAGAAAAGAAAAGAAAAGAAAAGAAAAGAGGAAAAAAAAGGTAGGGGGAGCAAAACGAACCCCCAAATCCTTCCCAGATTTATTATGTAAGGAACCAGCTCACTGCACTTGCAAAGAAATTTTCAGGAGATAATTCATGGGATAATAGAGGTAATTGATGACTGTTCTGGGATCGTTAAACCCCTTTCTTTTACTACTACAGGCAAGATTTTAACACCCCCATAGATGCACAAAGCCTATTCACTGACACACTGAGTCACTAATTGCCTTTAAAGTTTCATTAAAAGCAGATTCCTTGCTTAAGAGCAAGTATTAGTCACACTCTGATCAAGGTGCAGCAGGACAGTGTGAGCATGAACCAGTAGCTCAGCTGATGGGGTGGAAATCAGCTGCTAATGCCGTGATTACATTCTCCCCTGTGCAGTTACAATTAGTATCGATAAGCACAAAGCGCCTCGTGGAAATGCATCCCCTTGGCTGGAAAATCAGAATACTGGTGGGAGGAGGAGGCAGGAAGGATGGGTCCAAGCAGGAGCTATTCCCTCTGAGCTGATTTTCATCTTTTCTTGTACTGATGCACAGTGGTGAGAGGGGCATCTGCCCAGGTCATGTGTGCATGCTACTCAAAGCTTGAAAAATGTTTTCAGTTAAGCAAAACAAAAACTGATAATCATAAGTAGCAGGACAGAAGGACCTGCCACAATGACAGCTTTTGTTTTTACACTGTTGTGGGTTTTGCCTTGTCTAGTGCAACTGAGCACTGAAGCAACAGAAATCACAGAAATCATAAAAAACACAGAATTCGAGGCTGGTTCAGGCTGGAAGGAACCTCAAAGCCCACCCAGCTCCATCCCCCTGCCATGGGCAGGGACACCTTCATCAGACCAGGCTGCTCCAGGCCCCGTCCAACCTGGCCTTGAACCCCTCCAGGGAGGGGGCAGCCACCACTGCCCTGGGCACCCTGGGCCAGGGCCTCACCCCCTCACAGGGAACAATTTCTTCCTCAGATCCCATCTCAATCCACCCCCTTCCAATTCCAAACCCTTCCCCCTCTTCCTGTCACTCCAGGCCCTTCTCACAAGTCCCTCCCCAGCTTTCCTGGAGCCCCTTCAGGGCCTGACAGGCCGCTCTGAGATCTCCTCAGAGCCTTCTCTTCTCCAGGCTCAACAGCCCCAACTCTCCCAGCCTGGCTCCAGAGCAGAGAGGCTCCAGCCTTTGGATCATCTCCGTGGCCTCCTCTGGACCTGCTCCAACAGCTCCATGTCCTTCCTGTGCTGGGGACTCCAGAACTGGACACAAGACTCCAGGTGGGGTCTCACGAGAGTGGATCAGAAGGGCAGAATCCCCTCTCTGACCTGCTGGCCACACTATGCCTGATGCAGCCCCAGATGCAGTTGCCTTCTGAGCTGCCAGCTCACGCTGAGCTTGTCATCACTCAGCACCACCAAGTCCTTAAAAACAAAAATCTATCAATTTTGTTGGAATTAACATTAAGTAGATGCCAGATATCAACAGAAGTACTTTAAAAAACAACTCTTTGTCTTTTAGACTTGTATGACATGGCAAGAAATTATCTGCAATCCGTTGAGTTTTTTCTTCACATAAGAAATGGAGTTACAATGTTCCCTTTTTTTCCCTACAGTTTCCCAGCTTTCAGACTCTTAGTTATAATTATTCTCATCACTTCAAGAGAGAAGAATCTGAACATCCAAATACACACAGGAAAAATAACTTCTGTTTTCTCCATATTTATGCCTTCAGGCCCATGTTGCTTAACTCAGCTTTAAAAAACACCAGGATAGACTATTTTTAGGAGATGTTCTTTAAAGTCTCTTCCTGAAAAACAACATTTATTATTTTCTAACCTTTTTATTTATTATTTTATTTAATATTTTATTTATTTCTACACCTTTAGGTAAGAACAATGTGAGGACAAGAGGGAGGAGAAGAAAACCTCCTTCAGAAAATAATCCTCAGTTCCAAAAAATTTCTGTAAAATGCCACCAAAAGAAAACCCCAAAGAAAAAAAATCCAGTTTGTCTCATTATCACCTATTTTCTGGTCTTGCCAGAGAGGCATTGAATGTCCACAAAAAATAAAACATTGAAATATTTTATTCTCATGGTGATTATCCAAGACAGATCATGTAGTGTGCAGTCCTTAGCAACTCTCTTACAGGTGAAAAGAACCAAGCAGTCTAAAGGGAAGATTTTCCACTGACTGTCCCTGGTTTAGGTGCTCAAGCTACAAGGATGATGCTCTTCATCAAGACAGAATCACAGAATCATAGAATCATTAGGGTTGGAAGGGACCCCCAGAGGTCATCTAGTCCAACCCCCTGCAAGAAGCAGGGACACCCCCAACTAGATCAGCTTGCTCAGGGCCTCATCCAACCTGGCCTTGAACATCTCCAAACGTTTCTGAACCCCAGCTTTCCTGAAGAAGAGTGTGGGTGTCTCTCTCCATGATTATAGAACAACAATCAAAAAAAAAAAACCCCAAAACCCAACCCAAGTAATTGTTCAGAATTCCCTAATGGCTGCACACCATCCAGCATTCACTGGAGCCCCCAACATCTTTAGCACAAGATCTCAGTGGGGTCTATGTGAGTAGATGAGTGAAACATCCTGTGCCCTCTGGTTTTGAAAACACAAGTTCTGTGTAGTCACCACATGCCATCTCACTGCTCCTTGTACATGGTTTGATTTCTGTTCCAGTGAGGACAGATAGGAGAAACTTCCCCCATCATTGGGCCTTTTAGAAGAAAGGGCCACCACATCTCCATTCCCTAACATCTCTTTGCATGCTACAGTAGAAAAAGCATGTAATTTATTTATTTTTTTGATGTGGAGGGGTGCAAGATATTTCTTTGGGCTATTTGCATACCAAACAATCTAATAATACTTGAAGGATTTACACAGAATCACGGAGTGTCAGGAGTTGGAAGGGACACTAAAAGATCATCCAGTCCAACCCCCTGCCTGAGCAGGGTCACCTTGATTAAATCACACAGGAACTTGTGTCTTGAATGTCTCCAGAGAAGGAGACCTCTCTGGGTAGCCTGTCCCAGGGCTCTATCACCCTCACAGGGAAAGAGTTTCTCCTGATGTTCACATGGAACCTCCTCTGCTCCTTCACACGTTCCTGTGTGACCTGATGGAGGTGACCCTGCTCAGAAAGGGGGTTGGACTAGATGATCTCCTGAGGTCCCTTCCAACTCCTGATGTTCTGAGATTCTGTGTGATTCTGTCACCTGAGCTTTACCCACGTCTGTTGGGCACAACCTGCACAGGTCCATGCCACAACAAGGTGTCATGTTTTGATAAATACAAAAATTTGAGGCCTCTTGGACGTTCTGGGACTATGGTGGCATCTGATGTTGCACTGAAAGGTCCAACATCATTTCTTCTCCCACCATGCAACCAGTTTCATTCCCAGTCTCGTGGCATGTGGCTAAACTGGAGCCTTGAGTTTGTTCAGTCTCTGTGTTTATGAGAACACATTTTGAAGTTTCATCTGCTGATGGTTCTGCAACAGGACAGACCCGTGTGCAGGACAGCTGCAGCCAGATGTTTCACACAACCACCGCGTTCACACACGGCTTCTCAACTGCTCCAGCAACAAACTTTGGGTGCCATGAACTGCTGTGTAGCACTGCTTGGAGACCACCTGTGCTGGGGAGATCCACATAAGCCCCTTCATAGTTTTGAAATGACTGAAAAGGACTTTGGGAAGAGCTCCTCAAAGCTGGGTTGACTGCTCAACCCTCTGCCTGCAGACATGAGACCACTTCTGCACTTCATTTCTCTTTTTTTTTTGTCCACTCCTAAGGAACTTTGCTTCTAAACAGCCCAATGAGGAGGATTCCCACTGGCAGCTCTTCTTCTTTTTTCAAATCAGATTTATTTTCGTGCCCTTTCTGCCTTTTCTGGCCTGGGGGAGGGCTGCTGGTGCCACCTAGAAGACAGGCATGGATGCTAATCTCAGGGTGGGTCAAAGAAGGTGCTTTAATTAGTCTGGATGTCACACTCATGCTGCTGCTCAGAGGAGCTACTGGCTGGGTTAGGTCTGTGAATATAAATTACAGGATTTCTAGCTGTCAAGTGGCGTTAGGTTTGGAGGCCGTGGCAGATGGCTCCTCGCATGGGTCAGATGTCCATGCAGAAAACTCATTTCAGGGTCACTTCTTTGTTTTGTTTCCCTGAGGACCACACTGATTCCTGCTTCCCATGGAGAAGGGTTTTATTGAGCTCTCAGGGAAGGGAATGATGTTCAGATGCTGCTGCTGAAGTACCAAATCCCTGAGGAGAAAGCAGCAGGTTCAGCTGGACATGCGGGAGTGTGTGTGAAGTGCATTGATTGACATTCCTTTAATCACAGGGTCACAGAGCTGCAGCGGCTGGAAGGGACCTCCAGAGACCACCCAGTCCAACCCCTGCCAGAGCAGGGTCCCCAGAGCAGGTCACACAGGTCAGTGTCCAGATGGGTCTGGAATGTCTCCAGAGAAGGAGACTCCACAACCCCCTGGGCAGCCTGTCCCAGGGCTCCATCACCCTCACCATGAAGAAGTTCTTTCAAAGTTGGTTCCTTCAAGTTAGAATGATGTTAACAAAACTCAATCAAGACTGAAGAACTTGACTGTCATCTTCACTGAAGTTCTTTTGCTGTTGCCAGAGATGTTTAGAGGGTTACAAAGTTCTGTCATCACCACAGGATCGTTAGATCAAGACCCAGGACTCAGAGGCTGCCTGCAGCCAAACTAGAGAATTTGAAGATTCTCTAATCTTCAGCAGATTCAAACACAACCACAGGAGATTAGATCCTGGAGCTGCTTGATGCAATAAATTCTTTCTCCACACACCGAGTTTGGTGGTATCAGGAGCACACTGGAGGTCAACGTGCCAGCTCCAGGCTCGGAGGTGACACTCGGGTCACAAGCTGGGAATGATGATTTAAAATTTGGTTTTGTACAAAACTTGATTTACAATTAAAATTTACAGTTACTAAATCTGATGGAATCAGACTGATCCTCAGGCAAACAGCATTGCTGCCAGTGTGGAGAGGTGCAATCAAATAAGTTCCTATTGCCTCCTGCTTTCCTTTATTATTTTTGCTTTATGCTTTTCCTTTATTTATTTATTTTTTTTAGTAAATGCAGGTGCAGATTAACTTGTGAAACCAAATTATATTTATATTTTCCATGGGTTACAGTAACTATTAAAGAATATGGCACACAAGATTAACTCAGAATAATAAATAATAAACATATCCCTCTACCTGTGTGTCTGTGTATGTGTATATATATATATTTATAAACCTGTAGCTATATACCTGTCTATATCTCTATGTACAGATATATAGATATATTTAGGCATTCATATATGCATGTGACTAACAGAAAGAATATTACAGTTTACTAATGCATCTCTAAAATTAACTGTGCCAACAATCATTGTTGGCATCAAGCATTGGGACAGGCTGCCCAGGGAGGGGGTTGAGTCCCCATCCCTGGAGGGGTTTAACAGACGGGGAGATGCGGTGCTTGAGGACATGGTCTAGCGGTGACTTGGTGGCGGTGGGTTAATGGTTGGACTGGATGATCTTGAGGGTCTCTTCCAACCTGAACAATTCCATGATTCTGTGATTATATAAGTGAGGGGAGCTGAAAAGTTGGCCAGGGTACCCTTTCCAGCACTGTAGATCACTGTAGGTCACTGACTTTTGAATTTCTCTTTATTTTCTTCCTCTTTCTCCCTTAAATCCTTTGATGTGATTTTAGCTGAGGACTGAGGTAGATGTCACTGAGTGCTGGTCACCGATGAGGTCACCACGTGTTTGGATTTGTCCCTGCAGGTGGAAGGTGCTGCTCTCCATACTCCACCACTCCTAAAGGGATTCTGCCAGGGTCTGGCAGCCTGGAATCAAAACAATCTGGTCAGGTAAATTAAAGTGAGGTGGGAAACCTGAAACAGAAGGCACAGCCCAGAGTGCAGATGTTGCAGCTCAGCAGCTTCATTTCAAAGAGAAGATGTGGGCTTCACACTGCAGGGATGTTCCTGTGAAGAGTCTGCTCATGGACTGACTGTGGCAAGGTGAAGAGGATGGTCTCAGGCACCAGGCATGAGAATCAGAGTCCTCAGCCCAGATTCACGCTGTGAGAGAACTATCTAACCCTGCTCAGGACCAACCAGGACCAGTTCTGAAGGTGTACAATGAGGAGAAGACTTCCCAAGTTGGTTAATGTCCCTGTGAGGTGCCATGGTGGTGGACACACTGCTTGCACGTTGGAGAAAGTCAGACTTGGTTGTGCACAAGTGAATTCAGAGTTAATGAGAGCACTGAGGGGGTGTGGGAACTGAGGCTGAGCTTGGAGATGAGCTGATAGAGATGACAGGTTGGGCTGAAAATGCAACCTGAAGCTTGTGGAGATGTTCACTTTAGGCTCTGGCATGTCAGAGGGTTCCTTGTCCACAAAACCCTCATAAACCACCTCTCAGATGCTCTACATGCCCAGGCAGCCCTCTCAGCAGGAACCCTGGGTATGACCCAGGGTCTTTACCAGTCTCATGATTCCAAAATGTTTCTGCACCCTGATTACTTGTTTTTCTCATGGGCTCTGAGATGAGCTCTGAGCACATGTTGAAGCCAGGATCCTGTCAGCAGCTCTGTGCTGGGCAGAGACATCTGCTCACAGTCAGCCAGAGGGAAGTGCTCATGCAGCAGGATCGTGGAATGAAGCAGATCCCTCACACAAACCCACCTGGATTAAATCCCTAATTCAAAATTCTGTGGAAAGGCTCAGCTCAAGGTGTTTTTTTTCTTAGTGGATAAAGGTTTTGCCCTAAGGAATCCTAAGCCCAGGGTACACTGCACAGTTCATGAAGTTGCTTCACTTACAGAAAAGGAGTAGTTTTATGGGCACCAGAAGTAGCAAGCCCAACCTCCCTGAGGATTCCCATCTCTTGCATGACTGAACTTGATGTCAAAAGGAAGCTAAAGATCCATTTGAAGTTTTCCCTGTCACTAAAGAACTTCTAATGTCTCTTATTTTTTGGCATGAACTCTCCAGGGTATTAGAAAATACCATCAGTTGTTATATCTTCTACAGCAGCTGCAGCTCCAAAAGGCTTTTCTGCCTGGCTGTCTCCTTCATGGACCCCATAGGAACTTTGCAACACCTGCAAGTCTGTGACTGGGGCTGGCCAAGGGAGCTGAACTCTGCTCTGGGACCTTGACATACATGAACACTCTGTCTCTGTGCACCAGCTTTGACCCTATTGCATCTTTCAGCACCTGCAACCTTCAGTATCAGCCTTTTCTTCATTCCAGGACAGATAAATGAGCAAGATTCTTATGTCCCTGAAAAGTTCTTCATAGAATCATAGAATTGTTAAGGTTGGAAAAGACCCTTAAGATCATTCATGTACCTATTACTTGACCTATAGGGTGACTTTCTACCTATTACTTGACCTCTATAGGGTGACTTTCTACTAGAACAGGCTTAGTGCTTCTTTGCCTTGTTGACCTGGGTATGAGAGAACCACAGCCAAGCTGCAGGTTAACTTCTCACATTCTGTCATGCCAGGGTTGTTTTCCTCTCCTGGGATTTCTCAGTTTATTTGGATTAATGCTGGATTAAAGCATTCATCCAGCTGAAGGCCAAAAGAGTCTGAGAATATCTAGTGTAACTTGCAGGCTGATGCAATTTCACCCAGTTACTCCTCTGCTGAGGGAGGTAGTTGCATTTCTGAGTTACCTGCCCGGTAGAACAGTGATCCCACCTTTATTCAAGGACTTCAGGGGAATATCCCACCTCCTGGATGTTCTACTTCAGTGATTCCTTGCCCCACTCTTTATCCATGTGTGACACACACAACTTCATGTTATGTTCCTGCTCACATCATTAACAAATCCTTCAGGTTTTCCACTCCCATCTTTTTGATTGTAATCAGTCACCCCATAATCTTCTCTTTGGCAGATCTTTACTGCATTGAGCATTAATTATCTGTTCTTCTGAAGCTCTGGTCTGTGTGAGCTATGGTCACATACTGGGGATTCAGGCAGAGACCCTCGACTGCCCAAGCTGCTGCTGACCACGTCACCGTGCTGTGTCGGTCACTCCCTGGTCATGTCACTGGTTTAGATGGTGCCCATGCTGTGGGTTGGGAAAGGAGCAGCCAGGGAGCATCACCACAGTCCTCTGCAGGTTGCTGATAGTGCTGATGAGCTCTGACCCTGCAGCACCTCAGCCTGTTCCTGCAGCACCCATCACCTTCCACCAGCCCTCAAGAGGGTTTTGGTGACTTCTTGTACCTGCAGACAAATCAGATGGCGGCTGAGTCTGACAGGAGGAGAAAAGCCACTCCCCCACTGGTTTGTATTTTGTCATTCCTTGGTCTTGGATGCTCACATGGCCCCTTTACAGCACTGTAAACCCTTCACCACACCCATAAAACCTTTTCTGCTGCGTGTCCCCGTGGCACTGCCTGCTCTGGGGATGGGGATGGCACATTTCATGTTCTCTCACTGTCAGGAAAATTTGTAGGTGCTGGTCATTGCTTTGCCTTCTGTTCTTCCCCTCCAAGGAAGCTTCAAAGTTGCCATTAAAGCTTTATCCTGGATTCACCCCCAGCAAAGACCCCAGGACTAGGGGATCTTGCTCCTCTCTATCGGTAGGGACCGTTTAAGTGATAAGCTTTGAGGTGAAACTCCTGCTTTGGGGGTACATGGTCAGACTTGTGTTTGCTTCAGTTACTCATTTCACTTGGCTTCACATCTCAGCACCATCTGGTTCAGTTAACAAATGTCCAGCTGTCACTTAATTAGGAGTAATAAACCTGTCTCTCACACAGGGCCGATGGTACCCCCAACCACACCAAGCCCCAACGCCTCTCTGCCAGCCATGGAGACACTGGATGGCCAAAACCAGTTCTCCTGCATGATTTCCCTTGGCATTGTCCACACAGCAATGAGGCCACACACAGCAGTACCTGCGTGGGGCAGCCCCTGTGTCACAGGGGAAGGAAGCCTCATCCTGGGCCAGACCAGGGGACGGGCAGGCCGGTGGCCATCCTGCTTTTTTGTGTTTTATCACAAATACAGACCTTGCTGTGGCACATCACAGACACTTATTGGCTTTTCTGGGATCTCTGCACTTCTTTTCACTGCAATTTCTCCTTCTAGAGAACTTCTGTTCTCCCTGCCCAACATCTCAGTTCCTGATAACTGAGGAGAAAAAGAGATTTTTCAACTTGGGAGTTTGTTGGGGTTTTTTTTTCTACAAAACTTGGAAGTTTACCAGGACTTTCCATGAGGAAAAAAATCTCCATCCAAAGCTTCACTCCTCTTCCTGTCCTCAGAAGGTCTCACATGGGGACATCTGCTACCTCCTAAGACCAGAACACTTCACCTGCTTCCCAATTTACCTGTCGCTATGTCCAACCACTTCACCTGCTAAAATTTTTCCAGGTGATTGTTGTTGTTTCAAATGTTGCCAGAGAATAAGATGGAGCAAATTTTCATCAAGCATTGGAATGGGCTGCCCAGGGAGGGGGTTGAGTCCCCATCCCTGGAGGGGTTTAACAGACGGGGAGATGCGGTGCTTGAGGACATGGTCTAGCGGTGACTTGGTGGCGGTGGGTTAATGGTTGGACTGGATGATCTTGAGGGTGTCTTCCAACCTTAACAATTCCATGATTCTATAAATGAGGGGAGATGAAAATTTGGCCAAGGTACCCTGTCCAGGTCTGTAGATCGTACTGAAGCCAAGCAAGATGGCTTTAGCTGTGGAGAATTCAGCTGTCGTGAACAAAGCACCCGCCCTACGGAACCAGTTGGAAGTGACAGCCCCTAAGAAGGAGATAATTCAACTATGGTCCAGAAAATGATGTGGACTCCATCAATGTCAGAGCTGTTTTGTAACACATTCCTTATCTTAACCCATAACTCCAGCCCCAAATGAACTTTTGAAGCAACAAATTGACTTCAGACACTCGTAGTAGTAAATCTGGTGGCAGCTGGAAAACCTGCTCTACTGCCTGGACTTCCATCTCCTCTGAGACTTAGGAACAAAAATCTCAGCACTTCACAGGCCTGTTGGCTTCTGCCAGCTGCAGAGCACAAACCCCACAGCTGTATCCCAGGGAAACTGCACAGACTGGTTTTAATTAAATTATTTGTCTGTTTTTTTGGTTTGGGTTTTTTATTTCCCTGTGCCCAATTTAGGGCCAGGGCTAGAAACAGAGGTCCTCCATGAAGGTACTGCCTGAAACCCTGTTGATAGCACTTCTGCCCAGCTGGGGGG
>VXBZ01009076.1:50554-77118 GCA_013399135.1 Heliornis fulica
CTCATGGTCACCCTGCTGTTCCCCAGGACCCCCAGGTCCCTCTTAAGAGACCCCATTAAGTCCCATTAAGATGGAACTTTTTATGGGTCCAAGATGGAACATAGAAAGTTCCATTTCCCCTTGTCTTATCCCTGGCCAACATCAAGAGGAGTCCAGACTTTTGTGATGTCATGTGTTAGGAACATCCCCCCAGACTCCCTGGAAGCACTGCAGCAGGCAAAGCTGCCTTTGGATGTGACACTTTGTTCTCACTGGACAGGGATAAAATTGCAACACACAACTCAAGAGTGTCCAGGGTCTAGATGAAATGAACAGACAAAAGCACATGTCTTCTTACTAAGGAAACATTATCTCTGTCTTAAAAATTTAAAAACACATAAGGAAAACCAAATACATTAACACAGCACTACCTCTACAAAGTCTGTCATCTTCTCCACTCCTCTCCGGTCGTTCTGCACGGCGTTGTAGGACGTGTAAACACGTGGCTGCCTCATGTGTGCAGGCTGGGTGGCAGTGCCATGCAAAATCAACTTCCAGCTCACAATCCTTCCCTCATTTTGGATCCTTCTGGACTGAAAGGCAAGAGTGGCATTAGCACTGGTTCCCAGGGCACGAGAAGAGGAGACAGGGCACTGGACTACAAGGTGGATTGAAGTGACTGCAGTAACTTACAAGGATTTCAATATGTAAATTTAGACAGTGATTTGTGAGCTCCAAAGGAGTGATACAGGAGACACAGGTTGTATCACCAAGTGGGATTTAATACAATGGCTGAAGTACTACAGACATTCACATTTTCATGCAAAGTAACTATTAATTAATCATGTAAGCATCGATGGAACTTTGTCACAACACAGAACATTAAAATTACTCAAGTGGTAATTTGTGTCTCAGTACTTGCTCACTGAGCCAGTCCTCAATTCCTTCACACAGGTTGATTTTCTAACAGTAATGTGGCAGGATAATCTACAACAGCAACCTGAAACACAGCCCGTGGAAGTGACCCCCACCATGCTTGTCTGCTGGTTTTGGTGGTGGTATTTAAACAGTAGGAAGGGGAACAGACAGGTACAGAGGACAATGAAACTTTATTCTACCAAAGCTTCCTCCAGAATTTTTGCTCAGCCATTTAGTGACTGAAGACAAGTGCTGGAGCTGTTCTTCTCTAGCACAAGTCTACCACAAAGCTGCATAACCCACATACCAACTACACCATGAGCCACCCTGCAGTGGGTAACCTCAGTGAGGGTTCTTACTAAGAAAACTTACTTCAGGAGTCACAAAACCCTACAAGGTGAGGAAGGAATGTGTCACCTCTTGAAGGTAACTATGAGCAAGGTTTATTCTAAGTTTCAGGAACCTCTCACTTGGAAATGGAAAATGTGAGATAATGGACAACCAAACGCTTTTCTTAACGTCGTTCCAAGAAATGCATTATGTTAATTACAAAGAGCAGGATGTCTGTAACCATGGGGTTATCTACAAGCCTGCAGTATCAACACTATGCTGGTGATAGTAATATTTACTCCTACTGCCTTGTCCATCTGCTGAGTACTTGGCATTATTCACAACCCAAGGCAAACAGGGGCTGGTGCTCGGTGTCTGACAGGAAGCGTTTGGTCTGTGGCAGGGCCTGACCCGTAACAACAAGCTCATTAACGGACAACTTCAATTAAATTCTCCAGAGATGAGTGCATGGGATCACCCTCTCTTTGAGGAGAATGACTTTTCAGCTGCCTGATCAAGCAGCTTTATTCTGGTGTCTCGCTGTTGTAACCCATATCCCCAGGAGGTTTTAGTAAACGTATTTATTTCCTGTCTGTAGATTTCTTGGCTTTAATCATTAAACATTCCTCACCAGTAATTACTCTGAGAAAGAAGTCAGGTAAAGGTATACATCAGAATAGCTTTCTGAGGTCACCAGAAATTCATTAATTCAGGGTTAATTAAAATCTATGCTGATGCACCAAGACTAGATCTATCCAGTGTTCTTTTCTGCAGAACAACCTGATTTGCAGTTAACCACACGTTAATTTGATTCCATACCTCACTCCACGAGTTACAGAAAATTCCATTAAGTGATTTCTTCCAGTCAAATATTAATGGGTGAAAAACACAGGCACTGAATTTTTTCTGACAGGTACATGCCAGCAGAACGAGGAGGGGGCGTTGAGTTCATGTAAAGAACAAGAGAACCTGACCCTGTTGTTCTTTTCCAATCTCTAACCCATTTGGTGTACAACACATATTTGGTGTAAATAAACTCTTGTAGCTTGCTCAGCCAGAAGACTCCCTACTCAACATGATCTGTGGTGGTCCACCATCATTTCATCCGTGTTTGCTTCCAACCACTGCAAGCTGACACACAGACACACTCACCACATCAGTAATCCTTAAAACCCAGGTGCCTGCTGGATTCTCTCCCCACGTGTGAACAGACATGAAGTCCCAGTTCTTGAAGCCATTGGGAGACTTGTCTCTCTCTCTCTCAGCCAGCAGGATGGTGCTGGTCCCTGTGTGGAAGAGTCACAGTAGTGGCTGTTATTTTTCACATGGCTCAGCTTGCACAAGACCCAGTGCACAGGTAGCCTGGAGAGCTTGTGGAACAGGAAACATGGTGTTTCTGATCAAAGGCTCCAGCTCTTTGAGGTCCTCTCCAGCCCCAACCATTCTGTGATTTATTCTGTCATTATTTCCACTGCAGTATTTAAGAGCATAAAACCCAGCATATTAGATAAAAAGCTACATCTTGCTTAATGTTTAATTCCTAACACACAAAAAAATAGTAGGTGCACACAGAGAAGCAAAAGCAGCAGAGTTCAGACACAGACAGTATTTTCCACTGATGAACAGGTCAGAAAACTTCAAGATGGAAGCCTGGAAGGCAAACCAGCTCACTCTGTGATTGTGAAATAACTCCCCATCCCTGGAGACCTTCAAGGCCAGGTTGGATGAGGCCCTGAGCAAGCTGATCTAGTTGGGGGTGTCCCTGCTTCTTGCAGGGGGGTTGGACTAGATGACCTCTGGGGGTCCCTTCCAACTCTGATCATTCCATGATTCTGTGATTCCATGAAACCAAAGGCTTATCCTGAGCTCATCACTGTCTTCCTCTGTGTGTGTGAGTGGATATAAATTGCTACAGCCTGGAACTCCAACAGGGTGAGAAGCATGTGCTTTGTTATTATTATTATTATTACTAAAATGCTGCAGTTCACAGGGAGTTTCTGCATCTGAAGAGATTCTGTTGCACAGTAGGAAATTTGCTGTGCTTGTTTGCATACAAGGAGAGAGCAAGGGAGCTGTATTTACATAAGAAGGAGCCAAGGAGCCCCAGGGAGCCTGATCCAGAGCTATAAATATATTTAAAGGTAACACCATAAATACAGAAAAGGAATGACACACATTCAGCAGCAGCTGCTTTGCAGGAAAATGGAAAAACAGCAAGAACCAGGGGAAAGAGCAGTTTAACCACGAAGGCAGCAGGATGATACCGTGGAGGCAGCAGAACTGGAGCGCTGCTGACTCAGCTGAACCCACAGAAACACATACAGAGATGAAGAACATATTGCAGCCATCACTTTGGAAAAAAGAGGTGGGTTTTTACCAAGCTGAAGCCATGCCTCCTACACATTAGCAGCAGAACAGTGTTGTGGAGTGAAATATCTCTACAGAGCTGCTGTTGCTGTCATCTCCATGACGTGCCTTGAGACAGCACCTACATGTTTTCCCCAACTCAAACTTATCTAAGGAATTAGATCTGAAAATATCACTGAGTCAAAGGTGAAACATCTCACAGCAACACTGTTCCCACAGGACAACAGGAGAACTTGGAGAAGGAAGACTTCAGGTTTGGTTTCAAGGAGTCTCAGACAAGACAGGGATTGAAAGCACACTGTATGTGGAGACTCTTCACCCTGCTCTCCAGTGAGGTCCCACAGTAACATGGTCAAGGCTCTACTGGCTTATTATTACTAGATTAGGCTTTAATGTTGGTAAATTAGAGACACAGAATCTTTCAGGTCACAAAGACCTCTAAGAACATCAAGTCCATCCACCCTGTCCTGGAGTGCCAAGTCTACACATGTTTCCAACACTCCAGGAATGGTGACTCCACCACCTCCCTGGGCAGCCCAGTTCAAGGCCTGACCTCTCCTTCAGGGAAGACATTTTCCATAAACTCCACCCAAAACCTGCCCTGACTCCACTTCAGACCATTTCTGGTTACTTGGGAGAAGGACTCAACACCCACCCAAAATTAGATCAGCCTGATGTTTAAATTAACACATGAAAGCTTGTCTGTTTCTTCTAATTCTATCAGGTGATCTAACAGACCTTACTCTCCACAGAGTTGTTGGGGAGTTTATGTTGGGGCTTTTTTCCTCTCCTTGCAGTGTTGTTTCATGGCACTGTGAAGACACCTGCTAGCACAGCTGTGCTGAAGGGCCCAAAGGAGACACTGTGCTTTTAAATTCCATTAGGGAGACACAGTGACACGACATCCAGAAATCTTGGGAGTCACATCCCCTGGTTTTGATTGGTTTATGGAACTACAGGCAGGTTGATAAGTACTGTTAAACTATAATTTGCTGTTTGACAGAAACTCTCAGTTTTTAAAGGTCCTGTTGACAGAACAAAAATGTAGTGGAAGTGGTGCCTTCATCTTCTGAGGATTACCAAACCTCTTCTCACAAAAACAAGCCAGAATGCATGAAGACTGGAAAGGGGTTTCAGAGAACCAGTTCTGTTTTGTCCTCAGACTCATTTGCTTGAGGGGACAAGCTCTCTTTGGATGAGGGAGTTGGGCTTGTTCAGCCTGGAGAAGAGAAGGCTCCAGGGGGACCTTAGAGCTGCCTTAATGTCCCTGAGAGGTGCCTGTCAGGAAGCTGGGATAGAACTGTTCCTGAGGGCATGGAGTGATAGGACAAGGGCTGATGGTTTTCAACTAGAAAAGGGGAGATTTAGGTTGGGTGTTAGGAGAAAAAGTTCTCCCCTCTGAGGGTGGTGGGACACTGGCCCAGGTTGCCCANTCCTATCCTATCCTATCCTATCCTATCCTATCCTATGACATATTTAGCTCTTTGTAAACCACTCAAAAACATTGGAGGTGTTTTTTTTTATTTAAATAAATGTTAAACACCACAGCAACACAAACAAAAAGTGCCCCTGCCTCCCGTACCTGACGGAGATACCAGAGTGACATGAAGATCACCTCTGCGGGAATACTCAATCGTTGCTTCAAGCTGCACATGCTCCAGAGATGAAATAGAGTTTTCCTGACCCTCACAGGCTTTTGTGGGAATTTCAATGATGACTTCTTCATTTGCTCTTAACAACCTGGCAAAATTACAGGAGTTGGTTGATTACTCACAGAACCTTCTGATTCTGGATCATCGTGTGATGTGCCAACAAGATGTTTAACACATATCTCAGAATAAGACAGAAGTAAAGATTCATTTTACTTTCATTATTTCCAATAAAAACCACGTGAAGTTATGGAAGCACAGGTAATACTGAAGTGGAACAAGTGACAGGCACTGCTTGAGACAGACACACCCTGGAAGGATGCAAGCAAGCCTGACCATCAGGGTTTTCTGTCAACACTTGGCTGTCCAGCAGAGACTACATGGAAACAGTCTTTGCAGGCAGCTGCATCACACCACTATATCTGCTTATACTTGTCCAAATATCCAGAGGAGCTGTTACAATGGAGTTAAGATACTGCAGCAGGTACAGACATGTTAACTCTTTGTAGTCAATGCCATCTCAAGGACAAAAGCAAACCTATTGTGTCGGTTCTCTGTACTGAGAACTAGTGTGCATAGAGCTCTCTGCACATTTCCAGGGCTCCTCGTGAGATTGGGGTATCTAAACCTCCAAATAAATAGTTCTAAACTCAGAACTGTGGGATCTTTGCTTTTATAATGCAACCTGGAGGACTGCAATAAAAATACATAAACAGCAAGTATTACATCGACACTCCGGAAAGGAGAGAGCCCATAAAAGCAAACTGATAGTGAAACAGCATAAATAATAAGGTTACCAGGCAGTGACACTCTAAAACACTGAAGTATGTTTCCATAAACAGATTTTTTTGTGCACTCAAACAGTGTAATTTCAATCTTTGAAATAGCTGGGTTATTTTCTAGACAACAGATCCGTAAGTAAACAAGTGGAGGCTAAAAAATGGTCTCTATATCCTTATTGATTAACCAGCTCAGAGACTGATTATGACTTGCCTGCTGGTTGAGTTCAGTTTAGGCTGACTCTGCAGAGAGCACTCGTGGATGTGGCTGCTAGGCCTTTTCAGAGAGCCTTTGAGACACTTGTGTTTCATGGGAGATGTGCTATGAATGTGACTAAAGCTCCATATATCACCTTGGTTTCTACATATACTACACTGTCACAGCAGGAGAATTGATGAGGCCGATTACACATGTATTTTTAAAAATCCCTGGGAGACTTTGTTATCTTTTTATTCATCTCCTGATAGCAGTCCAAACATTCATATCTTATCTGCTCAGGCTCAGTCTCACAGGATCATCCATCCACACACTGGCTGCACAACCAGACATAATAATCTTATTCTTTTTTAAGGCTTCATGCTAGTGACTTCTGGCAGCCTTGCACTAAAAAAAGCAAGAGAACCAACGCTGCCTGCCTGCCCCCGAGGAGCAGAGTGAGGCAGAGCCAAATGAATCAAAAGAAATCTCAGAGTCTGGCTCGGAACAATCGGTGCAGAATACCATCCTTCAGGCTTTACTAAGACAGATAAAAGCTTGAGTTATGGCTAATGCCAATCCTTACCTTGGTTCAAAGCTTTTGTCTCTGACAATACACTCTCTCTTTTCTGGGACACCTTTCCACCTTTTGGGATCAGCCAGATCTACCAAGGCGTTGGCGTTGAGCAGTCCAAACCCAAACCTGCTGTTAACCATCAGTCCTGCTCCATTCTTCTTCCACCCTGGATTTCCAGCCAGGGGGTCGTATTCGGAGGTCCACACTACCAAGTGCTGCATATCCCTCCAGGTTAGATCTGGGCTGTTGAGGAAATGTTACTGGTTAATTGCTTCAGGGCCACCTATCATTTTTTTCTCAATTATTAGCTTGCAACAGTACATGCTCTGAATGTATATGGCACCCCCTTAATTTAAAATATAGAACTGGTCACATGTTTGTCCTCACAGCACTTCCCCAGGTACACAAGCTTCCTGCATACATGAAGAACTGGTGTCTAGCAAGACTAGAGTCCAGCTCTCCAAAATTATTTGTGAATTTAAAGTTAAGTAGCAAAACTAGTGTTTCCTACCAGTCTTTGTGGGACCTGGACTTTGAAAATTCACCGGGTATTTGACTCTGTGATTAACTCAACCCTTTAAAACACAGACCCAGGTTTCTTGGATTCTGTCATCAAAAAAGTAGGCAACAGAAAATGGAGTTGAACCTCCACCATTCAAGTACTCAGTCTACACTCTAATGCCTGAAGCACTTTCTGTGGAAAAGCCACTGCCCTGTCCTGTCCTGATCATTCTCACTGGCTCCAAGACTTATTTTCTGACTGCCAGCCCTACGAGATCTCCACCTGCCAGCTCCCTGACAGCTATGATGACAGTCCACCCTGGGTACCTCCCATTTCATGTCTCATTATTGGCAGAAAAGGTTCAGTAAGTTGACTAAAGACTTAATTTAAACTCCTGTAACCTACTGTCTTCAAATTATGTTCTGGTGACACACGCCTCACTGCCCTGAAGTGCAATTGACCAGAACTCAGCAAACAATTGTTGCCAATGCACAGAATGGATTAGAACTCCCTGGTCATCATGATTTACTTGTGTTGGTTCTGCTTTGCTAGGCAGGTGCTGAGGCAAGTGGCTGCCTATTTTTTCTCATCAGGCTGAGCAAGCCTGAGTGATGAAAAGCAGAGCTGCAGCGTGAGGTGGTGCTGGTTTCAAACAGAGAACATTTTGGGGAAGATGTCAGGGTGGCTGGGAGAGAGGATTTGCAAAAGGAAAGTGTGTGACATCTTACTTTGCTTCCAGTGCCAGGGCAAAAATTCCTGCTGCCAGTGGTGCAGATGCAGAGGTCCCAGTGTGAGTCTCTGTACACTCGTTGTGAAGATCAGCACTTGTCTGACAGAAAAAAAAACCCAAAAACCAGATTGGATGAATAAACAGTTGTAAATACAGCCATATCCACACTCACAAACATAACCCTGTATCCTTTACCTGGTATCTACTAATACTCTCCTCACCAGCAGAAGAAGTGATGGATGTTTAAATCAGTTCATATTTCAATCCACTCCTTTCACTTCAACTATAATTTTTGTATCAAAACGCTTTGTGTTGGAACAAAATACTCCCACACCGAATATCTTATTTTATTCTAAGGTTTCACAATAAGTGTTTCAGGCTTACTGGTGAATCATAAAAACAGATCATTGTGTTGGGCCTAGAACATTTAAAATTACTGCTTGCTAGAAAATTACTCATAGGATTAGTATTGGTGTTCTGCTCCCTCTTCAGCAGAACTATAATTTGCAATGAAACACGTGCGTTATTTGGAAATTAAATACCAAACTCATCTGCCCCTGTATCCACATCTTGGCCACAAAGAGAATCCACTTAGGAAAGACTGATCTCCCGGCCAACTTGGGATGACATTTCTTTAATCCTCAACCTTGTAGGCTATTGTAAAATTAGCATCCAGCAGGGCTGAACAGAAATTACAAGTGCTCCTACATTATTTTATCACAGCAATTTTCTGCAGTACAAGGTATTTCTTGCACATTTAATGAAGGCACACAGGCTGCACTGCCTGCTTGCTGAGTACCTTTCACAGGTTTGGAAGCACTATTGTTGCTGTTGTAAGTGGGAACTCGGAGGCTGACAATCTCAGAAAAGCTAATGGCAAGTTATATCAGAAGGGCTGACTCACAGTACACTAACTTCACGGGTTCTCTTTCCTCTCTACATCTCTCTTCATCTCTCTTTTCTGAAGAGTGGGTCCAAATCACACTCCATGCAGGGACCTCTGTCACACACAAGCAGCAGGCAAATTCAGCATGCTAATTTAAATGCACAACGATTTTGCTTAGCTCTACAGCAGATGATGCTCCAGGAATGCAGTCACTTTTTTGGATTACAAATCCATCAGTGTTTCAAGGCAAAAGCACAAAGCACATAACATAAAGCAGGCACTTGAAACCCAGCAGTTAAGAGCTCTTGTTTACTTGCATATATAACATATTTCTAGCAAAAAACCACCTACAATTCTTTGGTCAGTGTAATCCCCACTGCTGTATGCCGTGGCCAGAGTTGAAGAGCACTTCTCTGCATACCAGGGAGAAAGGCCTTGCTGAGAAGCACTGCTAATGGAGATAGTGTAGATGCTGTCAGTGTAGCCATCACAGTCACAGTTGTCACCCTGCCGGCCTCCGTTCCCAGAAGCCCATACAAAAATGGAGCCTTTCCCGTTTCGGCCCTAGAGAAAATGGAAATGAGCGGTTATCAAAGAGGCTGAAGTCTCTCAACATATTCCTAGCAACCCCAAAAGCCTGATATATCAAATATTTTCAGGTAGAAAAAGGCAATTTTCCACAAATCCATAAGAGAGACATATGAAACGAGCTGCTTGAGTACCCTGCTTCACACCCCACAGTAGTCTGAGTCTGACTGCTGTAGGTTTAGTGGTCCAGGTACAGAAACTGTCCTCAGAATAAGTTCTTAAGTTAAAAACAGAGCCTGTGCTCTACAGGTAAGTTTTCCCACGTGCTGATGTTTTGATCCTGAACATTTCTAGGAAAATGCCCTTTTTTTATTTATTTTTTTCTTCAGAAATGTCAAGTTTCCCGGGGTTTATTTCCCTTGCCCTCCCTGTAGCCACAGAGGCACGGGTGAGCAGCACGAATGATGTACATGACATGGCCTCTCTGCAGCAATTCAAGGAGAACCAATTTCAACTGGTTCACATGAAACTCTGTGAACCAACAAGCGCATCTGACTGCAAACCCTGCCTTTTCTTACAAATCTGCAGGCCAGCACCACCGCTCTCCAGGCTCATTCCCCGCTCCGGCCTGCAGCGTAACGAGGGAGCAGCAGATAACAACCGATGCTGACAGCTGACAGCGTGAAGCCCATCACAGCTATCATCGAATAAACACGCCTCATCCTATCCAGTCCTAAGCTGTGATAGTCCTTCAGAGGGGAAAAAAAGAATATTTTCCATGTGAAAAAGCACCAGCTCGTGTGTTGTTCATTATTAATTTGCTGGAAACGGGAGTTGAAACGCAGATTTTTATCATCCCACTCAGATGAGACTTGCAGTTATTCATGCAAGGGCTAGGCCATTTTTAGCACTTAAAACATTAAAAATAAAGACTTGGAAGGTTCACAGCTGCTAAAATAAGGACAAGCTACGTCAATCATAGAAAATGAGATAGTATCATCCTTTGTGAGTAAAGGCTGTGGCCCAGGACAGTCTGGTCTGCATCAGCACTTGCTTTGACTCCACTCAGAATCCCACTTAAGTCAAGGCCCAGGCTAAAGTGCTCTACCAGGCTAGCAGTGAAGGCATCAGGGATGGGAGTCACTGGCAAGCCCAACTCTGGCTCACTTTGAGTGGGGACTATCCAGACCCTTGCAAAGAGGAGCCAAACACATTCATGGGTAAATAGGAAAAGTTGTAAAAATAAGATACATTCTTTGACAGATGACCTGCTTTTTCAGAGTTAGACCTCTCAATGCTGGTTCCTTAATTAGTGTCTTTAATTCTCCCTCTTCTCTTACTGCCTACCTATGGGCTTAGGTATCTGTTTATCACCAGCCCACTCCTCTGGGTCTCCTGTCTGCCTTCAGAGTTTGTTTGTCATCTGTCAGACCCTTCTTCTGCTCTCCTTCTGTCTGCTATTGTTAACTGCCTTTTTTTGCAAAATCACCTTTCTCTCTGCTTCTGTCCTCTCAGGCTCCCATCCTCCATTTCTCTTCTCTCCTGTCTCTGATTCAGTCTTCCTCACTGTATTAGTGTCTGTACATCTTTATCTGTCTTTGCAACTCACTGGCAAGAGCAGGAGCAGTTTAGCAATACATCCCCTTTGCACCCTACTTACCTTCCAAACAGATCCAAAAAAAGACCTGTATAAACATGGTTTCCAATAGTCTTCATCATGTGTTTTTACTATCCTCACTGAAATTGGATCATGATATGCACCAATTTATAAACTAATGCAATTAACATAATACAAACCCATCCACAGGGTGCTAAAATGCATCACTACTTCACACAGGAAAGCATTCACAAAGCAGAAATTTTGTATTAAATTTTATAGGCTTTCAGTGCAGAAATCCAATTACTGTTCAGTGCAAAACAAGCAGCAGAGGAAAGTGGGGGTAGGGCGAGACAAAGGCAGCAAAAGTAAGGATGGAAAAAAGAAATCTCATCTGTGGAGAACGGCAGCTTAAAACCATTTTAGAAACATCTGATGGTTGTTTTTTTAGAAGTCCTGTTCCATCTGGTGGTTTCTCTGACCTCTACTATCAAAACCCATCTCCTCCTTTTCAAATATCTTTGAGCAAAGAGAGCACAAACCGTTTTCATTTCGTAACCGGTATCAACCATTTCAAAAACCTGTTCCCTGCCACATGCTCCTGCATATTTCTCTTAAGTATCATACCTGTTTTATCCCATACTCAAAAGCCTTTTGTGCCAGTCTCCCAGGTCCCTCCACAGTTTTACCATCATCATTAGGGCCCCAGCTTGCACTGTAAATATCCACATGTTCCGGATTGAAACCGATCGAACTGGCCTCGATAGCATCGGTGACTATTCCATCCAGCATACGTATACCTGAGCAGAAAAACACAAAACACAGACAAGCACATTGGATTAACTTCCCATGACCTCCTCTTTTTGTTAACCATTTGTTAAATTTCCAGCAAAATTAATCCACAACTACTGCAATCACAGCAGCCTACTGCTGCTGATATAAGTAATACTGAGGACAGAACACATCAGTGTTAAACAGTACTCTCACCTTTTATCTGCAGAGCCCAGTGCTCTGTTCCACAGACACTAACAAACCCCTCTTGAAATCTTGTTTGCCTCTTATTTACCTCTTTCTCTGCAGAGAGCCAAGAAGATGGTGCTTTGCTTCCTGTGTCTGCTTTTTCTTATTGCATCGAGCTCTTTCCTGACTCCCTTTTCCTCTCTGTTAAAAATGTGACAGACTTCTCAAAGCTGCTAGTATGTCAGTAAAATTATACTGGTTTTAGCAACATTACTCTTAATTTTAGGAGTCTGAAGAGTTTTGCTTCAAAGATGTAGATCTGTATGTTCCAAAACACTTTGCCCTGACAGTCACTAAGGTTTTGCTGTCTTTGTGATGTTATTTCACTGGCTCTTCAATCTTCACCTCAGAAAACGCTGCTATTTAATGCCATGAGGTTTGGGGTTTGTTTTTTTTTTCTACTGTGAGTGACCCAGAGATGCTCAAGATACCCATCCATTAACATTTTATTAGCAACTGCATGATCTAATGTTCTTCAGCACGAGCCTCATCTCGGTGGTTACTTAAAATTCCGCGGCAGACAGCGGTTCATCCGCACTGGATCTCTCACTCTGCAAATCCCCAGCTCTGCAGCAGGACTGCTACCACTGTCCAGTGCTGGAGGAGGATAGAAATAGCACAAATCTGGCAAAATTCCCACAATGGCATGGCTCTCCCAGCAACAGCAGCAGTGTAAGAGCCACCGCAGTCAGGATTCAGCCTGCGCTTTCAAGCAATAAAAATGTCTGGGTTGTCTTGAACTTGGCAAGTTAGTACTACAGCAGCTGCACCATCACTGGCAGTTGGTGAATTATGAGTACTCAGTTTCTAGTATTTTCTAGAAAATGGGGGGTTTTCCAAAGCACAGCAAGCAAAATGTGGTCGTTATATTCATAAAAAAGGAAAAAATAAACCCACCTCACTCTTGCAGCTCAGGGTATTGGTCTTTTTTTATACTATTAAGCAGGAAAAGATCCAACTGTGAGCATAATTCTTTTCCCAAGTGGCTGGCCTCTAAGACTCACAATACCTCCGAGATACAGCTGGGCTTTATTATTTCATATTAATTAGTGGGAAAAAAACAGACAAAGGAGTTAATCCGCTCAACCACTGCCACTCCGCTATCACTCACAAAGTTGGGAGAAGAATCAAGGTATATCCAGTGCCACGGGCACTAAAAACACCACTTACCCTGGAAAGGCTCAAATTCATGAGATTTTGAATACTCATTTTGTCAGCTGGCTCAGAACCGTGCGATGCTCTCACAGAGATGCTTTCATAGCAGCGCTGTGAGCAAAGATCTGCCTGTGTGGGAACGACTGCCAGCTCTGGGTGTGATCTTACACACATAATGAGGTACTGGGAATGCACAGAGAGGACAAAGCTAACTCCACAGATAAAAGAAAATATGATAAGGAAGAAAACCAGAATGGTTTTCTTCCTTATCATATTTTCTTAACATGCTGGTGAAAACAGTTCAAGGAAAAAAAAAACCAAAAACAAAAAACCATTGTCTTGTTTTTATGATCTCCAAAAATCCTGCTTGTTTAAGTCAACTCAGGGATTTGATGACTGCAGTGGTGTCTCCCTAAGCAGACTCCAATCTTTTCCTCCTGCACAAACTCCTATTCTTGCACGTGCTTGTTCCCACCACCAGTCCCACGAAACCCAAGGGTAATTTCAGACACATACGTGTATCTGCCTGGCAGAAGGTTATTTTTAGCATCACATCACTGTGCAGGAACTCTCAGCCCAGTCCTTTGTAAAATGGAGCTTCTCCATCATTTGATTTCCATGGCAGCACCGGGGAGGTATCGCAGCGCGGAGCTATGGTGAGGGACATGTGACTCTATACTCACCCTGCTCTACTCGGAAGGTGATCGATACCCACACGTTTGTCAGCTCTATACAGAACACAGGTGAATGCTAAAGGATGCTGAAAGGTGTCACTTTGACAACTGGTATTAAGAAGCATTTTTTTTTAATTTATTTTTTTTTAGTTTCCCACACAGAAAACCCTGTGGGATTCACAGCCACCGAGTACTGACGAGACTAACCGAGGTGTCAGAACAGGGCCGGGCTCTGATGTGACTGGTGAAGGAACCCAGGGTTACTGGAGTCAGGATTTTTGTGGAAAGCAGAACAAAACAAAAATTTCAAATGGAGTGTTTTGATTTACCCCTCAAGGCAAAGTTAAATCAACCCCTGAGAGTGAAGCGTGGAGAACAAGGTATTCCAGATGTCAGGGTCTCTCTCCCTGCAGCATCTATCACTGACAAGCAGAGAGAAGGCATTGGCTGTGGACCACTGGATTTATCCAGCAGAGCAACTGCTACAAGCAAACAGCCACATAAAGATGTCACCCTGAACTAATGTCAAATAGCAGCGTGTAATGCATCATGCCATGGATAAGAGAAAGAAAGAGAGAAAGAGAGAAAGAGAGAAAGAGAGGGAAAGGGAAAGGGAAAGGGAAAGGGAAAGGGAAAGGGAAAGGGAAAGGGAAAGGGAAAGGGAAAAGAAAAGAAAAGAAAAGAAAAGAAAAGAAAAGAAAAGAAAAGAAAAGAAAAGAAAAGAAAAGAAAAGAAAAGAAAAGAAAAGAAAAGAAAAGAAAAGAAAAGAAAAGAAAAGAAAAGAAAAAGAAAAAGAAAAAAAAAAAGAAAAAGAAAAAGAAAAAGAAAAAGAAAAAGAAAAAGAAAAAGAAAAAGAAAAAGAAAAAAGAAAAAAAAGTCTGTGGAGAAATGAATCCTGTACAGCTTGGAGCATCAAAGAAAGCCTTCCAAATTTACCATCAGCTTTTGAAGACTTCTCTTGTCTTCCATCACTCTTCACACATATCTTTGTCACATCCCTATCTTCATCAGGCTGGTCATATATAACACCTTACAACTTCTCTCACCTTTTCCACTCTTTCTCCTCCCCCAGACAGGTATAAGCAGCTTTCTGGGTCACCTGGAGTGCTGGACCACTTTCCCACCTGTTATTTTCCTTTTCTAGACAAATCACCCTTCACAGATCTGTAGTTTGCAAATGAGCACAGGGCATATGCAAACAACAGTGCAGGAATCTTCTCTGTAGATGCAAGTGCCTTAAAACATGGTCACAGCAGGAGTTCAGACATCTTGGCAGCTTCATCCATTCTGCCCCGCTTTGAAAACCGGGCGTCTCCGTCTTATGAGTGAGGTATTTTATTTAAACAGAGCATGACAGCACAATGCATTATGGCAAAGGCAGACTGCAAAGCTGACATCTGTGACAGCTCACTGGAGTAAATGGGAGCCTACAAACACAGGACTGAAATGGTGGGAACACCAGTTATGGGTGTCAATTGCCACTCATCGTCCCTTTGTTTAGAAGGGAAAAAAAAAAGAGAGTAATGGAAAAACTGGGATTGTGCAAGTGTCTTCCTCTGAGCTAAATAACCATTTGCAACTGATACTTCGATCACCACTATTTTATAAACCTCTGATTAAATTTTTAGTCACCACTTGAAAAAGAAAAAAAGGCTATATTGATTGATGGGCACACAAGACTCTAATTCTTTTCAAAATTAAACTATGATAGAACAGAAGTAAGCTGTTAAAACACAAACTACAGCAGTTCGAGTATCTTGAATGTCATGACCTTTCAAATGTAATTGTGCAGATGGAAATAATACCCTGCAAGCACGGGTGGCTATAAATTCCTATATTCTTACTATCACTCTGCCATGCCACCACCTTCCAGGACAAACAAGAAAAGAGCCCACCATTTCTTAAAAATCCATAGTCTTATCTCTGGGTATAATGCAGGTTGTTGCTATCATCATCACCATCATCACCACAATCAGTATCTATAGTGTTCTTGCTGCTGTTACATATTCTACCAATCTTGACAAATTGACAAGTGCATTCTAGAAAGTCTGCTGACATTCAAGAAATGCTGTCATAGAGACCTAACACTCTGCACTATGGTCAGGCAGGATTTTATGGCCTAATAGAGCAAGATCTGTGTTTTCTGAGAAGGACCAATCATCAGCATTTCAGATTAATGGAGCTGAAAACACTCGGCGCTTCAGAGCATCTGTCTGGTTTCCACTCACACTAGACATCTAATTATTTTAATTTTCTTACCTCCAACTTTGGAATTGTAGGCTACTCCAACCCCACATTTTCTGTTGTTGGCTTGCATGGCAATTTCTCCTGCACACCGTGTCCCATGCCTGAATAAATATGGCAAGAATAAAAAAGAAAATCTTATAACATCTTTGTGTCACACACACCAAGACTCATCAATGACCTCTTGATTGGGTGGAATTCTTCATTTCCAGGAATTCACTGCAGCTACTGAATAGCCTTTGAGTTGCATCTAAAGATATTTTTTACTCTTAGGCATCAATCAATGTAATTTTACCCACTTAATGATCAAAGGTTCATTGTGATGATATGCTAAATACCTAATCTAAGTCACATTGAAGTCCATAGACCTATTACTCTATATATTCTAATATTCTATATTGTTCTATGATTCTATGATTAGGTACCAGTATTTTAGTAGATTGCCAAAGTAGTATAAAATTATGGGGTTAAGATGATGCTAAAATTCTTCAGACAGAAATACGACACAAGCCTTTATGAATCACACACTTAGACACTCTTTAATCACAGAATCATGGAATGATTAGAGTTGGGACTCCCAGGGGTCATCTAGTCCAGCCCCCCTGCAAGAAGCAGGGACACCCCCAACTAGATCAGCTTGCTCAGGGCCTCATCCAACCTGGCCTTGAACGTCTCCAGGGATCCAGGGGCATCCACCACCTCCCTGGGCAACCTGTTCCAGTGCTCCACCACTCTCACAGCAAAGAACTTTTTCCTAATCTCCAATCTAAATCTCCCTCCCTCTATTTTAAACCCTTTATCACCCCTTGTCCTGTCACAACAGGCCCTACTGAACAGCCTCTCCCCATCTTTCTTGGAGGCCCCCTTGAGGTCCTGGCAGAGCGCTAGAAGGTCTCCCCGGAGCCTCCTCTTCTCCAGGCTCAACAGCCCCAACTCTCTCAGCCTGTCCTCGTAGGAAAGGTGCTCCAGCCCCTTGATCATCTTTGTGGCCTCCTCTGGCCCCTCTCCAACTGCTCCATGTCCTTCTCATGTTGGGGGTTCCAGCACTGGCCCCAGTACTCCAGGTGAGGTCTCCGGAGGGCAGAGTAGAGGGGGAGAATCCCCTCCCCCACCTGCTGGCCACACTCCTCTGGGTGCAGCCCAGGGTGCGGTTGGCTGCTGGGCCCCAGAGCACATTGTCGGCCATGTTGAGTCTCTCACCCACCAGCACTCTCAAGCCCTGGCTGCATTTGTTGAGGATTTCAGAGAGTCAGCCCTTAAAGCACTCTCACCATGGCTGAATTTTTCTGCAACTACTTCCTATACAACTCCTTTCTGCCATATGTGAGTCTGGTTCCACAATACAGAAAACCCACACACGAGTGTTGTTGTAAAAGAGCTGCATTATTTAATACTAGAGATTGTTATTCAATGAAGTGCCTGAATGCTTCTGGGCTGAATTCCATTTACTTATTAGCAAAGATTGGAGGTAATACAGGTAGATTTAAGAGATAATGTCATCGGGACAAGAGGATAATGGCTTCTTGCTCTTAAATAACACCGTAACAAAGCAGAAATGTCAATTTTCAAATGTCTTATTGATGGGACAATTATCCACAGATTGATTGGCATTTTTCCCCATACACTGATTTATGTTGAGAATGTTACTATGTTGTCAGAGAGACAAGCAGGAACCAGTGCATCAGGTTTTTACCATGACTTCATTAAGTAGCAGCATCTTAATCATTTTAAGAAATTTACTTCTCCTGTGTACTAGTCTTTAAAGAGATCCACTCCCTTCATTTTGTGACAGACAAAATCTCTTCCTGAACTACCATGGGTGTGCCTAGGTGTGACAGACTCATTGGGATGTTCCATGGAGTATCAAGAGGTTGCTCTAGACAGAGCATCCGAGGAAATTCCTCTCTCCTTCCAAGACACACAGGCACATTAAGTAGACTGGCTGGCAGGCTTATGTTCAAGCCTCTTAAAACTTCTTGGGTTATTACTTTGAGGATGTTTAGGCCAAATTTGATATAAATAAAGTTTATTTATAAACACGTGCCTCAGAAGAGACAGGAAGGTTGACATGGGAGTGAATGTGACCTCCTCTGGTGTTGGACTGTGTGTCATACCCACATGAGAAGTCAGAAGCATGACTTCACCTGTGATTGCATGCATTGAGCTAGAAGTTGCTCTATTGCTCCAAAAGATACTGACAGGGATGGAAAATAGTGTCCTTAGCTACCAAAGCTGACCTGAAGGGATGGGATTCTTGGCAGGTTCCTCTAAGACACAGTGTCTTCCAGAGCCCTTCACAGCAGACATGTAATTTTAAAAGTCCTGAGGCAAAGCAGAGGACTGAAGTAAAAATCTGCTTAGGGAAGAATCACTCTAGATGCACACAGTGACATGAACAGATCATTCCCTTCAGCTTATAGAAACACATCAGTACCTTACACTTACGAAGACACAAAGAAATTCAGGACATTGTAGAGAGACTACAGTTATGAAGCTCTTTATCTGGGAATTCAATGTCCTTAGTTTCCAGTGTGTGTGCCAGTGCTGCATGCAAACTTAAACATGCAAATCCTTGTGCAAACTTAAACTCAGAAGGTTCCCTCTGAAGATCAGGAAACACTTCTTTGCTGTGAAGGAGACTGAGCACTGGCAGAGCCTCCCAAGGGAGCCTGTGGAGTCTCCCTCACCAGAGACATCCAAAAGCCACCTGGATGTGTTCCTGCACAACCAGTTCCAGCTCTCCCTGCTTGAGCAGGGGCTCGGACCAGACAGCCCTCAGGGGACCCTCCCGACCTCAACCCCTCTGCGATATTGTTATACAAATGGTTTCTTTTGTTATATAATTGCCTTAGGGGACACACATAGATATTACTGCATTTGCATGTTCTAACACACAAATTAATAATCCACTCTTTTGTTCTCTTCACACAGCTGGGAGGTTACTCACTTGTTCTCGTTTGTTGGGTCATATCTAGGAAAGGGATCGTGGTCGTTGTCATTGAAATCATAACTCGCCTTTGGATCCTACATTTCAAAAACAAAAACAAACACAAACCCAGAATTAATTCAGACAACTAGAAAATTAATTTTAAAATGTGTAACAAAATGGATTCTGTATTTATTTGCTGTGCCTCATGTTGTCAGCAATCAAGTTGGTAGAATTTGATGGACATTAACAGTTCCATAATTAACCAGCACTAAACCACTGAACACAATCATGCCTGAGAACTAGGAAAAAAAAAAAACAACACAAAACAAAACAACCAAACCCTGCTATCATTGCTAAGTAAAATTCAGTTTCCTGTGACACAGATCAGGTCCCAAATTATGCTTATGGCAAATACTTTGGTCTCTGTACTGTAGGAGCTAACTTAGGGAACAGACAGCAACATGGAGATGCATCTCTATATATCAAATTTACAACTAAATTAATTTATTCCATAGTGTTCTAATGCCCAAACTCACGTAGTTGTCATAGATGTCAGTGTGATTCCACTCCAAGCCATCATCTAGGACTGTGATGACAACACCCTTGCCTGTGATCCCTTTTTGCCATACAGGAATAACATGGAGATCCAGTTTGGGCAGGGATGGAGTTATTCTTGTATCTTGCTGGAGGACAGAGAGGATTAAAATACATCAACATTTATACCTAGGATACAGGTCCAAAGTCATATTTCAAAGGAGCTCTAGATCATCCCAGCCTGAACTTGTACATTTCTATGATTTTGCTCAAATTTTGCGAAGAAAAAACAAAAATTAGTTTCTTCAAATGCTGGTAGCACTGAGAGATTTACCCCATTACTTGAAGATCTCTGAAGGTCCCCTAAGAACAAAGAGCATCTTGTATTTGCTGGAGGTAGGTGGCAGAAACCTGGGACTGGCCGGGATAAAGCGATGAACCTTGGAACGCTGAGTTAATAATCAGACCTGCTGGTGTTTGTTCCTTTCACTCGATGGGAAGCCAAGACAGTGCCCCACAGCACAGGGAGCTGCTTCTCCTCCAAACACCGTTTTCTCCTTTGACATTCAAGTTAGCCAGAGCAAAATAATTAATGGATAAAACAATTAAGGTAGTCGTTTGGTTGGGAACAACTGTGCTGAATCACAACTTTCTGTTTACTACCCTCATTACTGTTCCTGTGGTAAATCAACTGGAAGCATGAATCATCTGTAGCCTTTTCTTCCACAGCAAGTTCTTTGAAGACTCGCTCCTAAATGGGTCATTTTTCCTCTCTAATATTAAATGTGCAGCACATACATCTTATTTAGGAAATGTGCTGACAGCCCCCATAAAAAAACACCGGGTTTAAAATAGCATTTTCTTTCTGTTTCTCTGTGCATAATCACATTAGTCGATCGCAGGTTTTTCAGTTCTTTGTTGCCAAATGAATGTCACGTACAGTATGAGGCTTAGAGAAATAATTTTGTTATGGGAATGACCTTTCTTTCATTTTATTCTTTCCCAACTGTTGCTGTTCAGGGAATTATTTGAGGTTTCAAGTTTTGTTCTCCAGAATCCATCAAATACTCTGTTTTTTTCCGTTGATGTGTGAAGGTACACCAAATAGAGAAAAAAGCCTGCTCTCATCAAATTATAATAATAAGATAATAATAAGTTATTTAATACAAGGCAAGAAACATATTTTGGAAGAAAATATCTAGCAGGCATATCCATTTAAACAGGAAAAAAAAAAAATCAATGTGCACTGGAAACAGGGCAAGCATCATGTTTCTGTTTCTCATGTGGGAAAACCAGAGGGAAAATTTCCTGCTTTCAGGCAAAGAAGGAAACAGATACTCAGCCTCAAATAAAAGCTAAATTATTAAAGATAAGTATTCTTTGTGTCAAAAAAGAAGTCTGCAGAAATCCTCATGGAAAGATGTTATGCTCTGTGGTTTATAATTTATTTTTCCCAGTTCAAACAAAGGAAAGAGAGGGCAAAGCATTATACAGACAGTCTGTTTTCTCCACAAGGAACTGAAGAAGAGAAAGGCATTTCCATCCACTCAGGCCACATTTGTGCTTGACATTTTTTTTTTTTATTATACCCACCTCTAACCCCATCCCTGCTCTGAGTGGAAGCAATGAAGCCTGGACTGAAGGTACACCTAGATGCAGAGTGGCAATCCAGACTCTCAAAAGAAACCGTACAGAACACAAACGATGAGCTGTATTTCTGACTCATCACGTGCAGAGAGGAACTACAGAGCTGAGGACACTCCTTTTCCCTGAGGCTCTGAGCACATGAGAACCCTCTTCCACTTAAATCCTAGTCCAAGAGGCTGAAGGCACTCGCAACATGCATGCATGTGCTCTTGTTTTCATCTGGAGTGTGCACTCTGCATGACCAGATTTTTATACAGAAACACATGCCCAGCTTCAGACACAATAAGGGATTTCTTATATGTGAATATTTTACAAGTATCTTAAATGCAGCTTTTAACTGCTGCACTGATTTCAATTCCCATCCTGTCCCCCCGAATTTGGCTTTGCACAAATAACACTTCAAGGAAAACAGAAGGTTGCCTGGAAGTATTATCAGAGAGATCTCTCATTTTTATACCATATGCTAATGAGAGAGGCTGTTCATTTACTCCCTTTAGTGCAATTGCTCTGACAGAGTGCAGTAACACAGCTGATAGCACCACTGATATTCACTGTCCCCAGCTACACGAGGAAGCCAGTTCTTACCAGATACCACTGCTGATTCCACATAGGATCATTGAAGAGATTTTCTGCTGAGTCTCTCACGGTGGCACGCTTGGTTCGCTTCTTTTCATACTGCTGCTCAGCCCACGACACCTACAATTGTTTGTATGAACAGGAGAAGGAAGCCTGTTTAAGTCAGGGCTTTCTTAGCCTACAGGGTAAGGGGTTTCCTCACACAGCAAAATTTTGATGCCTAAAGCGAAATGAGCAAGGTTTGATGCGGGGAGGAAGGAGTATTTATACTGTAGTACAGTGGAGTCTGGGAAAGAGGAGTTGGTGAAATCACACCACTGTAGAATCCACTCATACAAGTTAACAGCAGAACTGTGAGTGGCACACAATGCAGGCTCTGATATCGAGTGTGCAGTTTGGTTAGAGGGTTATCTGAGCAGCGGTGGTTACCAAAACAAGCAAGCCCACGGCCCGCTTCCTTCTCCTACTTACGTTTTAATCCTCATCTATTTCTCTTGGGGGCTAAAGGGAGAGGAGAAAGATTATCCCTGGCTTTAGTCTAGCAATCATAATGATGCTGTTACTCATAGCCCAGCTGGACCTTCAAATCTCCTTCCCAGTGGTGTTTTGAAATGCCACCAATTAGTAAGCTATGAATATTGGACTAACTTCATCACTGGCATAATTCCACTTAAGGCGACTGAAAGCCAAAACGCTTCAGCACTGACAGGGTGAGCTGCACAGCATTTGTGCACAGACACAGCAACCTCTTAAGTCACCAGGCTGCACTGTAAAAGCACACCCCACTCATCTCCCTTGAATGCATTACTAAACCTAGCCAAAATCCTTGTTGTGATACCTCTGCCTGTGCTCCTTTGGGATGTGAGAATAAAGCTGTTCTTCGCTGCCAGGACCTGGTGGCTCTGACACAGATCGTGTTGGTGCTTCCCACCCCAATTTCCCAGTGACCAAAGCAAACTCAGGCTCTGGAGATTGCCAAGCTCCTGCTATAAGCCTCAAGTGGAGGCTGCCTTGGATCTAACCTCCTGCTGTAAATGTCTGAATAGACTCCATTATTTTTCTATACTGTGATCCAATAGTTTTGTAGTCCTTACATCTATCACCATATATGAAACACTAATAAGGGTGACTCAGAAATTACAATAATAAAAAAGTACTGATTTGATTAAAATACGACTTCCTAGTGAGAGCCTAATGAAAATTCACTACAAGTGCCTTAACCTTAAAAACAGTAGCTGCAGCAGGCACGTACACTGGAAGCTCTCCCATACTATTTCCTTTGCCATATATTTAGTGTTAAACCCCCTAAAAAACACAGTTAGTCACAGAAGATGAATACACTGATGCAAGCATAAGTATTTTAAACTGCCCTATTGACATCCAGAGTCATACACACTTGTGCATGGGTTAGAGCAATTACCTTTCTCTCTCCTCCCTGCCCACAGCAAAGCACGGCCTCTCCATCACCCAGCAGCAATTAACAACTGACAACTTCCACGCTCGTTATTTGTTTCGATGTGGACAACTGCACTGAGGGAAACGAGCTGAAACTACCGAGCACATATGTCAGACAAACAAGCCAAATGTTTGCCACTCAGCAGCTGGGTGAGGTTCCAGCCATCCATCTATGGCAAAAGCTGAAGGCCCTGTGCCAAATCTCCAGCCACTGACACATGAAGCAGCAAGAACTATTTTGATTCAGGTCTCCTGCGAGAAAGCAGGTTTGGAAACTAGCACGGATACTGGGGGATGTCAGGGAACCAGGCAATCACATCCCTTGGCTGTATTCACAGCCTTTATGTTTTACAACAAATGCTGGGACATCTATAGGAAGCAGAAAAACATTCAGATCAGAGCCAAGTTTTACCCCAGCTTTCACAGTTAACACACCGTGAAATTCACGAGGCATTACGCAGAAAAAAAACAATCAGGATTCCCTTCTCTCTCCCTTTTTAAAGACTGAATTTTAAAAAAATCTTTTTAAATAGGTTGTTGCTGAAAAAGAGGAGCTCTTTGGAGCAAAGGTCCATGCCTAACTGAACAGCACTGCATGATTGCTTTGTGTTTATATACTTACGTAATGACATAATTACATCTCATTCATTCACACAGTCAATTTGCATACTAGATGGTAAATAAAAGGGAAATTGGAGTAAAATTAGCAAATCACCTGCAGGACTTGGAAGCTCTGGTTTTGGATCTGAGTGTGTAAGTCTGCATTAACGTTAATGTGCATAACACGATTGTTTCCACTCTGGCTACGACGTTAGAATTTGGTATATTGAACATACTCATGCTTCACTGCCTAAGAGAAACCTTAGATATTGTTCAGTCCAAAAAAGGAAGGAACTGCACCCAAAAGAGCACTCCTAAACACTGTACTATGGTGGCACTGAACCAGAGGGGTATGGGTATAAATTACAACACTAATTTAAGCTAAAGCTGTGGTTTTGAACATCCCCAGTTTAGAATGACTTCACCTAGAAGACACCAACGTTTGGAAGGAGATGGATGGGAGAGTGATGCTTTGAAACACAACAGGCAGAACAAATATCCCACCTCACCCCCTCCCTTAATTCCTCTAGCCATGCACAGAACACTTGCTCCTAGATGTCAGCTACACCAAACCCTCCAGATAACCAATTACTCCTTCTCAAATGATTTGTCCTTCTCTGTTAAATAGCTGGTTTTTACAACTAGGTTACTTCATGCTTTGGACTGCTCGTATTTTTACAGGGCTTGCTGCAGTCACGCTGATTTGAAATTCAAATGTCATTGTTCCAAAATTTGACAGAAATTGGTTTGGGTTTTTTAAGAGGGGCTGAGAGGATGCAGGTCCGCTCCTTAAATTCACCACCCCATTTTCTCACCACCCACCCCATTTTCTCAGCCTGTTTACAGACATGATTCTCTCTTGCATAGAGCCAGATAAACAGGGACCTTGCTTCAGCAGTGCACTGTTCCTCAGATCCCTGGCTCTCCAGTGTGCCTGCTCTCCAGTGCAGAGGAATCCCAGCCTACCAAAACACTGCAACCAGGGAGCGTGTGATGGATCCTCTGAGAAGGGGTTTCTCGCTTAGTATAGAAGAGAATCCAGCACAACATCAGCCTTTTTCCTCTTGATTTCTTTTTTATTTTCCCCAATACTCAGTCACTTTAAATCAAACATAATTCCCACGGTAATTGGACAGATGTGGCCTGATTAAACTAACTGTACCTCTGGATTTGAGCCCCATGGTTCCTCGTCTGTATTTTCATCAGCGACACACTAGCATCTGAAATCCCAAGCCTCTGCAACCCTGCATATCTTAAACCTTAATTTGGAAAGCACTTGCAAAGAAATATGTTAGGAGAAGGTCAGATCCTGCCTGTTAATGACAGAATAATAAAGTATTATTCAGCAGGAGCATGGATGGCCCGATTAGACTTGCAAAACAAGGAAAGCCTGCCCGTGAGCTCACTACAAAGCTAGCAATAAGGAGACAGAACCTACAGCATGAAAAAGAACAAACGCAACACTCACCCGCTCGTCATCAGAAAGTCTTTTAGTGATATGAATGGCACTTCTTCGAGATCGTCTTGGGTGGCTTCTGTGTCTGAACAGGTAGTGATTTTTGAGTGATCCAATCTATAAGACAGAGGCGTACTTTAACTACGGAGAGGTATTTCCCTACAAATATAAACAATCGCCATCTGACCAAATTCATCCCACTTACACGACTGAAGAGCGAGGAACTACCCTTCAGATATTTTAATCTAAACTGAAAAACACTCTTCAAGAAACGCAGCCTGCGTGCTGCTAAAAGAAACTGGGGGAGTAATCGTGTTTCAGCCCTGAAGTAGCAGCATTACTACTACAGTACTCACTGCCGCACTCGTAGTAGTGGCCAGCACACTCGGGGACATGCCTTGGCAAGGTCACACAGCGATGGACAGGCTGTATGTATGGTCACACGACAGTTTCATCTGCTCTCTCTGGGGTTCAGATGAAATAGTGTAAAACGCTTGATGTGGCTTTGGAGAAGTCACTGCGGGGTGTGTTTGTACAGGCACCCCCCTGGGCTGGCACTGTGACCTGGGCAGCAGCCAGTCACCGGAGAGCTGGTTGCACCCCTCCGGCTTTAAGCATCCCCCTTTCCCTAATCGGGGGCTGACCAAGCTCGATGGGTGCCAATCGACTGACTCGGGAGGCTGAAAGCCCAAACCGCACGTAGGGCGGTGGGGTCACACCCAGGCTCGAAACCCAAGATCAGGACGGGGACGGGGCGTGGGAATGGGTTCAGCCCGGACAGGGGCCGCCTGCAGCGCCGGGGTCCCACCCGGCTGCCGACGAGGACCGCGGGGAGGAGGCTGGGAGAAGCGGGGTCCCCCAGCGATGCCAGACGTGCCGCCTGGCACAGGACCCTCGTCTGGAGGTGGGACGAGGCTGTTACCTAAAGGCGGTTACTCATCCCTGACAACGCTGACGTCACGGCATCCCAAAAAAGCGCCGGGAGGGCCTGCTGGAGAGAAGCCCCGCGATGGCGATGGAGCCTCGGGGGCGGGATGGCGGCGGGCCAGGTCGGGGGCGGTGCGGAGACGGAGCCTGGGGCTGTCCGCAGCCTCCTCCTCCTCCTGCCCGCTCCCCTCGGGGGTGCGTGGTCCCCTCAGGCTGAGAGGGATGCCCTGCCCGACCCTGCCCGCTCCCCTCACACCGGGGTCCCCTGCCCGCTCCCCTCACACCGGGGGGTCCTGCCCGAACCCACCC
>VXBZ01009079.1:0-33767 GCA_013399135.1 Heliornis fulica
AACCTTAACAATTCTGTGATTGTATGATTGTGTGATTACAAAATAAATTGACTTCTGAGGATCCATAAGCAGTAATATCAGGAATATCAGCCTGCACATTAGATTTTGTTTGCAAAATGCATAAACTCATATAGGTGTTAGTTTTTAAACACTGATAATAGTGATACAAGAAAAAATCACATAATTGTAGTTTTTTGATTCAGTGATAAACGTAGTATGCTTTACTTCACAGATAAAAATATGCCTTCTCCTTTGTGTACTAAACAGTCCCAGCTCTCTTAGCTCTTCGTTGTAGGAGGGACATTCCAGTCCATTCATCACCTTCACGGCTTTTCTCTGGACTCTCTCCAGTACCTCAATGTCTGTCTTGTACTGGGGAACCCAGAACTGCATGAAATAGACTAGGTGTGGCCTCACCAGAGCTGAGTAGAGGGGAAGGACTACCTCCTCTAACCTGCTTGCAGCACTCCCAAGGCATCCAAGGTTATCCTTTTCCACAAGGGCATGTTGCTGGCTCATGTTCAACTTGGTGTCCACCAGGAACCCCATGTCTCTTTCCGCTTTTGCAGACAGCCCCCAGCCTATACTGGAATCTGGGGTTGTTCCTCTCTAGGTGCAGGACTTTACACTTTCCCATGTTGAACTGTATGAGGTTCTTGCCAGCCCATGTCTCCAGCCTGTTGTAGTCCCTCTGGATAGCAGTGGGACCCTCTGGTGAATCAGGCCCTCTTCCCAGTTTGATTCCATGAGCAAACTTGCTGAGCGGGCACTCTGCCCTGTCATTCAGATGATTATTTGAGATTTTAAATAGGGATGGACCCCTTGTGGCGCTTAGCTGCCTGCTGGGGCTTAACTACGACAACCCATGGTGCTTGTTAATGGCCTCCAGCTAGAATTCCTGTCATTTATCACCATTCTCTCAGTCCAGCAGTTAGTCCAGTTTTCAACCAAGCCTGGATGGCGTGTGTTCATCTGTGTTGTCCTTGCAGCAGATATCACATTGGTTGAAGTTCCCTATGAGGACCAGGGCCTGCAAACATGGGCTTACTCCTATCTTTTCACAGAGGGCCTCATCCACTGGTTCTTGTTGATCAGGTGGACTATAGCAGACACATACTATAATGTTACCTTTCAGTTGTGTGTTTTTTCACCTAAGAACTTGTGCATTATAAGGTATTTCCCATTTAGTAGATTTGTAAAATGTGTTGAAAGACTTTATGATGACTAAACTTCATATGGAAGTTCACACACTTTGTTCTTCACAAATTTTATGAGACTATGGTCAGAATATTGCAGTTGCAATTTGGACCTCTAGAAATTTTGATTGAAGGTCCCAGATACTCACCCCTGACTACTTAGAACTCATAAAAAACTGAATTAGCTACAGATTTGACCTGCAGTAACATAGAAGGGTCTTAAGAGGTTGCTAAGTTTTTTTTTAATTTAAGTAAAAAAATTGCACCCTAAATCAACCTTTATGCACCACATAAGTTTTTTAGGTCTGATTGTGTGTGACTTGGCAAATCTGCATGTGAATTTAGTGGCCATAAAAGGAGATGTAGGTGAGTTTCCTGTAATACAACTATTCATCTGTTCTCATTCAAGCTCATGTAGTTTACAATTACACCCTTTCAGAATATCCTCTATTTACTCCTAAGTTGTATGAAGCCTGAGGAAACAGAGGATCAAATATGGAAGGCACCCAAAGGCTCTTGTGCACAGAATTTCACAGAATCACAGAATCACAGAATGTTAGGAGTTGAAAGCAACCTCGAAAGATCATGTAGTCCAACCCCCCTGCCTGAGCAGGATCACCTATATTAGATCACACAGGAATGTGGCCAGATTGGTCTTGAATGTCTCCAGAGAAGGAAACTCCATAACCTCTCTGGGCAGCCTGTTCCAACAGTTTGCAGGATGGGTGTTCTGTTGTTGGTGAGGTAAGAAGTCACTGTATGTTCCTTCTACTCTCAGCCTGATCAGTTACTTGTCCTTTTTCCAGCATAGCTCATAGATCTGGCAGAGGAGGCAAGTTAACATGCTGTCATTAGTGCAGTTGAGACATCCTCCGTAGCGGTTGGAGATATGTCAGGACAAAAACAGACCTGTAAACTCTAATATCATTTGTTGAAACATAGAACTAGCAAGGAACATGGCTAAGTTTCTGATGTATGAAGTGAGCTCTCCAAATCAGTTATACGCCTGGTTTTCACGTTTCATTTAATTTTCTACTTTGGTCAAGTATGTCAATGTATTTATATGCTTCTTTATGTCCTGTTCCAACTGTATTGAATATTTTTCATTTACAGTCCCCAAGAAGCTTATGCAAGGCATTCATTCCTTGCTTTCCTTTGAGTATCTCATGGTTTTCTCTGTTATTCAGATTATAAAGTCTATAGCCTGTAAATTTTAAGCATTTTTGAGGGCATTTTTATGGTTCCTGCAAGTGAGGAGTTGCAGGTTCTATATACTGTCAAGCAACACTAAAGTGACTTCAAGACCCCTCATTGTCAGTGTGTGGGCCTGGCCAACCAGAATTTTCTAACAGCAGGAGATTGCGGGTCTTCTTGAACAGGTGTTATATAAGCAGCGGCTCGAGAGATTCAGGTTGGTTCATCAGACAAAATGTGCAAGAATTAACCTGATTGTGCATCTGAAAGATTTTGAACAAAATAGGCTCATTTGATCACCAGACTCACAATTAGGCCTTCCTCAGTCATCATAAATATTACTACTTACAAAATGGGGTGGTCCAGCATAGAGTTGGTTTGTTGTGGTTTAAGACCAGCCAGCAGCTCAGCCCCATACAGCTTCTTGCTCACTGCTCCCAGTGGGATAGGAGAGAGAATCATAAGGGTCACAGTGAGAGAATTTATGGGCTGAAATAAAGACAGTTTTACTGGTAAATTTGCAAGCAGACTAAGGAATTGATTCACCCCTTCCCATGGGCAACCAGGGATTCAGCCATCTCCATGAGAGGAGGGCATACGGGTGACTTGGGAAGACAAACACCATCACTCTGAACATCCCCTTTTCCTTCTTCTTCCCCCAGATTTATATGCTAAGCATAACATCAAACAGTATGCAATAACCCTCTGGTCAGTTGGGATCAGCTGTCCTGGCTGTGTCCTCAACCAGCTCCCTGTGCATCCCTACCCTGGAGCAGCCTGAGAAGCAGAAAAAGCCTTGATGCTGCATAAGCAGTGCTCAGCTATAGCTAAAATATCTCTCATTTATTAACCCTATTTTCAGCACAAATCCAAAACATGGCCCCGTATCAGCTACTCTGAAGAAAATTAACTCTAGCCCAGCTAAAGCTGGTACGTTGAGCACATGTAATAATTTGGTATCTGTGGTGGAGATTGCAATTTTAATGGTAGCCCATCAGACCTTCATTGGATAACAGCGAAGGTTCACATGGATCTGTAAATGTAATTCATAGAGTGATGGGTATGCTAGTTTACTATTTATGTGCAATCTCTTAAATTGAAGCAGGCATTGTACTTGGCTAATAATATAAGTAGACAACATATTTCAGATCTTCATCATGCAATGAAGAAATTCAAATAGCTTTAAGATTAAGTGTTGTACAGGGTGATAGGAAATGCCCGGTCACCTAATAGCTCTCAATTTCTAAGGGAATACTGTTATGTGGCAATTTATTAATTCAGAGGAATGGTGTGAATGTGAACCCTTTTACAGAATGCCAGATGTCTAAAACTTGTTATATCACTTTGAATAAAAGCTGGATGAATAGATTTTCACTGAGAAGAAAGTTTTGTTTCTGTTTTTGTTTTTTGTTTTTTTGTTTTTGTTTTTGTTTTTTGTTTTTGTTTTTGTTTTTGTTTTGTTTTTGTTTTTGTTTTTGTTTTTGTTTTTGTTTTTGTTTTTGTTTTTGTTTTTGTTTTTGTTTGGTTTTGGGTTTGGTTTTAATATCCGACTGAATAAGTAAAAAGCAAGAATGGACAAGAAAATGACAACTACAATTTTCTAAACAATTCTATAAATGTGACTATTTTGAACTAAAAAAAAAGGACTTACCTTTTGATTTACACATTGTTCTTGCATTTTAAAAGTGTCCTCCCCCACCCAGCTTTGGGAACAGTAGCAATGACAGTAATACACTATAAATAGAGAATAGATTAAATGAGCAGTTCCTGAATATCTAATAGCCTGAAATTTGTTTGCATAAACCATTCTACAATTATAAAACATATTTGCAGAAATCTGTGTATAAATGACTCAGGAACAGAAATAACAACCAAATTAGTCAGATAGTTAGATCATAGCATATAATAAAGCCTGTTCTAATGAACATATAACTTGTTTTGAACTCAGACATAAGTTGCATTATTGCAAATCACCAGACAAACATGTGTCAATCAACCATTGCTGATCCTGCCAAGTTAACATGCGTGAGCAATGGAGCCCATTCACAAAGCCCTGTGCATCTTTGGGGAATGTTACCAGCATCAGGTTAGCTTTACCATCAAAATCACGCATAACAGGGTACAAGACCTGTTAATCAGGTACATCAGTATGTGATTTACTGTGTTAAAGTTTACACAATCATACACATCCTCTCTATGCATCTAATCATTTGCTTGCAAATGTACTCTGCTTTCTGACAAACTGAAAGGTTGCTGCTTTGATGGAAAGATTTACGTTTGACCGATTAACAGTACTATCATGTGCAGATAGTGCAAATCTCTTCCATTTTTTAAAAGCATACATATGTTTGTACAAACCCAACTAAACTGTATTTGCACCTAGTGGGTGAAATGCAAGCACACTGACATACAAGTCCAATGCAAGTGTCTTCAGTCTGAAGAGCATACATAAATTAAAGGATTATAGATGCAAACTGGAAGTGTGGACATGTACCTAAAGACAGAATATAGTTGCTCTAATAATGAAGACTCTCTTTGCATTAATAGTAAGTTTACTTATGGATACTCAAAAAAACCCAACCCAACTTGTCAGTAGCCTACAGAGTGAAAACTCCCTGCTGAGTTTATGGGATACTGCAGAGCTGTGCAATTACTACTTAGCTTTATTGTATTATTTGATGTGTTCTTCAGGGACCTCATGTTCAGCTTGAATAAAGATAGAGTCAGAATAGTCTGCCAAGCTTAAAATACAAAAGAAGATGATTTTGGACCATTTTATTTTTCTTTAAAAAGATAATATTAGTCCATTAGGAGTACAAAGGTTGCTCCCATACAAAGAGGAAGCTGCTAGCCTTGCTGAGAAGGTCAAGCAATGCCTCAGCAAAACAGCCTTTAAAACATAGGAGGAATTCTTTACTTAAGAAGGTCTTATTTTCATTCAAAGAAAAAGGTCAAAGAATTGAATCACCTGAAGCAGATATTAAATAAATGTCCCATTTGGAACAAAGAAGTGTCCTATTCAGAAGGGTCAGCTTTTTTGAATTCTGCTTTTACCCACTCTCCACTGCTATGATGCTTACTGAATTACACGGCAGTAACTCAGAGAGATGAGATGGATCACATATAAAGCATCTGTTTTCATTTGTTCTGAGATTTTTCTGTCATGGCACTTTTTGTATCCCTCGAGACACGGTGAAGACTGACGTCCATATCTTGCACTGATACACAAGCTAGCTCAGATGCATGTCTTCAGTGGCACTTTCCAGCTTTATACAGATGAAAAAGCACATTTAGAAGTCTTCTTTAGAGTGTTTTAATCTTGAAGTCTTGTTTGAAAGACATTCTGAGGAGATACTCTGTGTGTGAACTGGACCAAATGTGGAATTTGTGTAAGCCAGAACATTCTGATATTAAAAACAAAATCTAAAATTGTACAGAAAATACATTCTTTGAATCTTTTTCCTGTGAAGATTTATTTTAAATTTAAGATTTAAACTCGGGCTCATTTCTTTTTTACTTGTAACTCTTCCAGAGAAGCTGGGTAACCCAGCGGCCCTGCACACAGTTCTGATAATGAGGAACAGACCTTTTGGACCATCAGGGGTTCAGCTGCTCTGCTGTAGGTAGTCTGGATGCACAGAGATTTTAGTATTTCTGCTTAACTGAAAGAAGACAAAATAATGACAAAGTTATAAATGGAAATTAGTGACTGACTCCATGAAATACTGAAAGGGTTAGACCACTGAGAAGTTACTTTAGCTGAGATGAACATAAAAATTGTTTCTTGGAAGCATTTTAATAGAGTGTGGTGGCAAGCCAATAATGATTTGCAGCATGCTCCTTTTAAGTACAGAGAAATACATGCTCAGATCCTGACCTGGTGGTTCGATAAAGAATTCATTTGCTCAAATTAGAAGTGTCCACATGAGTCAGTAAGTGGGTTATTAAACAAGGAGCTGTGCAGAGCTGGAGTGAACTGCCTCCATGAAGTGGGAAGTGCTGTGAAGCTCCTTGAGAATCTTTTTCATTGGCTGCTTCACACCACTTGCCTGGGCACAGCATTGCCACCCAACCTGCATGGTGGTCTCAGGGCCAACATGACCTTAGGGCCCTGGAGAAAGGAGGGCAGCAGATGTGGGTTTTAATAATTACAGACCATCTAGGGCCTTTGGTATTTTTTGTCTATGGGCAGTGAAATCTTCAAGTCTTGGGTCAGCGGTGAAGAACTGGTAAATAACCATTTAAAGATTACCTGGAAAATGACTTCTCAAATTGACACAGACATACCATAGCAAAATGCTGCTTCATAGGCCTGTCACAACAAATGACTCTTGATTGCTTGCAATTTAAAGTTTGCAAACAGCAAATACAGCTCAGTAAAATTCCACCAGGGTTAAAATCACCCAACTGGGCATCCTCATGACCTCCTACAGAATTAGTGTAAGTTTTTCACAAAGAGAAAAGTGGTATTTTAAGCAGAAACCAAATGATGCTGATGAAATTTTTGACCAAAAGTATACTTTAGTGCATTTAGCATAGTTTAAAAACAAAGCATGAAGAAAACTTGTAGGAGAACAATTGCTAAGCTAGTAGAACCAGAAAACCTCTAAAAGTTAACTTTTGATGTTTTTTTTCTTTTCACAAGCAGAAAGGTTCTGCTGACCTTATTATTCTTGACTGTCATATACTATCAAAGGTCTCAGTGAAGCTCCTGTGAGTATTGTTAATTTAAGAAAAGTTTAGCTAAGTTGCTATATATTGTACTGCATAGTGAAATTGCAATTAATAGGAGGATATAAAAATAAATAGTTCTTTGGCCTTGTTTTGGTCAGTTGTCACATCTGCACAAATCAGACCACTGTATTAGATATAGCAAAAAATACTTAATTTGACCAAGCATTTGTGCTAGGACATTTTAGTTAAATTATTTGAGTTTTAAAATTTGTTACTCTAGCAATATTTGCCATTCTAGCAAATAATTTCTGTCAGGAAAAATGAATTGAATTTGCTGATACTCATGCCCAGATTAGAAGTTGGCCAAGTTTGGCTCTGCTTATAGGTAAGTACATTTTGTTGGCAGGAACTGGAACAAGGTAAATGTTGCTATAACTTTATGCTTAGTGCAGAGAAGGTAAGAACATAAAAAGGAATAAACCAGGCTGTTTATAATAAAATGCTACATGTACACAGACTGCTACTTTTACTCCGGAATCATTTATATCACTTGTACACACATGCTTCTGTTGTAAAGTCTGTTCTAATAGCCTTTTCCCAGGATATTTATAAGTATTTAACACACCTAGGTGTTTCTGTGTAGCATATTTGCCATTGTGTCTTAACAACTTGAATTTTTATGTGTGCTTTCCTCCTACCACCACCTGAAGAGGTATTCTGACAGTCTACTCTTTTTTGTCAGGTCAGGAACGGGATCGCAAGAGGGACTTGCCTACAATGATAACTAAAGTCAGTGAGATGAGAGAAGGCCTTTGTAGTTTCTCAGTTGTAACTGCATAGTGTCAAAAGGAAGCATCTTAAGAGTTTAGATAGCTTCTTACACTCTTGTTGCCAGGCATGCTTGATATACAAACGTTTTCCAAACTGAAGAAAACAAAATGCAGTTTGTTCAGTTTGCACTTGTGCTTTTGAAGAGGTTGAATTGCTCAGAGAAGCTCTCCCTGGGCAATACGTGTACATGCAATACTGTACATTAATTTTTCTGAGTCTGTCCTAGGTGTAAAGTATATGAAAACAGCCTGGGCATATATTAGACTCTGAATCATCAAGAGCCCCTTGCTACCCAGCAGTGAGCTTTAGAGCCCCTGGTTGCATGCATGTACTCACAGAAGTAACACAGAGTTGAATAATAGTGCTGATGACAAAGGGATATTGAAACTGAGTAAGACCACAGGCTGGTGCTCGCAATGTTTTAGGAAAACTGCATAGGAAATGATACTTTGAACCTGCTGCTCAGTACTTATATAGCAAGTGAGAACAAGGAAACATGTTTGGAGTAGAAAGGACTAAAGTTTATGAAGTTTGTGATCATTGCAGAGCATAAAGCGTCCTGAGTTTGATCCTAGAGGAGACATTTACTTGTGAAGATTTAGTTATTGACCACATCCTTTACCTCCTTTAGGTGTTCAGGTAATGGAATATTTCACTACGCTTTGAGTTTTGCTTTCTCCTGTTTCTGACATGAACTGAATTGCTACAATTTTTATTTTTTTTTCATTTTGCTTTCTAGCAGAGTCATTAAAAGAGGTTAAATGTCAGTGAGTTTTAAGAAATCCCCGAGGCCTCTAGTTCTCCACTCATTTATACCACTGTCAGAGTACTGTGGCATTACTAACCTGGAATTATTCTGGATTGACACGAGGGGAGAATCAAATTCTGCCTGTCCTATAATTCTGACAGTGATTGATACTTGGATTTCATTGTTGCTAGGAAAAATAAAGTACTGACAAGTACTTCTTTCAGATGATTAAAACAAAGGATTTTTTTTTTATTTTAAACATGTGCCTTCCTCACTAAGAGTTTGAAGGTAGTTCTATGTCCCTTTTAAAGGTTTATGTATTATGACTGGGTTTATGCATTATGACTGTTAATTTCCAGTATGATGTAAAAAACCAAAAAGTGTTTGATGACATGCTCTACTAAAAAAAAAATCACAGAGAAAAAAAACTCAAAAAATTTTGTGCTTCACTTCATCATGTGTCATTATTTTAGAAAGAGGTAGTGACTTAACTTGCTGACTGTCATTCTTTTCATAACCCCTGAGATGAAGGGTTCTGTAGAAAAAATGTTTATAATTGTCATCAGTGTAGGGTTTCTGCAAGGTTTCTAAGAATATTTGCAAACAAGACTGTTTTTTCATAAATGTTGTGTTAATTACATTAGCAACATAAAAACATGCATAATTTTCTTATGAGGATTTTCCTTCTTGTTTAAACATTCAAGTTTGTGGACAGCAGCAGCCATTTTTCTCCTAGGTGTGCATTTCTTGTGATAAATGACTGATGTCCCGCAACAAGACAGAGGTGGTGCCTGTATTGTTAAAGACTGCAGTTTGAGAAAGGAAGGAAAGGGAAGGGCTAATCCTCTTTGAAGTTTAACAGAAGGGAAAGTCTATGGCATTAACAGACCATTCTGTTAGAATACCTGAAGCAAATTGAAGTGAAACCTTAAGTTATGTCTGAGGCTGGGGTGTTTGACATTTACATCGCTTGCTTGGTCTAAGCAGTATGTTACACTGCTTTGATAGGCATGTCCTACGTGCAGAAATCTTTTTTCCAGTATAGCTGCTGAATTGTATGTCAAAAGTAAGCTATCCTGGTGTAAACTGAGACAACATAATTAGCAACAGGCAAGGGCAGAACTTGAGTAAAAATAAGAACAGCAACACTTTTCCAGACATCTTTCCTATATTCTACTTCCTGTGTGACTTGTACATACCTTTGTAATAATTTTTCTAGATGCAGATATTTTTCTGTTACAGTATCTTGTCTAAAAAGGAAAATTACTGCTTACAGTATATTTGACTTGTATGTCTTACATCAACTTTTTCTCCTGGGAGATCTAGAAAGGCTGCTCATAATCTGCTTGTGATGAAGCTAGTAGTTGTGAACATAGAAAAATTTTTTTCACTTTTTTCCTCCCCACTTTTAACCAGGTAGACAAGAAAATTGTCCGCACAGAAATTGGAGTTCTTCTTCGCCTTTCGCATCCAAACATTGTAAGTTTAGTCTTGTTCTTCCACTCCAGGATTTTATGTTACCTTGCTGTGGAGGTTTTTTTGGTTGGTTCATGTTTTTTTGTGTGGGTTTTGTTTAGTCCGGATTTTTTAAAGTTTTTTGTGTTCCTGAGAGATTACTATTGTGGTTCACCTATACGGACTTAGGAGAGTCCTGGATTTAAACTTCGCCTTCTCATGAGCATGTTAACAGCTTATTATGGAAGACTGCTGAATTATAACTCCACTCTGCAAGAAATTACTAGTGTTCTGACAGAGATGAGTGAGAAATGTTAAAAAAAAAATTCTGTAAATGAAAGGTGAAGTTGGTGTTGTCAGTTCTTGGAAGGTGGGGAAGGTCTTACATTCAGTTATTGTGAAAGATTGGCAGGCAGGTTTTGGAAAGTATTAGTGAAAGCAGCTCCTTAAACTGCTCTGTTGCATAGAGGTTTCTAAGGTTGAGCAGTAGAAAAATAACAGCAACAGAAAAAGGTAATACAAAGGAGATAAAGCTAGAAAAATTTAGGGGGATGGGAGAGAACCTGAACAATAATTTGGTCAAGGCAAGGTGAATGATGCACCAATGTCAGTTAGTACCATCCTCTGCTTTAATGACTATGGTCCGTTTTGTGCTGTTGGCCCTGTGATATGCTCAGCAATAAGGCAAATCAGAAAAAATAATCCTTTTTGTATCTTTTTTCAGATAAAACTGAAGGAGATATTTGAGACCCCTACAGAAATCAGTCTTGTTCTGGAGTTGGTCACGGGTGGAGAACTATTTGACAGGTAAGTTATCAGTACACAGCTCATTCTTTATCTTCCCTAAGGATGTTTCAGTCCAGATTTCTTCTCTGCCTGTAATCCCTGTGTTGCTGGAATTATTTCATCAACATATGGTTTATTCACATGGGTAAATATCTGCGTGAATTGGCTTTAAAAATGTGTTTGGAAATATAATTATCAGTAGATTATTTTTGGAAAGGCTACATGAGTGGAGGAAACTGTCTGTAAGTTCTGAAGATCACACACACCACTGAAGGAAGGTCCTCAGTAAATGCATAGCATCAGAGTGTGTGGGAGAAGGCAAAAGGCAGGAAAAAATGGCAAAATCACCTGAACAGGTAATCATAAAATGGTAGGTGACAATGAGTCTGCCGGGATGATAGTGTTATGTCACATAAAGAGCTGGTAAGCAGAGTAACAAAGAAATACTGTTTGTTCATTGCATTTAGAAGACTTCTGCTTTTATTACAAGTTGTTCTGCAAGACAGTTCTTGAGTTATGAAGATATTGCTCGTAAGACTGCACATGCTTGTGGTCTAAGTGCTTATGCATAAACTGAAATAAATCTCTAATATTTTAGTAGTAAGGGTTTCTTTTTTTTTAGAGAAGAGGAGATATGAAAACCATTTGATATTGGCTCAAGTAAATCAATTAATTCACTGTTATTGGTGACTTCAAACTCATGTAGGGACAGGTTACCTAATTTTACTTCTGTATTAAAATTGAGTATTTTAGAGGACTGTTACATAAATATGTATCACAGACTGTTTGAAACTATTTTTGACTTGACAAAATAAAAACATACTTTTTTTTAGGTATCGTGGTCATAGCTACAACCTTGAGATGAACTGTTTCTGAACAATAGCAGCAAAAGCAACTTGTCCTATTAATTTTAGTTCAGTGGAAGAAAGGCGCATACTCTCTTGATAACTCAGACAAAGAAATCAAGAGATGTGCTGCAGGTTGAACAGCCAGCAAATACCCAGTCTTGAGCTAGAGAGGACCCTGTGAAAGATGCCTTACTTTTCTTATAGCCCTTTATATGGCCACATGGTTTCAGGTTTGGTGGTTTTCAGAAAGACTGGATGCTATACAGGGGTCTTTGATGAGTGCAGTTAGCAAGGGGAAAACACAAATATGCCAGTGAAAAACGGTTGGTTCCTGAGCAGCAGCCATCTGTGTGGCAGGAGAACTGATGATAAAAGAGTCAGTAGGTACCAGGATGAAAAATTGTATTATTTCATGGTAGTAGGATTTAATATTACGACATTTTCAGCATTCTGTAATCTGTATTCAACAGTGATTAAGGGATTTGAGTTCTTAGATTGATCATTGCCCCAAACTGTATGCTTAATCCAGTTTGGCAAGGGAGAGATGTCTGGCATTGCATGGCTAGAAGCAAAGCCACTGAGTGACTGACTAGAATTGCGGTGCCCCCTTATGATGTTGTGGATGAGCACTAGTACTATGGAGGCCTTCTCTATTCCTCCTTTTCTCCCTGCACAACAGGGCCGGAAACTTTGGCAATGCAGTCTTCTGTGATCTGGCATTTGGGAAAACAGCAATCAACGGCACAAAAAAACATAAAAAAAGCTATTTTCAGCCATTAAGCTAGCAATAAGAGTATTACTTTGCTCTTCAACCTTAGTCCAAAAATAATTTAATAGAAATACTCAGCCTAGATGTTTCACACTAGTTACTTGAATTAAGCATTAGCTGTCCCTTTCCTTTGAAAACGATTCAGCTGGGATGAACGATTAACACTTGTGTTGCACAACAGCTACAAAGCCACTTTTGTGCTCCAAAGGAGTTACTCTTGTGCCTCTTCCAAATTACCTGTCAGCAGATGATAAGACTAGATCTGTTACACAAACCCATCTGCTCTACTTACAGTAAACATCTTCATTGCTGTTACTTTTGGTGCTAATTCTGGTAATATCCTCATACTTTTTATATCAACTGCTTTATGGCTCTAGTTTTCTGCCATCCCAGGTGTTCACTCTTTTGCATGGTATTTGAGCAGCAGATGAGTATGGTTTTTTTCACACACAATTTCCCCTTATCATGAAAATGATTTTATAAATACTCAAGATCTGCTTAATTTTCTAGAATCCTATTAGCATCGTTGCTGTGCTACTGGTTTCATGCAACTCTAGCATAAAAGTGTAGGGTAACAAAATAATTAACTTCCTTCACCATATGTAATATTTCTGTCAAATCATCTACGTTGTGACTAACTAAGCTTTCATTATGATATTTTTTTCAGTAGTGTTACCCAAAAGCAGATAAATTTAAGGAAAACTGTCAGTTACATATCTGAGCTACTACAGCCAAAACCAGGTTGGTTTTCAGTTGTATTTTAAAAAAGAAATCTGTTTCCCAGACTTATCCTGACATAAAATATTCCACCATCCCAAACACAACATATACAACTGTACACTGAATTGGAGAAATCTGTGCAAATTAGAATATTTGTTGCCATTTTGTGTGATTATTTTTGCCAAACCAGTAAGTGTCAAACAGCTTTTGAAGTAGGGCAGACCAATGAATGAACTGACCAAGACAGAAACAAAACTGCACTAGATCTTCATCAAAGGATATTCTAGTTCTTTCTAGATGTCATGTTGCCATCCCAGTGCTGGCACATATGACTTTGTCATTTCCTTAGCCCTCCTCTCTCATTCCTGCATGTTTAAAACAGGTTGATGCTTGAGATGCATTTGAACAATCAATGTTTTGACCAAGTCTCCAAGAAGGACTTTCTGATATTGCTGGTGAGTGTCCCAGCAGTGATGTGCTTGGCAGCACATGGCCATGCTTCTCATGCTGACACAATACTGAGGGCAGGCAGCTGTCACACTGGTCTGTAGGAGGCAGGAGCTGGCTGAAAAAAACCCAACCCCAAAATTAGCACAGCTGTTCAACTCTGCAGCAGAGCAATCACTGTAACATCTGATCAGTCTTTGAAGAGCTGTGTTTCCACTAAACTTTGTGAATAGAAAATTTCAGGACTGAGAGGAAAGTAGAAGGCAAAGGTCAATTTTCATCTCTCTCTCGAATCTTCCTGCTTACCATATGAGGAGTGTTGCAGAGCCATAGTTTGGACTGTAGTCACATCTTATATATGAGAAGTTTGAGTGATAGGAAGACATAATTTTGGTTTATTAGGTTTTTGGATGACATCATATTGTGCATACACAATGAAATTGTAAACCTCATGTGGCTACCTTTAAAAAATCAGATCTGTAATCAGAATTATGTGGAAAATGGAAGCTGCCTGTTTCAGCTTTTCTCTTTTTAAGAGGAGAAAGCTAGAGGCAGGGTTGATAGAATTAATGCTCTATGTGCTTTCAGATAGATGGGATTGAATTTGAGTTTAGGTAAACTGGATCAAACATTCATATGAATTGATCACAGCAGAAAAAAAGAGCTTAAATGCAGTGATCATAAAGGAATGCAGAATGAATTGACAACACAAAAATTGATGCAGTTTTCCGGGAAAAAACAGACGACTCATTTATATGGGCAAATAGTTTGTCAAACTAATTGCTTTTTAACACGCTTTTATTAATAATTAGGAAACCTTAGGCTGTTCAGAGACTTCATTAGATATGTAGCCAATGGACTCTTCACACTTTTTGGTGTTAACCCCTTTGATTATTACCTCGTCAATATGCTTTGTAGCTCTTCCCTTTTAGGATGATGATTCATCTTAACCTTGGTTCAGTTATATTTTTATCTTGCCTCTTGATTTTGCCCTTTGTCCCTTCATCATTCTTTACTTAAATGTAATTTCTTTGTTCTGTTAACTTCGACTTTCTTTTCTATAGCATGCTATATTTCATCAGATGCTTGGCCACTTTGTTGAACTGGCTTTGCTTTTACCAATTAACCTCTTACTGTGACAGGCAGAATGCAGCACAATGAAGTCAGGTGTCAGTCTTTTATAGGGTATCTTGTTTTGAAGCTGGTCTTTTCCATTCAGTTTCCATTGGTATTTATTGCCTTTCATCTGAATCACTTAATTTTTCACTTTTCCAAACATTAATTTCAGCACAAAATGTCAATTCTATTTTAACTTCATTTTACTCAGTATACCTGCAGATTGTTAAGAACAGAATAGTTAGACTCTTTCTTTTTTTCAGCTTTAAATGATAATGACAATCCATATGTTCTTCTTGTCAGTACTTTGGCGTCTTGACCACAGATTTCTGTTTCTTCCTTCATCTTTTATTAAGTTGCACCAAACATTGTCTAAAAATACCTCTTAATGGTGACAGTTTCTTCATGCACTCCTGTTTCAGGCTTCGTATAATTCTATCTGAAATACAGACTGAAACTGATACTACCTTCTTTTTGGAAGTGTACATTAACAAAAATATGCATTCACAGGCTTCAGGCATAACTTCTTTCTGCTTGTGGAAATTAATATTGATGAGGGACATAAAAAAGATTCAAGGAATTAATCAGTCACTAGAGTGCTTATTTTTTTTTATATTTTTTTTATAAACTGGTGGCAGAGTAGCACCTTTGATTTGTTTCTCAGCTCTGGCCTCATTATGTGGTGGCAGTTTGTCTTCTGAACAGGGGAAAGAGCAATCCTTTGGACTGTGTTTCCCATGAGCAATTTACAATCTCTTCACTCCTGACTGCCAAAAAATAGAAAAAAAACCAGAGGCCTGACCTGACTTCAAGACCTGGTATGCCCTCTTTTCTGAAACCAGAAGACAGCACAAAAATTAGCTCCTCGATGTCGAAACATATCGTTTAGTGTCTCTTGATTTCAGCTGCAGCAATGATAAACCCCAGTATTTTAAGAATAAAGAAGTGTGTGTTAATGTTGCTTTGTAGCCTTTTGGCTACAATTTGGTATTTCTTTCCCATGCAGAGTTGTAACAATGTCTTCACGCTCACTCACGATCAGTGCCTTATTCTGCCACTGGATGGAATTACCCTACGTCAGTATCTACTTGAGTACAGTGTTCTCTTCAAAGTAAGAGATACAGATGGGGGTTTGTAAAAGTTTGTGCTTAGGAAGCTTCTTACAATGTGGTCATGATATGCACCTAGCTTTAGGTGAGACTCCAGGCACCAGAGGGTACACGTTTGCAGGTTTATAAATGACTGAACGACTCAAGCAACAATGATGGTGCCATTACAATACTGGCTGGGTTCCTACCATTCACCACGTGTGAACTGCTGTGACATTCAAGCTTGTCTGGTTCTATAGTCCACTCTGGAAGGCTTTTCACTGAAAGCAGTTTCACTTAAAATGTCCCCTTTTGTTGTTACTGCTTTAAATGTATAATTCCTGGTTTTCCTACGTGATTTTTCTAGTTTGGTTGGTGCTATAGAAATGGTGAGTAGGAATTTGAAAGTAAAGAAGTGACAACAGACCTTAGTATGAGATATGAGGAATATGGAATCTATCCATAAATTCTGCTGCATGCCAGGAGAAACTGCCTCTTGCTTACTAATGGTGGAGAGAGAGTAGTTTTCCTGAATGACTGCAATGCTGTATTTAATTTATAAACAAGATATTGAAGAAAAACATCTAGTTGGTTTGACTCAGAGTAAGATTCAAACCCAGCTCTGTATTTCCCATTTTCCTTCTTCAGATCATGGCCTGCTGCTTGAGACATTAGCAACAGTAACAACTGGTCTTCGCTGAATTGTGGAAATGGTTTTGAAATAAGGGAGGGTCAGCAAATTGAATCAGAGATATGTTGTTTTTATTTTTTACTCTTGAGTGCTATAGTACGGAAAATAGATAAATATGTAGATATAATATTACCTTACTTTTTAACTAAACAACTGCATCAAAGCAACAAGGAATTGGAACCACCTTGGTGCAGGCGAGATCTAATAGATCTATGAATAACTCATCGAGAAAGAGTTCCCTGTGGGAACCTTTTTTGCTGTTGAATAGAGCGATGTAATTTTCTTTTCATGCCTCTGACTTACTTTCAGTCTTATTTTACCTTGCAGAAATATTTGAATTTCATTTTAATGAAATACAGTAATTTACATAAGAATTTAAGTGACTTTATGCAGAAAAATCTCTATGACAACCAAAGTTTTTTAGTCAAAGTAACATATATACAACCAAATATTTTTAAAAATTGTTAGCACATACTGGCATTGGAGCACATCTTGTATCTGTGTAAAGTATTGTCTGGCCCAAGACTATTCATGACATAACAGGATGTAGCCCACAAGTAAAATGTGATACTGGAGTTTTGGATAAATACCAACTAGAGACAGGGTGAAAATGACCCTTAAAACACAGATGGCTTTCTCTAATATAGTGATATTTTAAAGAATAATGTAAGAAGCAAATAGAGATAGGGAGGGAGGAAGTGAGGAAGAAGGAAGAGAGGAAATGNTAAATAGTGCGAATTGTAGAGGAACTGTTTATAGATTGTTTAGCCTAAAAAACTAAGTGCACTTGCCAATCTAAGTTAAGTGAAGCAAGAAGCAGACTTCACGCTCAGATCTCAGGCAAAGCCGGAGGGTGGGAAGGGCGGCCAGTGTAGGAGGAAAGCAGGGAAGTAAAGCTAAGAATAGGAGACTAGTCAATTTAGGAGGTGGGGGAGGAAAAATTAAGTTCTTTAAAGTGAACAAGATTTCAAATTTCCTTGATCACAAGAAGCCCCTGGAACAGCTTGTGTTTAAGATTGCAGGAATACTCATTGCACTTGATTTTTATGACCAAGAAAAAACAAGAGGAAGATACTTTGGTTTTAGGGTCATCTTTTTCTTGTGTTTGCTTCCTCTTCTGTGTTGCTTCTTCTATGCCTAGACACTCTCAATCACCAGTATTGGGAGCTGTTACAATGCAAGGTGTGGAGTGGCTCCATGGGCTGCAATGCCTGGGATGGAGATACTGTTCTTTCTCTGAGCTGAGAGGTCTCACTGCTGGTTGAGAGTTTAAGGTATTGGCATGAAGAGGGAGTGACACATTGATGACTATCCCAGTCTTGCCTCCTTTGGCATCGGATAAGTCCTCTGCTTGTTCTAAGTAGGTTGCTGGATATCTTTTATACTACAGCTGTGAAAGCAGCTGCTTCTCTTGCTGGAATTGGAGAGATCTGGCCTTCTGTTTTGTTACGCTCTGAAAAGTCAAACACGAAGCCTGGTCCTTTTTTCTGTGATGAAATGTTAATTTGTTTGTTTTTGTAGCAGACCGATTGTTTCCACTTGTTGCCTACAGTGCTTGTCATTAATCCCCAGATACATGTATTCCAGTCAACCATGAAATTGTATATCAATATAATTTTAATACTGATCTGAAAATTGATTCTAAAATGATACATCAAGTTTCTCCATCTCATTCCTCATCGATTTTCAGATCAAGTGTGTTTAGTTTAGCAGGACTGAACTCTTAATTTTATTTTTTTTCCAAACATTAACAGTTTCTGCAGAGCAAGTGTGTCCACTACCTCCCTCCCTTTACAATGATATCCCATTGCATTCATTGGTTTCGTATGGATGTGGTGAATTAAAGCATAGTATCGAATCCTAAGAAAACTGTTCCAGAGTGAGTAAAATCTTTCCAGATTATACTGCAGGCTGCAGAAGTGTGATGAACGTTGGTAAGCATTTATACTTCTGCTCATGTAGATCCTGATGAAGGTGAGCATAACAGAAACATTATAAGGAATGTAGGAAGCATTACATTTCTTTAGAAGAGTAGTGGCACAGTGGTTTCCCAGAGGCTACAGTGAAAACAGTCTGCTGCAAAACTAAAGGGTTTATATTGCCAGAAAACTTGCTGTACTTAGAGGGAACAGAAATGCTTGAAATGCTGGATGGAAGCTGGCAAGAATTACTTCAAATTATTAAACACTTGAATGCACGCATATGCTTGATGATCATGTGGAAGCAGCCAAATTTCAGCTGCCTGCTGTCTATAAGAGAGCATGGATACACAAGAAATATGTTACACTATTTCCACGGGCTTGCTGGGCAGTGGGATGCTAAGGAAGGGTTTTCCCAGTGCTATATTTTTGATACTTCCCCAGTACCTGACAGTGCAAGGCACCTCTGAGATTTGGCAGTAGCTGAGGAGGTGTTTTCATTGCTTTGGTGGGGTGGCTGTGACCAGGGGCTCTGGGTCATGGGGAACACAATATGGGTGGCTCCATCAGGAGACCAGACCCCAGCAGGTAGGGCTGCAGCTCAGCACCATGGGGTGCTGGGGAGACATCTTCTCAAGGGCCATCCCAAGGGAAATAATTCTCTACATCTTTTTATAGAAGGAGGCAGATTTACCTCAATATGTTTACATCTGCTTCGAAAGGCAAGTTTAAATCAGTCGGTGGTTTGGGAGACCTGGAGCTTGCACATACTCTGTAAGATATGCGGTTGGCCATGTACAAGTGTAAAAAACTGAACCTACATATTTCAGTATATGTGTACATGCATGAAAAAGTGATTCTGCATGAATGTTGTTACAATAGGAATAATTTATTTCATTTATTTTATTTATTTAATCAACATGGCATCTTGGCTTGCCCTGGAATGTGATCTTCCATTTGAAGCACTGTCTTGAATTTTCTTGATGTTTGTGGCACCAAATCTAGCAGTTTTCCCAACCTTTTTTTTTTTCCTTCGACTTTAAGATTTCTCTTTTTCTGGATTCCCTGCTGTCTTCCTCCCACTTTTTCTTTCCAGCACTCTTCTGGTCTACCTGGCTATTTCATTTGCATATCAAAAAGAGTATTTAATTAATTCCTTATTGTTAATGTTCCTGTCTTTCTATGCTAGTTTATTCTTCCTTCATCCATCCTTTTCTTACAGATCATTCTTTAAACTAGGTATAAATAATTGTTTTCATTTCCATAATAACACAATAAGACATTCCTGCAGGTTTCTTTCCCGTTATGGAAAGAAACTCAATGAGTCACAATGTTAATCTGCAGGCTGAAACAGAAAATCGTTGTAAAGAAGCTTCATTGGTTTCAAGTAGGAGTGTTGTTATAATAAAGCAAACTGGCACACCTACCATTTGTCTTATATAAACTATTGGATGATGATGCAAAAAGATAGATATGAATATTTTTCCCCAGCATTATTACAGGATTTAAATTACAAGATAATCCTTTTTCGGTACTCTTCCTTACTGGCTAATAGCCAGGGTTTAGTTTTAAAACTCAGTACCCTTAGAAAGAAATTTTCATATTTACCCAGAGGTATGTCTTCTTTCATTTATTACTGTTAGAGAAGATTAGTTTTTCTACTTGCTAGATTAATATTAATTGAGAATTGTTTGTATTTGCAATAAATACATATTCTAGACTTCTGAAAAACTAGAAAGATAACTGTATATGACATAAGCTGTAAGTGGCTTGCCAGTGCATGTAATCCATGTGTAACATCAGCAGATAATTCACATGCATTGCACAATAATTCTGGAGTTGATTCGTGTTGTTCTCCTGAAATATGGGCACACAACTAAATACATTTATTTGCTGTGAAGTTTAAATTCATAGTGGCTTCATATTCCATGCTTATGTGCTTGTTGCACTGTATTTAAATGTAAATGATGAGAGCAGTATCCTGTCCTTACCAACACATCCTCAGAATCACTTGGTCACAGAATGGCCTGGTTGGAAGCGACCCCAAAGACCATCAAGTTCCAATCCCCCTGCCACAAGCAGGGCCACCAACCTCCAGGTCTGGATAACATAGTTGTCTAAGTCAAGGTCTCCTACATGCTCTGGTCAGTAGAGCAGTTTTGTGCACCTTTTTGACCTCTCTGGTTTCCAGGGGTCAGTTACCTTTCCTCCATTGGTTAGACATTGACAGGAACTACGAACCTTCCCTTTTCTTTGTTCTTGTTGAATAGAGGAAAATATGAAGAAGTTGGCTGCATTTAAGAGATATCTTCCCCCAGCTCCTTGACAAGTTTTTCTGTTTGAAAAAGAAAATAATGGAAAGAATACATGGTGACCAAAATGTAAAATCAAACATTTTTTGGCTGAATGGAAAAATGTAAATTGAATTTTAACTATTTTGCCATGTGTTTCTCTGATCTTATATATGTTGGAAAATCAGGAAGTTTAAAATCCCGTGAAACCCTCCAAGCCTTTTCCCTCCTGCCCTGCCAGATTCTGAGGTCAGCTGCACAATGTGATGCTACAACTCCTGGAATGTGCTGGCTCAAGTCATGGGCAGGTTGGGGATGCACTTCCCAGGGGACATATGCCTGAGGAGCAGTGGAATTAAATCCATCATGCCCCTGGCAGCTCAGCCTGCCTTCAGCATGTCCACAGCATCGGCTTCCCAATGACCGCTTGTTTCTGTGTGTGGTGGAATATGTTCCAAAAGCAGAGTCAAACTAGCACAGCACACTTTTTGGCTTTACTGCCTTGTTACCAGATTTCAAATTTTGTTACAGTGTCCCATGCCCCACTAAAGATAAAGCTTAAGAGAATTATGATGTGAATGTCTGTAATGCATGAAATTTGGTAAAACAAGAACAATGTTTTAACATGCTTCTTGTGCCATAGTGGGAGGAGCAGTTGGCACCCAAGATACCAGTAGGGAAGAAGGGAGATGGGTGTTGTGGTTCAACCCCAGCCAGCAGCTAAACTCTATGCAGCTGCTCACTCACCCTCCTGGCAGGGTATGGGAGATAATCAGAACAATAAAAATGAGAAAGCTTGTGGATTGAGATAAAGATAGATTAATAGGTAAAGCAGAAGCCTTGCACACAAGCAGGAAAAACCACAGAAGTAATTCCACCTTTGCATGAACAGGCAGGGGTTCAGACATCTCCAGGAGAGCAGCTCTAACAGTGGCTTGGGAAGACAAACACCACCACTCTGAATGTCTCTCCTTATAAACTGAGCATAACCTCACATGGTATTGACTAAGCCTGTGGTCAGCTGGGGTTAGCTGTCCTGACTGTGTCCTCTCCCAACTCCTTGAGCATCACCAGCCATCCATCTGGTGGGGTGGGGTGAGAAGGAACAGAAAGACATACTAGTATATTTGGGGGGACAAAGTCTCAAAAAAGGGAGTTACTGAGGTTCAGGTCTCACCATGTAATCTACCAGAGGAGGATAAATTGGACTGCCAGGATTAGCTAAGAAGGAATTTTATTTTCAAACATATTGTAGCATTTTGTTGTAGCTTATTATTATTCATAACCTCCTTTCCAAATTTGAGACTAAAGCCTATCATAATATCTCATGGAGTAAGATTTGCTTTATTTTCCCTTTGTCGTGGTAAGTTCAAGTAAAACTCTCCGTGATGTTTTAAACAGATGAGCAGAGCAGAAGAAGGGCTGGAGGTACACAAATACAAAGAAAATGCAGGGTAATTACAGGTGAAGCAGTAAATATGGGATGGTAGCTGAAGGGGTACCAGAAAAAAAACAACTTTTAGAAATAAGGCCTGTGGCCTTATTTAGAAATAATTCTGCAGTCAAATAATCATGGTGAAATAAAAGAATTTCTGCTTGAATGGAATTGCTTGCTTCTACCAATGCCACGTGAATAGACTTAGTTATCTTTGAACACAGTGAGTGTAAAGGTAATTGCAGTTGGGTAGGAATATTTCTGTATAGTCTATTTTCTGCAGTGCCATTCTTGTTACATCTGTCTCTGGAGGATTATTATCTTTGCATTGTTCATATTGCACTTAATCTTCTAATGAGTATGTAGTAGCAATGCTTTTCATATGTACATTAGCCAACACCTTTCCTGTCAGCTTTTTGTAAAGCTGTGGAGGGTTGTAGTGAAAGCAGTTCAGTATGAGCCTGGTGTTTTGAAGAAGAGAAATCACAAAAAGATTAAAAAATACTTGTAACTGTCCCTTGCAAAGAAAGGAAAGAGGGGAGGAAGGAGGACATCTGTCTTGCCACAAGCAGAATCTCTTTCTGGATCCCTAGGCAGCTGGTCTTTCCACTGACTTTTGACTTGAGACATTGTAGGCTTCTTGTTCTCTTTTCCAAAACCTTTCAGCTGAGTGTGTATTATGAACATCACACTGAATTAATATTTTACCTCCAGTTTCTCGTTTACCTGGGAATCAGAGGTAATCTAAATTGCAAAAGGTTTGTTTTCTGTTCTTTAGGGGGCACTCCAGTGCTCTAGGCATATTCAATTTTTATTGCTTTCTTGCTCGTTTTTGAAAGGACGCTTTTGTCTGGATGCTTTATTTACCTTATTGTATAATCCTGAACATAATTTATCTTGTTGCTCTTTCTGTAGGATTGTGGAAAAAGGTTACTACAGTGAACGAGATGCTGCTGATGCCATTAAACAAATCCTGGAGGCAGTAGCTGTAAGTATTATCTAATATTATATGCTGAGCACCTAATCTTTCACCTATAATGGCTAAATGTATACCTATGAGTGAAAGAAGCACTGTTCACTGGACATGCTCCATGCAAGTTCCCTTCTATAATTATTTTTCTATTAACTTTTTTTTTAATGTAGTGACATTTTGAAGGGCAAGAAGTGACTTTGGATGGCAGTCAGCAATAGACTTAATGCTCGTCTGTTACAGTGCAGTGCTTGCTCTGTCCAATATCAAAAACCTCTGACTTCAGCACCGATATTTTAGCCTGAAAAGTAATTTGAAATCACAGGCGCTTGTATAGTCTCTCAGCCTTTTTTTTTTTTTTCAGAGCATGTCTAAATTGTTTATTTGGGACCTTAAACCTTTCCTCTCAACTTAAAAGAATAATAGATTGACTGAACTTGTTGTCTGGTATAAAGAGATACAAGAATTTGAGTCAGAGATTTCTGCACAATATTACTGTGAGAGTGGTTATGCTTCTTTTCCAGTTCTTGACTGAAGGAGACCCATCACATTTTTTTTGAAACTGCACAGGAACATTTATACAAACAAGGCCCACCACAAGAAAATGTGTACTGTTGGAAAAGGGAATAGTTCAGGTTACAACATGTCTAACCAAAAATCAGTTCTCACTGCTCTTTAAATTGTACATACACAGAATGGCATTAGTATTGAAAGAGATCAGAATCTAGTTTGGTCTCAGCAGGTTGTACAGTTTCTAATATACCATCCTCCTCTGTATTTTGTGGAGGGGTTTGAAACATTTGCATTTTTGTACAACTGTTCCACTTTCTGTTGCTTAGAGAAAGGATTAAAGATTTTTCAGACAAGAAGATGAGTGTTCCTAGTGGCTTCATACAGTATTTCTGTACATGATCTGTAATTCTCAGTCACTTGTAGCTCTCTCGCCTGATTTCATACCAGATGTTCACCAATCCAGCCACCAAGTAGTGGGAAAGTACTCTAAGAAAGTAATTTGTCAAACATCTAGTGCACATGCTAACACTGATCGCTTCCAGTGCAGATTGACAGGACATGCTGGACAGGAAAAGTCAATCCATAAAATCCATATTCTGCATTTTATCTGTCTATACTGGGTGTTTGTCTGCAGCAGATGTTTAAGGTGAAACAGCCAGGCAACAGAAACATTGCAAAGATCTTGGAGCAGACACTCCTGTGCAGAGGTGTGCACAATGGTTCAGATGGGATGTGACTGAATTTGGGGGTGTTTAAGGAATGCCAGACAACTGTTGATCACATGCAAAAGAAGAGAGGTCAGCCTGAAGGACCTTTCAAAGAATAATAATGGTGATGTGAGATCTGAGCAGATTATCCATGGAGATGCAGTGTCAAAAGTGCTGTCCTTAGGATAGGACTCACAGTGATGAGTGACCTCTGTGGAAGGTACCAAGAGATGTGTTACTGTGGTTACAGCAATAATGCAGTTATTCAGAAGGAACAGTCTGACTCGGGCATCTATAAGTGGGATGGTAATAAAATACCCCATCATGGTTTGGTATTATTTGTAAGTCTATGCACAATAAGATGTGAGAACTGGTATTTACTCCAGTAACCATACATACATCAAGGCCACCATGTTCACTCCATGCTCCTTTCTGAACAATCTGATGCTTACTCTGTTACTCTTATTCAAAGAAACATAAATTATACATTTAGGTTTAGTGCACAGCATAGTATTTACATAAACTTATTAAAATTGGGTTAGATTATTATTTTATGACCAGTTTTGGAAATACCCCAGTTAAGATGGTTCTACATTATTTATCATTCTTTTGCAAAACCACTGATCACATATTGCTGAAAGATGTTGTAGAAGATATTTCAGCTCTTTATGTTAAAAGGCAGGAAAATGTTCAGCTTCTGTGAACTATAACGCATTGGCTGAAATTAATGTAACAAAGATGTATGAAAGCTAAAAAGCTGACTTCTGCATGACCATGGAATCATTTGGATTTTTATAGATCCTTGTCCTAGAACCCTAGGTAGCATGGATTATATTGACTTTTACAGCTGAAACTGAGCCTTCATGCCAAAACTGGGAAAGCTGTGGAAGTTGCAGTTGCCAAACTGGGATCTTTGCAGCCCAGCTGAAATGTTGTGGTAGACAGGGGCTGTAAGCTTGACAGAATACCATTTGCGAGCAGAACAGGGATTACTGTTTGAAACTGGAAAATGCTGATGCAGAACATCAGTATTTCCAGAATAAAAGGAAATATATCTATAGATCATTCTTAAAACCAAATAACTGTACAGATCTCATAGCAGATCATGCCAACTAATACTGGCACCAGATAGACGTTTTGACCTCTGCAATTTTTAGAAATTGCTTTTCTCAAGAGAATCACTCAGCCCTTCCTTTCTTGAACTCTCTTCAACTACCTTGTTTATTTGTTTTATAAATCTCTTGTTCAGGGCTGTTATAGCACTGTAGTAATGGACCTCTCCTCACAATGGATCACCGGCATGAGCAGGCTTTATTTCTTCATTTAGTAAAGGTTTTTTGAGACACTTCAAAAGAATTTAATCAATGTGTAAAGCAGAATTTTAAAAGCACCTAGGCATTTGTTCAATTCCTTCGGAAATTTTTGCACCAGATAGACTAATACTTTTGAAAAAAATCCCATGAATATTCTAGGTATATGTTTCTCATAATATCTGAGTATCTGAAAGCCAGGTTCTAACTGGTTTACTGAGTATTAAGCAAGCAGTCAAAGCAGGACACAGAAAATGAATTTAAATCTTCCAGGTCACGACATGGCATGAATGAATCAGACATCTGTCCTCCCAAGAACAAAGAAAATTACAAAACCAGTAGGATTTGGAAAACAGCTGCATGCCCTTTCTAAAGACCGCAGCATCCATTTTTCCCTCCCCGTGAATTTTCTTTCTGCTGGTCACGTCTGATCCAGTGTTCCCTGTCCACGACTGTATTTGCTCTTAGTGTGAACAAATTGCCTTTTCTTTTTCTCTTCCACACTTTTGCCTTTTCTATTTTGCTTTCATTGTTCTCCAAGTTGGGAGATGGCTTCATTTGTAAAATGAATGCTTGCATGAAACTAGGCCAAACCACCATTCATCTTTTTATCTCTTTTGCTGAGCAGTTTTGAACACTTAGGTAGGTTTTGTTGCTACCTAACATTTCAGAGCAGAGTGAATTTCATTCTGAGAGTGTGTGTTTGAGGGCAGTTCTCTCATCATTGTCCTTTCTCTCCTTCTCAGATGATCAGTTGAATACAGTGTGGCTTTCTTGCCTACTTGTTCTGGTTGCAGTATTTCTCTTTTGTGTAATAAGTAATTTCTGCACACATATGTCCCGAGGCAAGACATTCACCACCTCCCTTGCAGAATGTGTTACTGATGTGATGGAGTTCAAATCATCCTTGAAAAAGACAGAAAAAGACACTTCCACATTTTTTTCTGTAAGTCTATCTTTTAACTGGTCAAACTTAAGAAAATGACACTGATTTTGTTAATGTGTACTTTCAAAATCTTGTATTTGTCACTAAAAAATAAACTGTGTTCCTTCTTTCCTACTATGCGTTAATGTCAAAGCAATAGGCTTCTGCTTGAGGCTTAAATTACTCTTTTCATTATATTTAAATTTGAAATTATTTTTAACAATTTACTTTTCGTAATTAGGGTAGTTACTATCATACCTTCTAGATGTAGTTTTGAACTCATCCAGCAGTCTCTCACTTAATTTCCCATCACATTTTATAATAGGTTGTTTTCTTCTGACTGGCCATTATCTTGTCTAGATAGGAACATTTTCCTGAAGCCATATGTGGGACCCCCTCTATTTTAATTTCTATTCTTTTATTTCAGTTTTCTGCCACTTCAAGCTCCATTGTATGCCTGCACTTCTGTTGAGTTCCTTGTCAGCTTAAATTCACAGGGACCATGCTGAATTATCAGCTGTGATTATGAGGACGAAGAGCACTTAGCCACTTGCAGGTCTGAGAGGGAAAATCTAGATTAAAGGGTTCTATTCATTGCAGTGAACTTTGATCTGTCAGATAATGAGCTGTATGATGTTAGGTAAGAACCTACTGAAAATTTGAAGCTTGCAAATGTATTTTACCGAACCTGAGGCACTGGTATGTCTCACAATTGGAGCTTAGAGCAAATAAGGTAATCAGGATTTTAAAGACTGACTGAGACCCAAGAGAATTGATTAAAATATTTGAGAGTTGTAGAACTGAAAGAAAAGTGAATGTTACTAGGTAAAGATTAAGAAAAATTTGTTTGTTTTTTTTTTCTATACGGTCATTCAGTTAGTGCCTGATGGAGATACAGGCAACCAAAGTATTTTAGTTTCAGTCACCAGGTATAAGGTGAACTTATCCAAGGTATAAATGTCACAGAAACTTGAAATCCTGAACAAGACAAATGTGTTATCTTACCAATATATAATTAGTAAGGCCTACAAAAGCACTCTGTTAAGAAGTGTATATGCATTGGGACACATAGGGAAGAAACCTGGGACTCAGTTCATCAGAAAAAGAAATTGAATTCCACAAAGGGGAATGGCTGGAGTGCCTAGGTATTATAACACGATATAAAGATCTCTGTAAAATAGTAACAAAAATTGGGAATACTGTATAAAAGAGGCGGGATCTTATGTGCGCTGTAGATAGTGGACAACATTGACTTCCTCTCTTTAGAAGATAACTGCAGAATTTTTCTATTTTAATAGAGGAAACATCAACACCTTCAGATCTCTCTCCATTCCCTGGTGAATCGTGAGCGGTTTATGTTTTCCCCCTGGCAGTAGAGAGTGTTTTTCTGAGTCTGTTCCTGGCATAAGTGTTGTTCAGGGTGAAGTCAGGCAACAGCAGTTGTTCTGATCTGAAGATACCAAACGCAGAAATCTCCACTTTTCTGGTGGGGGAGGTGAAATTGCACAGCCACATCCACAAAGGTGAAATATAAATTTCTGTCAAGTTTTCAGAATGTTTGCTCAGAAGTGGCATTTCAGTAAGTTGCAGGTTTATGCAATTTTTATTCAGGGTGTTAGTTGCATATGCAGTTGTTAGTAAAAGGACTAATGTTTGACACTGATAGAAAGGAAGGAATTTGGTGCTCTGACTGCAGTTCTGTGTGAAGGATGATGGCAGCAGGGGTTGTTTTTACCATTCTCCTTCTAACCCACCAACAGGAACAGGAATGAAAGCACAGATTTTTTTTTGTTTCAGATTTAATGCCTGCATTCTTGTACCTTTTATTTTGGGAAATTGGCAGCATTTTGGAAGAAGAAGCAGATGAACACCAAGTTGAGAGTATTGTGTCCAGTTCTAGGCCCCTCAGTTCCAGAAGGACATACAAATCCTTGAGAGAGTCCAATGCAGGGCCACCAAGATGATGAAGGGAGTGGAACATATTCCTTATGAGGACAGGCTGAGGGAGCTGGGTCTCTTTAGCTTGGAGGAGACTGAGGGGTGACCTCATTAATGTTTATAAATATGTTAAGGGTGAGTTTCAAGAGGATGGATCCAGGCTATTCTCAGCGTTGGCCAGTGATAGGACAAGGGGAAATGGTTCCAACCTGGAACATAGAAAGTTCCATCTTAATATAAGGAGGAATTTTTTCACTGTGAGGGTGACAGATTACTGGAACAAGCTGCCCAGAGAGGTTGTGGAGTCTCCTTCTCTGGAGACATTCAAGACCAATCTGGACACGTTCCTGTGTGATTTAAACTAGTTGATCCTGCTCAGGCAGACTGTTTGGACTAGATGATCTTTCGAGGTCCCTTCCAACTCCTGACATTCAGTGATTCTGTGAGAGGCACAGCAACTATCTGCAGTTAAAAACACCATTTGCAAAGTAACTGGGGAAATGTATAATGAGGATGTGTGTATTTGTCTTCTTTTTTAGAAAACAAATGGTTGTTAATATGCAGGAGACATTCTGTATTACTTTTATGGTAATTCATGCAGTGAAAGACACAACATAGAAAATCTAGATGCTGAATCGGTTTTCTTTCTTTGTCCCAATTCTTCATCTATCTCCTGTCACTGCTGTGGTGTGTAGCACTCTTAGCCTTAAGCTTGCCTGGGAGGTAGGCACTGCTCACAGAAACTGAACCTGAACCTTCAGGGAGATGTGAAGTCAATAACTGTGTCCCTGAGCTGGGAGTAGTTTGGATCAGTTAGTGCTATGGCCTAAGGTGTTCAAGAGCTGTCCTGTTCATTCTGATTTTTGCAGTGAAGCAGATCTTTTTGGGTGTTTGGTGCATTTTTTCAATGGATGAAGCTGTGGTGGTTTGACCCTGGCTGTAGACCAGATGTCTACCAAAGCTGCTCTATCACTGCCCTCCTCAGGTGGGTAGGGGAGCAAAAATATAATGAAAGGCTCCTGGGTCAAGATGGGGAGAGATCACTCACCAATTACCATCATGGGCAAAACAGACTCAGTTAGGAATAAAATGCATCTAATTTATTACCCACTCAAAGCAGAGAAGGATAATGAAAAATAAAACCAAATCTTAAAACACCTCTTCCCAATTCTCTCTTCTTCCTGGGCCTAGCTTTTTTTCACAATTTCTCTACCTCTGTCAGTAGCACAGGGGGATGGGAAATAGGGGTTGTGGTCAGTTCCTCACACACCTCTGACACTGCTTCCTCCTCACAGGGAGGACTCCTCACACTCTGCCCCTGCTCCAGCATGGGGAACTGCTCATGGGAGACAGTCGACCATGAACTTCTCTAAAGTGAGTCTTTCCCATGGGGGCTTCAGTTCTTCATGAACTGCCTCAGTGTGGCCTCCATGGGGTGCAGGCCTTCAGGATCAGACTGCTCCAGCATGGTCCCCATTTGGGTCACAAGTCTCACCAGCACACCTGGTCTGGTGTGGGCCCCTCTCTTCACAGGCCTTAGGTCCTGCCAGGAGCTTGCTACAGGGCAGGCTTCCCACAGGGTGTCACAACCTCCTTTATGTGTCTCCACCTACGCCACTGTGGGGTCTTCCATGGACTGCAGGTGGAATCTCTACTCCCCATCTTATTCCACGGGCTGAAGGGAACAGCCTGCTTCACCATGGTCTTCTTCAGGAGCTGCAGGGGAATCTCTGCTCCTGCACCTGGAGCGCCTTCTCCTCCCCCTTCTTCACTGACCTTGGTGTCCACAAAGTTTCTTACATCTTCTTATTCCTTTCTCTGGTGGCAAAAAGTTGCCACTTGTATTTTCTTTTCCTTAACTCTATTATCCCAGAGGTGCTACCACCGTTGCTGATTGGCTCAGCTTTGGTCAGTAGTGGAGCTGTTGAAGAAAGGAGCCATCTTCAGTCCATCTTGGGTCCCTCTGCTATTGGCTCTGTTGGACCTAGGGTAAGCTTTTAGCAGCTACTTGCAGAAGCCACCCCTGCAGCATGCTTTCTCCACCTTGCCATGCAAACCCAAAACAGAAACATAAAATTCTTAATATACCTTTTCCTTATGTGATTATCAGCTATGATATCCTGGAAAGTTGATGTATTATTTTGCCTGTCAAATTTCTGCCTATACTTTGGTGTTGGGTTTTGTTTGTTTTACATTTTGTCAGATTAGGCATTGGGGGCAGTTCTACACTTCAGTAATGTAAAATGAGCAGCAGGTGGAGGACACACCTGTGTGTGAGGTGTGATGTCGGATTGCCTTATTTGAGGTGTGATTATGGAGTGCTTTGTTGTCAGGTGAAGTCTTGACTGTGGCTGTACTGGGCAGCCAGTCTCCTGACCAGTTTAGTCTTCATTTTTCCAACCACTTTAGTCTTGATGGACCAACTGTGACTGAAAAACTCCTAACATAACCTTACTCAGCAGTAGGCTTTGATCTCCAGTGTCTTTCTGTCACCAAACCTAATTCAGCATGTTTTCTGACTGTTTAATCTCCCAAAACTATCTTACATAAAGGAAGATCAGTAGAATAGGTACAAAACTGTATGTGTTTCTGCGCCTCTTCATAGCAGCTGTTGGTGTTAACTATTAGTATTTCAGATAATTCTGTTCTCAGGAAAAGGACTGAAGGAGAAAAGTCTTTAAACTTCACTGTACCATATGAAAAGGAGCAGAACTTGTTCCAAGTGGAGCTGTCCTCCTTTTGGTGTCCTGTTACCTTGAAGAGTTAGAAAAAACAAACCTAAACAAAACAGGACAGAAATTTTAAAACATAGGCACTGTTTTGGTACTTGCTGTATTTCAGGGGTTTTAGGGGCAAATGACTTTATTTTAAAGATAGCTGTAGCAAACTAACAAAAACTTTATGGTATATTTAAGTTCTCCTGTGTTTCTCAAAACCTTTTTTTTTTTTAAAGCTAGCTTATTAATGGTAAGAAATGTCCATTTGTAGATAACATTAATGAATGATAAGACATTGGCATGACTGTATGTATGTAGAGTTTGTTACTGTTACATGTGCTTCATTTTACACAATTGTGAAAGTGGCATTGACCAGAGAACTACAGAAACTCCAGCATATTCTTGCGCTACTAAACTGGCCAACATGAATGGAGAATAGTGAAACCATCCTTGTAAAGAAGTTTAGCAAGATCTGTAGTACTAGTTAAACATTCCAGACATTTCAGAGATGTGGTCTGAAGTAACAAGGTATCCAACATTATCCAAGTCCCCTTTACTTAACAGCGTTTACTGGTACTTTGTGCTTTATTATCAGAAAAAAAAAAAAAGGGCCCCCTTCTTAATCTTCAGTCACTGACACAGAAATATAGGATAGTATTCAATATTTTATTGAGTTAGGTTGGATACAAAATATTTTCAAGCTTTTTCTCTAAATAATGCAAGATCTACCACGCAAACATTAACTGCAGCAGTGTTTGTGCATGCATTCATCATGTTTCATTACTTCCTGTAACCAATATCTTCAGCTATCATCTCTCGCAGCAGTGCTTAAAGAACCATGTTTTTGTAAAATATCGTCTTTGATAAGAAATTGCTAATGTAAAAGATTTCATGTTAGGGATATTTGCATGGCTTGTGGCAGTAGACCTTGCACAAACTGTGCATATGAAGTTTTTCTAGAGTTGTGAAGAAATCAGATAGTTGCTTTTACTCATTGCCAGTTAAATGCCTAGATGGAATTATGGATAAAAGATTTGCATATGTACATGATATGCAAGCATGCCATACATAAATCTAAGAGCAATTTGAAAATTATACTGAGAGCATCTGCTTTTTATTCAAATAAATTTACTAGAATAGATGTAAAGCTTTAATTACAAATTGGACTCTGACATCTATGTAAACATTGAAATTATTACTGTTATTTGAATTATTTTGTGTTTCTTTTTTTAATTCGAAGATATTTTCTGAAAACAAAAATTAATATAGAGCTTAAAGTGTACATCCCTGTGGCTTAGGAAATGATAATAATTTCCACTTCACCAAAGTGGTTTCCCTGTATTCATGGACATAACTGCATAGTTGTATTCTGTGGTCAAAATACATGCAAACAGATGCCATGCATGCTATTTTGTCAAGTCCTGCTTATTCTGTTGGAGGCAAGGGGGAGGAGGAGCAGCCACATTCCACATCAGCCCAGCCATCTAGTTTTGCAGCCCATGCATCTGCCTCTGTTTCCCATCAAGGCCAAAACCAAAAAGTGGTTTCTCTAAAAGGCTGCCTGCTTTTTCCTGTGTGAAGTACAGCATGCCAAATTACCTCTCTTGTCTCCATCTGCACATATCAAAATAAGATGTGTTACCAACTCACTTGGTTAAAAAAAGTAACACATCAGAATTCCTTTATCTTGTACTGCATCTTTCTTAGCTTCACAGTAGCTTGCCTAGAACACATCACCTTTAGCTTGTAAATAATTGATCAAACAGATGTCCCAAAGAATATATTCTGATTTGTAAGCCTCCATAATGACAGTTTTATCTACTGCTATTAAGCTGATGTTGTGGATGTGGCAAAATTATATACACTTAGATGTAAGCTCAACGTGACAGCATTCATAATGATTACTAACAATCTATTCACCAGTCGTATGTCATGAGTTGTAAAGAAATGTCTGGGCTGAAGATGGATATAGAAGTAAAGTGACTTTAAAAAGTCTCAGAGCTTGATTTCTTTGTTTTGCAAATCAATACAAGGAATGTCACAGCAGATATGCTGGTTGTACTGTGTGATGTAAGATAGTTTGGGTAATTCACAGGTATTCTGAAATTCCCTGTGAGGTCTTGTTCTGTATGAAGGGATGATGAATGTGGTAACTAAATGGGATTCTATTATAGGGGAAGCTTATTACAAATGGTTTTACAGTGCACTTGAAGTCAGATTAAGGGAAGAGAACTTATGTAATTACAACTTTATTATTTATCATTATATTTGTTCAGGCAAATCACAGCATAAGAAAAGGTACAGCGATTATTCTGACAGAATGAGCAGTATATACTGTCTGATATGATCACAGCTGCCTGGAGATGAAGGAGGGTGATGGATTACTGGAACAGGCTGCCCAGAGAGGCTGTGGAGTCTCCTTCTTTGGAGACATTCAAGACCAATCTGGACACATTCCTATGTGATCTACTCTAGATGA
>VXBZ01009079.1:33972-46272 GCA_013399135.1 Heliornis fulica
GGGCTCTTCTCTCAGGTAGGATACGACAGGATGAGAGAAAATGGTTGTACACTGCACCAGGGGAGATTTAGCTTAGATACAAGGAAGAAATTCTTTACTGAAAGGGTTGTTAGACATTGGAACAGGCTGCCCAGGGCAGTGGTGGAGTCACCACTGACTGTTTCAAAGTCAGACTATTTCAAGTATTTAAAAGGCAAATAGATGATGTGCTGAAGGATATGGTCTAAAGGTGAACTCAGGAGGGTTAGGCTGTGGTTGGACTCAATGATCTTAAGCGTCTCTTGCAACCCAAGTGACTCTGTGATTTTATGTTTGTAACCTCTTGAAGAAGCATGACCAACCCACTTTAATACTGATTGTAGTAGACTGCAGAATAAAGAGGTTTTAACAATATTTATAAAAATGACTTCCATAAAAGACGTGTCATGCCTAATAAACCCTATGTATCAGGTCAGTGTGCCAGTCAGGGAGGAAGGAGAGTCTATTTTGTTTTCATATAACTTTTTAGAATTACAGACAATGAAGGCAGGCAGGACCAATGGCTAGATTGATATCAATCTGTGTTTTGCAGGACAATTATATACATTCTTCCTTTGAATCTGAACTGTGACTATTTCCATGGATATGGCATGCAACTTAATGACTTGTAGGGAGAAGTAACAGTATTCATCCTAAGGCATTGTTGGGGTTTTATTAATTTTTTTTTTAAAATAAAAGTTTACAGATTTTATTTGATGTATTCCAGGCACAAAGTGTTTATTTCTTCAAATTTTTCATGAGGCTTAAAGGTGAATCGTCTTGTAAAGGGGTGACTTAACACATCACGTACGGAAGTCAGGAAATTGTCTCGGCCTTTTCTTCTTTGGTGACAACATTTTAACAAGGGTTTCATGAGTGTCCCAGAGAGACCTTTCTAGTACATTTTGTGTCAAGAACAAATAAGAAGTAGATAAAATGTCAAGTTATGTAAGAAAACTATGAAGTGCTGCCACTGCCTGGGAGAGAAATGCATTTGTGTGCTAAATGTGCTATTTCTGAAGCAATGTTAAGTAACAAATGGTTTCATACATAGGATAATCTCTTTAGAGGATAAGGACATTTAAAATGAGTAGCTTCATCGTTTTTCTAGTTTACATTAATTTGTTGTTCTTGTTTGCATAAACAGATTCAAAGCTAATTTTTCTTCTTAAAGATGCATTCAAGTTGTTTGAAGGGAAATAGAAAGGGATTTATTATCACACTGATAAATCAGGACCAATTTATCTGTACCTTGATTAAGAATTACTTTATCAAAAGCATTTTTTGAGACCTTTTCTAAGCTGAGTTTTCTAAGCTCTTTTTGCAGTACACAGAGAAAAGTTTTACAGTTCAAAAGGGTCTGGCAATGCTGCCATCAGCAATAAGGAAATGAGGGTATTGTATTTGCTATTATCTTTAATAGAGGAAATGGAACAAGCACTAATGATCCTGCTGCAGTTGTACTGTATTACAGTTAATGTCCAGTGCAGGAAAAAGTCGGGGTTGTATTTGCTAANCTCATTTTGTAAAGAAGTAACCATAATATTAATTTAAAAAAAAATATTTGGAAATAGCAAGGAAAGTGATTAATTAGCTCTAACTTATACACAGCACAAAGTGCCAAATGCTGTTAGTTTTGAGCCAGTGCCTGCCATTGATTCTTATTTCAAGAGACTGACATTTCCAAGGAAGTTGTTGTCTCAGAACTGATTAAGCACTCAAGAATCCTACCCATTCCCAATTCCCCTCAGGCAGATTGGCAATTTGCCTGTACCTTTGGTTATAACATTGGTTGTTGAAAGTACTGTGTGAGGGGATTGCTGATCCCGTCTGAATTCTGGGTCTATCAGCCTGTTTAACTTATTCTTGGGGCTTTGTTTAGCAATAGCCTGGCCATCTCCTTTATCAGGCTCAATGAAGGTTCTCCAAGAGGAGGATTGACCTGTCACAGTAAACAGGTCCTATGCCTACTCAGGGTGTAAGTATGAGTCTTGGCGTCAGTTTCTCTTCTGTATGTTACCAAGAACACTGCTAGCAATTAATAAAGCACAAGTGAAGGAGAAAGACCGTCTTTAACTCAGACTTTAGCCTACTAATATTACTTTTAAAATATTTTGTACTGCATATATTGTGTATACTATTACGCACGGACATGGCATCCAAATATCTGTCCCTGTGGAATACAGCGTACAGTCTGTATCCTCAATATGTGCACATCACTGTAGAAGCCTAACATGGGTCTGAGCTGGAGAAGCTCCTAAGCATCCTGAGTCTCACCTGCTTGTATATGGACAGTAAAAAAATGAGCAATCAGATGCTAGAAAAAGTGGCTAAAAGGGTTCATGGCAGATGGACTGGAGACTAAGGCAATCTTGCATCAGAAATTTCCTTAGGGGAAATATCAAAGCAGAAAACCACTCAGCTATGCATGAATCAATAGAGGAGAAACTCTAACAAGCACTGAAAGAGTGTCACTAGTAACTACTGCTCTTCACAGAAACCATGCAACCTTGACAAAGTGATAACTTCATGGACAGACACTGGGTTGCTTATTTCTCTTCAGAGATGAAAGGTGTCTAGTCAAATGTTACATTTATGCCCTTAAACTTCTCTAAGGTTTGAGGAAACATATAGAAGTTTAATGACTACTAGAGAAGTCAGTGTAGTGAGATGGGACTGACTAAATCTGTGAACAAGATGCTTCCCCATGCCCCTAGAGAGGGCACCAGCCAGAGGGCAGGAGGAACCCCTGTCCTTGCAGTGTGCTCCCCAGGCAGCAAATAGCTTCCCACGGAAATGGTGCAGAGTAGCAGCACTTCTGCAGAACTTACTGGTTTATCCCAAAGAGGATTTCCCAAAGCCTAAAAAGGCCCTTTTCTTCAGCTGTCCCTTTCCAGGACTGTGTTGCACTGTTATGCTGTCTCCCATGCCTGCCATGCTTGCAGACCTAAGTGAGGGCACGCTTCTCTCCCTGTTCCAGCCTTAGTAATCACACTAAGGAGAAAAATACATTGAAGTAAATCGTAAGTGAACCTGTGAAATGAAAGGCATTTGCAAAAAGATTGCTCAATAGTGCTATTACAGCCTTGTGCACTTTTTAGTCCCCAATTCCATAACAGCAGACTGACTCGATAGTAGTCTGTCAGCAAAATGGCTATTTAGAAAATTATGTTTTTTAACAGATTCACAGAATCACAGAAGGGTAGGGGTTGGAAGGGACCTCTGGAGATCATGTAGTCCTACTCCTCTGCTAATGCAGGATAACCTCGAGCAGGCTGCATAGGAACGTGTCTGGATTGGTCTTGAATGTCTCCAGAGGAGGACACTCCGCAGCCTCTCTGGGCAGCCTGTTCCAGGGCTTTGTCATTCTCAAAAAGTAGTTTTTCCTCACATTCAGACAGAACTTCCAGTGTTCCAGTTTGTGCCCCTGTCACTGGACACTGTTGAGAAGACTCTAGCCTCATGTTGTAGACATGCACTCCTTAGATACTTATAAACGTTGATGAGATCCCCTCTCAATCTTCTCCAGGCTAAAAAGACCAAGCTTTTTCAGCCTTTCGTCACAAGAGAGATGCTTCAATCTTCTAACCTTTCCTGTAGTTCTCTGATGGACTCTACCCCAGTAGCTCCCTACACAAAATTACAGATGTTGCCTCACCAGGGCAGAGTAGAGGAGGAGGAGAACCTCCCTTAACCAGCTGGACACTGTTGTTAATGCACCCCATTATACCATTGAATTTCTTGGCAATGAGGGCACACTGGAGAGTGTGTTGTCCACCAGGACTCCCAGGTCCTTCTTTGCAGGGCTGCTTCCCAGCAGGGCAACCCCTAACCTGTACTGGTGCCTGGGGTTATTGCTTCCTAGGTGCAGGACCCTGAAGTTGCTTCTGTTGAATTCCATTAGATTCCTCTCTGCCCAACTTTGCAGCTTGTCCAGATCCCACTGAATGGCAGCGCAGCCTTCTGGTATGTTGATCACTCTTCCCATTTTTGTATCACCAGAAAATTTGCTAGTGCTACACTCTGTCCTCTCATCCAGGTTACAGATGTATATATGTTGAATAAGAGCAGACCAAGCACTGACTTTTGGGTCACACTGTTAGCTACAAGCCTCCAGCTAGACTCTGTAACATTTATCACAACCATCTGGGGTTCTGCCATTCAGTCTGTTCTCAACTCACCTCACTGTCCCACTCATCCAACCCACCATCCCTAAGTTTGCTTACAAGGATTTTAAGAGAAACAGTGTCAGAAGCCTTGCTGAAGTCAAGGTAGACAACATCCACTGGTCTCCCTTAATCCAGCAGCCAGTCATGCCTTCATGGAAAGCTACCAGATTGTTCAGGCATGATTTCCCTCAAAATCTATTTTGACCACTCCTGATAAACTTCTCATCCTTCACATGCTTGTTGATGACCCTCAGAATAAGCTATTCCATCATATTTCCAAGAATGGCAGCGAGGCTGACTGGTCTATGTTTTCTGGGTCTTCCTTCCTGCCGTGTTTGAAGACTGGAGGGACATTGGCTTTCCTCCAGTCTTTGGGCACCTTTCCTGCCCTCCATGACATTTCAAAGATGTTGGAGAGTGGCCTAGCAATAAGATCTACCACCTTACTGAGCATTTGTGAATGCATCCNCATTTAGGAATGCATCCAGTCAGGCCCGTGGATTTGTGGATGTTGAGTTGTCCTAGCTGCTCTCTAACCTGATCCTCCTCAACAAAGGGAAGGCTTTCCTTTCTCAAGACTTTCTCTCCTACCTCCAGGGTCTGGATTTCCTGAAGGCTGGCCCTAGCAGTAAAGACTGAAGCAAAGAAGGCATGAAAAGAGGGTAGATTAGATTAAACATTAGGAAGGAATTCTTGATAGGACAATGAGTAATGGCTTGAAGCTGGAAGGAGACTGAGATTTGATGTTAGGATGAAATTATTCACTCTAAGGGCACTGAGATACTGGAACAGGTTGCCCAGAGAAATGGTTTTAGATGACCTCTCCATAGCACTGTTCAAGGCCAGGTTGGATGGGGCTTTGGTCAACCTGATGTAGTGGAGGGTGTCCCTGCCCANGATGTAGTGCCGCGTGTCCCTGCCCATGGCAGGGGTTTGGAACTAGGTGATCTTCAAGGTCCTTCTAATCCAAACTGTTCTATAATTCTGTGATTCTATAATTTAGTAACTTGCCTTCTCTTCCATCACCAAGGCACCTATGTCTTCTGATAGTGGGCCCACATTTTCCCTAGTCNTTCCTGCCCTCCATGACATTTCAAAGATGTTGGAGAGTGGCCTAGCAATAAGATCTACCACCTTACTGAGCATTTGTGAATGCATCCAGTCAGGCCCGTGGATTTGTGGATGTTGAGTTTGCCTAGCTGCTCTCTAACCTGATCCTCCTCAACAAAGGGAAGGCTTTCCTTTCTCAAGACTTTCTCTCCTACCTCCAGGGTCTGGATTTCCTNGGTTGCACTTGACATCTCCTGCTGTTTTTCACATTCTGTAAAGTTTCTTCTTTCTTTAGGGTTTTTCCAGAAGTTCCTTGCTCATCCATGCAGCAATCCTTCCTTCATTGCTACATCTTCTTTATGATGCACTCATCTTGAGCTTGAAGGAAGTGATGCTTGGATACTAGCCAGCTCTCATGGGTACCCCTACCCTCCAAAGCCCATACCCCTGGGGTTCTGCCGAGCAGGTCTTTGAAGAGGCCAAAATTAACTCTTCTAAAGTCCAGGCTTGTAATCTTATTTATTGCCCTGCGTCTTCCATGCAGGATCCTGAACTCCACCATATCATGGTCACTGCAGCCAAGGATGCTTCCAACCTTCACATCAACAGTCCTCCTTTGTTTGTTAGGACAAGATCTAGCATCACCCTTCTCCTCAGGGGCTCCACCACCACCTGTGTCAAAAAGTTACCATCAGCGTTCTGCAGGAAANCTCCCCATGCTGTGTGCATTGTCACACATGTATTTCAGAGAGGTAATTGAGCATGAAGGTTCCCTTGGAGCGTGGGTGCAAGAGAGTCTGCTCCAGCCATACACACCCTTGGGGTGTTTGGTCTTTTGGTTCTCATCTTGGGAGACAGATAAGAAACATTTGTTGCTTCTGTGGTTGGTCAGGCTTATTCCCTTCTTGGATGCAATTACATGAGCTTGGCCAATTTGGACCCCACAGCCTGATTCTTTCAGTTTAAATCTTGCTTCACAAAGAGGGCTTTCATTTGGTAATATGGAAAATTACCTGGATCTCTGTGTTTGTGTTTTCAAGACATTTCTTGACTTGCCAAGGGGATGGCATGAGCTAAGATGGACTGACATTGATCGCTGTTAAACAGGCTGTGTAATACTTTATCAACTGTTTCAGATAAGTGGCTCCATTTCTGTGGCCTGTACATGTGTGAAACAAGATTTCTCACTTATTCCCTGAAGATGCCTTACTTAGGCACATCACATTTCCTGATATGCCAAAAAAATGTGGGGATTTTAGAATTTCTAATGAGTCTGGGTTTCTCCTTTTTCATTTAATCTTTCCTGCTTCTTTTTATGTGTCTGTGTGACTGGTTTTACATGATGTTCTCATACTATTTTGCTGGCATAGGCAAGTTGTTTTCTGAACCCTTCTACCTCCATGTGTGATGATGCTTAATAACTGTCAACAAAACCAGGGAGTGTCTTGGCTTTAAATTACACATACATTTCTTTTCAACTGAGGTCTTCCTATATCCCTGTGTCTGAGGATTGAAACTCTGGCAGAGATGAATGATGAAGCTGATGGTTTCAGGAGTCAATGCCAGTTCACAATTATCACTCCAGTAGATTTCAGTGAATGATGGTGTATGTTACTTCATGAGCTAGAAATAGTGATAAAGAATATATGTAAGAAGAAGAGTGTCTCCTTGATTCAAACGGTTGGGGGATTTTTCAGTAGTGTTGGCCTTTGAGAATTATTACATGGTGCCTGAATGTACTGCACAGGTAGTTCTTTAACTGGGAATTGAGAAATGTGATTGTTTGGCAAACAGCACTGGATGTGGAGATTTTGGTAGATTTTCTGGCAGAGGTTCTTGTACAATACTAATGATGGACAGCAGCTGGAGGGTCAACAAACAAGAAAGTTCATTATTGCAGTCTGTTTTTCCAAATACCCTGCTCAACTGAGTCCACCTGATACAGAACAGTAGCAGAAATTAAGTATTCTTCAATTTAGGTAGCAAGCATATACCGTGTACCATGAACAGTCAGTGGTGAAAGTCTCTCCTTTTCCATGCATCACTCAGTGCCTGCTTCACTGATGTTTTTGTGTCTTTCTACATTACACATTGATACATGTTTTTATGTTGTTGTAAATAATTTAGAAGGCATACAATAAAAAACTCTCACAGTTTTAAAGCCGTAAAATTAGGTCATTCATTTAAAAAAATCAAGATTTAATCTAAAACTTCACTACAATGTGCTAAGATGTATTATGGAAGATGTTGCTAACAAAAAATTCACTGCTTCTGCCTCAGGTTTGCAAGGGTCCTGCCATCACTGTACAGAGGCAGAGGGAGTTTTCTGTCCTTTCCCTGCTGGTGAGGATACCAGTGAATATGTACGTAGCTCAGGTCTGCCAATATCTCCACCTTCTCTGCAGGGATTGCTGGAGGGGTGATTCCCCTCCACATTGGGTGCTTTTTCCAAATCCTGCTCTCCAAATGATGCACCGCAGTAGTGCCCTGTATTCTATACCAAGCTTTTGGTTTTTGTGGAGGGCAGAGGAATGGGCATGATGGAATGCTGTAACTCATGTGTGTTAGCTACCACTCCAGCTGTTTTAATCTTCTCTCTAATGATGAACCAATTTAAGCATTGCAGCGCAGCAGGCTGCTTTCAGTGCTTCTGTGATGAATGCCACATGTATGCTGTTCTGATGCAATAAACCACAGCAGCTGCATTCATGTAAGAGAACAAAAAATGGGCTGTGCTTCTTTCTGACAGCACAAGGTAAACTCTTTATTCTGCTTGCAACCTGTATGGGACATGACATGCCAGTTGCAAGTGATCAGTGACTAAACTGATGAGGGAGAAACATAAAAAGGAGGCCCACCTTCTCCAAAGGGTTAAAACACGTTGCTTAAGAGTAGACAATGATTCAGATTCCATGCAGAAATTGAGATCTTGCTGGTATTTATTTCAGAAAGTATGGAGTTGGCTGTTCACTTCAGTTGGAAAACCAAATGGATAAACATAATTCCAGATTTGGTTGGTTGGGTTGATTTTTTTTTCCAAAAAAGCATGGTTTTTGACAACAGACAAAGAAGACATAGTCTCACTGATCTCACTATATTGAAAGATTTATATGATTTTCTGTGCAAACACAACTCCCTGCAATAATTTTGTATGTGCAGTTGTCTAGAAGGACAAGCCAGTCTGAAGAAATCAGTACATTCTCAAATAAAATTAAAAGCTCCAGCATCTAGCAAGCATAAAGTTCCCTAATCAGATAGTCTAAAGAAAAATGCAGAGAAGCCAACTGAAAGATAAAATCATATATATTCTTGCCTTTATATACCTGTGCAGTCACTAAAACTTGCAGCAAGGATCAGCTCCAGTACGTAAAGTTTGAATATAAATAACTATTTCCACCCCTGTGTGTTTTTGGACTAGTTTCTCTGTGAGCCTGCCGCTATTCTGTGCTAGGTCATCACAAGTGCTACTGGTGGAGATGTTCGAGCTGACACTTTCCTAAGCTAAATCTGAAAGTAAGGTTCTGCAGAGTACCCACTGTTTAGCCAGAATACAGTCCTGCTTCCTTTTCAAACTTGCTGCTAATGTGGCCTTCTCTATCCTAATGCTTTGGAGGAAGCAGCCAAAGCAGGTGTGTAACTGATGACATCCTTGGGATTCTGTTTCAGGAGCACATAGGAGATATTTATAACTATGTTCTAGTGATATGAAGTAATGTTTAAGTCACATAATAAAGGTATATTCCAAAGTAACAGGTATGGTAAGCAGAAGAGTGACACAGTTGGGCTAACACCACTGCGAGAACATTTTCTGAGAAATAGCTATTCACACAGCCAGTAAAATGTGTCTCCTTTGAGGGGGCTTTTGAAATACTGTTTCAAGTAGCCTAGAAATCTAAGATAAAGACCAGCTGTTGGGGCAGGTTCTTGGTGCCCCTGTCAAGCAGGAAGGGGCTCCAGGCATGGCTCTGTGGCTGACATCACATATCAGGCTTTGAAGGTGATGTGCAGCAGCGTGGCTTTGGCAGGCTGGCCTCTGTTCCTGGTGTCTCCCCCTCCACGCAGGTATGTGAGACATACCCACCTTGCTTCAGCCTGCTGCCAGTCACCAAACAAACTCCAGCTGGATTGAGATTTATAATTCAAAAGCGCCCTCTTTCCCAGAAAGCCTTTCATCTATGAGAGCATGAAATGCTAACACCAGTTTGGATTTATTTGATATGAGGAAGTTAAACTGTTGCACAGAATAGGCTTGTGGTTTTTTCTGTCAGTTTTCAATTTGATTGATGTGTTTAAAATCATAGAGTTGATATGTTTAATCTAGACAATGAAAATTCAATTCTTTAATATGGTAGGGCCCAGCTAACCCAAAGAACTAATTCACCAAACTGTTGTGTCCAAACACAATCTTCCTCAGAGAATTGTTTCAGAGCTCTGTCCAGTATGTTGCAAGCTTGGCAAGGGTCTTTGGCTGGAATCCTTTCATGCTGCTTTGGAAATGTAAAAGTAAATGACACCAACCAAATAAGGTAGCTCTTTATGCTTCCCTGGTGGCCCTCTTACCAGCAATCATAGGAACAGAAGTCTTCTTCATGGCTCTTCCCCAAAGATAAGCTAAAATCATCCCTGACACAGCCCCTCTAACATCTCATCTGAAGCCAGAGGTAATGAAAAGAGCCTGGCAGCCCTTCAAACACAAGACCCTTAAGACCACAGAGTGCCCACAACAAACTACTCATGGAAAATGGTAAGAGACACACTGCATAGACAGAAGCATGCCCTTGCCAGCAGGGATTGCAGACGTTTGTTACTGGGCTTCTTGACTGTGCTTCTAGTTGTCCTGCTGTGGCTTAATCCTGTTCCATTAACATTGCTGTATTCGGCAGTGAAGGGGATGGTGTCCAGGGTTGGGGTATTTTATTAGAAAAAGTAATTTGCATTTTACCAGTATTCTGACCCCTGAAGTGCACAGCAGGAGGGAGGTTATATTCTAAGTCAGGGAGATGTAATCCTTCAGTAGTGTACTTGGGGATTTCAGAGACCATGTGGACATTCTCTGTTATTTCTCCTGTAATCCTAGGTCAGAGACAGCAGCGTTGATGCTTTTGATCAGTTGATCAGTAAATGCAAACAAACCCTGCATGGGAGGTGATAAATGCTAAACAGTTAAATGATAAAAGTCTGGGTCCTTCCTCACACAGTCCATCATGTCAGCTGGACTAACTAAACTGTTGGGAGATCAAAGACCCAGGTCTGAGCCCCACTGTGGTTTCAATTTTTTCTTCTGAAACAAAATTGAATCTAGCTTTATGCCTGTTGTCTTTCCCTTCCACTGCACGTACAGGGCCTTTAAGCTGTTTAGATTTTCCAGTAGGACTACCTGCATGAGATTTGTGAATAAGCTGTAGAAACCTCACATACCTCAACCTCGTTTGCTTTGAATGGAGAGCTGGTATCCCTGTGCAGTGGATGGGGAAGAAGCTGCAGTGAGACATCTGTTACACGCACTGAAACTCCTTGCCCTTAGCTGTTTTTCAGCCACAAGAATCTGATTCTTCCATCCTCACTACCAAGGATCATTTAGTTGTTAAGTTAAAATCACAGAAGCTTTGAAGAGCCTATTTCTTGAAGTAAGATGGTAAATAAGTTAGACATTGCATAAATATGACAGATGTCATATTTATGCGATGACAGATGTCATATTTATGCAAGAAGGAGCCTCTGAACACCACTGAAGTTCGATGCAGGACAGTCAATGACCTGAGCAAGGTGAAGAAGTTTTCAGGGCATCCTAAAAGGTTTTTCTGCCACCGGGAGCTTTAACTGTGGCAGATAGCTCTGATAATCACTTTATGGTCAGAGTTTGTCTTACATGTAATGTAGTTACGGTATTTAAGGATAACTGTTCCAGTCTATTTGCGAATTAATGTGTTTTAAGTACATGGAAAGGCAGTTTTGAACTTGGCCACTCTTCCTTGTGGTCTGGCATGGTCTTTTGTTGCATTTCCTCTGCATTTTGTTTTAATTTTCTTTTTTCCAATCAGGGGAGCAGCACTTACAAACTGCTCCAGTGTTACTTCTAAGAGGTAATGTGTTAGTTTAATAGGTAGATTAATTTATCTGCAGGTGTTGCTGATAATACTCGTGAGCTTGTTCTCTTTTTAGGATCAACACTGACTTTGAGTGTACAGAACCTATATTTTAATTAACTTAGAAAATTGTTTAATGTGAATAAACATAGCTCGATTTTGTCTTTCAAATGAATCTGCTCAGGTCAGAGCATTTTGCATGTTAAATAAATGCAGCCTACTGAAATAGAGTATAAGAAATATATTTTTAAACACTGTTTATATTGCTTTTGTTTACACTTCCTTATGTATTTCAACATGGAGAAAAAAGACTGTATTGGAAAATGGGTGTGCTATGAGATATGGACTGGACAAACTAGAATAAACCCAGCATCAAATCTAGGTTAAAAAGGTGAGGCCATGCGGGGTTACCGGAGCCCTTTCTGAGGGTGGAAAGCACAGCCCTCCACAAGAAGTGTGTGCACGCTAGGACCCTTGGTGTAAAACTACAGTATTACCAAGCAGCTGCTCTGCAGCATCCACCTTCTTGTATCTGCATCTGCCTGGGGTGTATATGCCACCTCCAAAAAGAAGGTATAAATGCTGGATCAGCAGCCATGCACACTGGCTTGCTTGGAGCAGTGAGGGTTGCTTTCAGCCTGAATTGTGACCTTTGTTGGTCTAACTTTCATCTTCCCGCATTTAAAATTTTAAAAAGCAACCCAAACAACAAAAAACCCTGGAACACTGATAATGCCGTCCATGTTGTTAGTGGATATAACTCTTGTTTTGGCTCTGACTGGTAGAATAAAAGGAATTTGTCGATCACAGTCTGTGTGACGTTCTGCCTAATTTCCATATAGTGAAGGTCAGAATAGAGAATGTTTTATAAGGCTGTGGCAACAGAAAGCAGCACAACAAGAATAAACATTAGTTTCAATTCTTCTTGTGGATTTCTGCCTTCATCCACTATTGCACTGTCGCGGTGAGCCAGAATC
>VXBZ01009080.1:19017-31534 GCA_013399135.1 Heliornis fulica
GGCGTGGGGGCCGTGGGCATGCCAGGCTGCGGGCGCAGCAGGTCTCATGCAGCCCACCATTGCCAACAGCCCCAAGCAAGGGGCTTTGCAGAGCAGAACCCCCAGCAAGCGGTGGTGATGCTGTGCTTAGGTAAGATGAGGTCACACAGGACCAGGAATGAGCACAGAGTCTTTTCCAGGGGTCTTTACTCCCTCTAACACCCAGTCCCTGAGAAGGCACTTTGCCCCCTAAAGCCACCACCTGGTTTATAAGCTCAGCCAGTGGCTCCCCTGCCCCCAGAGCTGGCCATAAACTCCAGATCTCTGGGTCTCTGTGATCTCCAGATCACAACCCCCTTGGCACAAAGCCTGGCACGACGCTGCCCTTTTTATAGAACCCTCTTATCTCCCTAAACTTGAAGCAATCCTGCCCTTATATCACTGGGATGGAGCCATCCTTCCCACTTATTGCTGGAAATTGCTCCTGCTTGATTAAGTGCCAGGGATGGATATTGTATTTACCTGAACATTAAACTTGAACTGACCTTTTCTCCTCCCACAAGACTGTGATTTCTCCAGCTGCTGGGCCGTGGCCAGCCCTCACCCCAGTGTGGCTGGGTCTCTGGGGGTCCAAGGTGATGGAGGCAGGGGGCACGACAGAGAGCCATGGTGGTATGAAGTGGACCCTGGTTGATGTGTGTTTGGGAGAAAAGTGGGGTCCTGTGGTGTGTGCTGGTCCCCTCCCCGGCAAAGGGCAGTGTGGGCAGCAGGACCTGAGACATGGGGCACTCCTGGAGCCCCTGACTTGAGAGAGGGGATTCTGACCCTCTGCTCTGGGGAGATCTCACCTGGGTTCCTGTGTTCAGCCCTGGGCATGGGGTGGCTGGAGCAGGGCCAGAGGGATCAGAGGGCTGGAGCCGCCCCTGTGAGGACAGGCTGAGGGAGCTGGGGGAGCCCCGACAGCCCCTTCCAGTCCCTGGAACCCGGGGAAGGACCGTTCCCAAGGGGACAGAGTGACAGGACGAGGGGCTGTGGTTAAACTGGAAAAGGGGAGAGTTGGGTTGGATGTAGGAAAAAATTCTTCACTCTGAGAGTGGTGGATCACTGGATCAGGTTGCCCAGTGAGGTGGTGGAGCCCCATCCCTGGAGATGTTCAGGTTCAATGGGTCTCTGAGCAGCCTGATCTAGTGAAGATGTCCCTGCTCACTGCAGGGGGTTGGACTAGATGGGCTTTAAGGGTCCCTTCCAATCCAGCACATGCTGTGACTCCTGGATTCCTCTGTGACTCCAGCTGCCCAGTGTGCAGGCGGCTCCCAGGGATGAGCCTGCCCTCACCGACCTCTCCCAGTGCCCCCCATTTGGTGCCCTCCCCTCCAAGTGCACCCCTCTATGTGCCAATGCAGCAATCCATCCCTATTTGTCTCTCTCCCTTAAAACCAAGGGACACCCCCTGCTGTCACCCACTCACCCCAGCTCTGAACCCTCCTGACTCGGGCTTCTTGGCACAAAGCATCCAGCTGCCTCCGCTGATGACTCCTGCTCGGAGGCAAACGACTGGGAAAGGCAGATCTGGAACCCCGAGAGCAGACTGAGGAGGAGGAGGCAGAAAGTGGGTGCCAGAACCAACAGGCCCCTCCCAGCAGCTTTGTTTTATTTAACTTCCAAAGAATTCCTTGCAGAGGAGCAGGCAGTTCCTCCCAAGCCTCCTTCCTCCCACCTCTGCCCATGTGCCAGCACAGGGTCCTGAGCAGCAGGGTGAGCCCAGGGGCTGTCCCCACTCCTTCCAGCCCCCCAGCCAAGAGGCCTCGCTGATGGCCTCAGTGAGGGCGGGTGTGTTGGTCAGGGCTTTTCCTTTCCCCCTTTTATTGATTTTCTGCTTGTTCCTGCTGCTAGGGGTCAGAGGGAGCTTTGGCTGGACTTTGTCATAAGTCCACCTGAAAGGGTTGGCTCCCAGGGAGCTGACGTAGTGCCCAGCCCCCAAGATATAAGTTTGCAGCCTGGGTGGGGGTGTGGTGGTGGGGCTGGGAAGGGGCTGGGGTCACATCAGCCTCAGAGCTCTTCCCAAATTAACGGGCTGGTGAAGCCAAACCTCGTGTGCCGGACCCAAGGCAGCCTGATCAACATGGAGGGAGCCATCCACAGCCAGGAGACCCGGGTGAGCGACACGGAGCCCTCCAACGCCATCAAACTGCTGCACCTGGTTCTGCTCTCCACCTCCTGGGGAATGCAGGTCTGGGTCACCTTTGTGGCTGGTAGGTTGGAATCTGCACGCCCCGCTGCGGCTCTCTGCCTGGTGGGAGACCCAGGGGAGTGGGCTTTGCCCCAGGACCTCCCCACTCTCCATCCCTGCAGGGTTCGTGATGGGCAGCCACCTTCCTCGCCACACTTACAGCTTCATCCAGCGCGAGCTCTTCCCCTACTACTTCCACATCGGCTCCACCTGCGCCTTCCTCAACCTGACTGTATTTGCCATGCACCACCCCAGCGAGCTGCTCAGCGAGGAACAGGCCACCCAGGTAGCCAATCCGCTCGAACACGTGAGCTGGCCATAGCCCACATCCCATCTGGGGTCCCGCTCCACCGAGGCCGGGTCACAAACGATGACAAGGTCCATCCGTGGCTCCGGCTAAACCTGCACCCAGAGTGCAGCGAGCCTGGTTTGCAAGAAGGGCTGGGGGAGAAACTGCCCCCCCACATGGGTGGGGATGTTCACAGCAGGTGTTGCTCCCCTGCAGATCATCGTCTTCTTCATTTGCGTGGCTGCTTCAGTGCTGAACGCGCAGTGGTTCGGGCGGATCACTTCTGACATCGTGGTGGACCTGCACCTCGTGGAGCGCAGCCACGGCCTTGGCCAGGAGGTGGGGCGGCTCGGCAGCGAGTCCCGCAGGCAGCTGCGTGCCTCCAACCCCAGCTACAGGCAGCTGTCGCGGCAGTTCACCCTCTACCATGCTCTGTCCTCCCTCTGCAACCTCTGCTGCATCGCTTGCAACGGCTTCAGCCTGTACTGTCTGGCTGCCCGGCTCCCTGCCCTGTGAGAGCTCCCTGTCCTGTGAGAGCCGGGCACGGCCAGGGGCGAAGGGAACCACCCCGCTGCCTTCTTGTAAAACCCTGGAGATTAAATTTGGGCATACTCAGCTGGAGACCCTTTTACTGTATTTGTGTGGGGTGTTTGAATTCAGGGATGGCAAGAGGGAAACACGTCCCTCAGAGCTGCCTGAAGCCATCCTCCCTGATCCAAGCAGCTGAGCAGCTTCCTAATGCCCCGTGAACTAGCTGTATCTAAAACCTCAGTGTATTTCTGCACTCACTGACACTGCAGAAGAGAAATAAGTGAGCAATCCAGAATTAATTTTAATTACACGCTGAAAGCTAACCCAGGACTGCAGAAGACCCTGGGCGGGGGCTGTCCCACTTCCCACAGCAGGTAAGGTGGGCACGACTGGGTTTAGAATGACTCCCTGTCCCTCACTGTAGTATTTCACTAGCAGAGAAGTATTATTGTCTGATTAATTAGGCAAAAGTCACTCTACTGAAAATGGAGGTGTTTATTTCCAGGTTCTGTAGGACACATGGTACAGTAGCCAAAGGGTCAGCAAAACACACCGCTCTGAGCAAAGAGCTCTGCTTTGCCCAGAACCACAGCGCAGCGGGGAACAGGAGCTGCTTAATCCCAGGCAGGAATCCAGGTGCATCCATCCTGCTGCAAAAGGCAGGCATCACCCCAGCCCACTGCTGGTAAACCCCAGAAATCTGTGATTTGGTTTTCCACAGGTAAGGACGTACGTTCCCAGCCGCTGCTTCCAACGGCAGCCGGCGTCTGGTACCGCTTCAGCTTTATTTCAAAACCACATGCAGCCTATCAGCCAGGAGACCTTCTGCAAACCAGCTGGATTTCTTTTTAAGCAAATAATCCCCTCTTGTAAGCCCATCTCTCTCCTGTGCTGCTTTCCTGGAAGTTTCCCCGTGTGCCAAGGTTATCTTTCCCCTGAAGTAAGGTATTTGTGTTCACGCAGAAGTCTGCAGTCCGTGGCCAGGCCAGCGAAGAGCAGCTGCTTGCACAGGACTGCTCGTTTTGTCCCTGCTCGTTATAGCCGATGTACCTTCTTGCCAGAGAAGAACTTCTTGGAGAAGGGAGAACGCTTTGCAAATGCCAAAACCGCCGGTGTCCCAGCCTTTACAAAGTACCTGCAAGGATTGAAAGGGTCCTTTGGCTTCCTTGGAGGTGACCAAGGTCAGGCACAGTGAATGACCTTGTTCTGGCCCCAATAGAACTGAGCACCCATCCCAATGCCAATGATGAGCTTTGCTGCTGATCACGAGCCTGCTCCTGGCAGAGCAGGAGCCAGGGCTACACGTATCCCAGGAGAAGCACTTTAGGAATGCACTCTGCTCCCAACAGCTACTCCTAATTAGCAACTGCTACTCTCCCTCAGGAAGGAGGTTTCTTTCATAAGCACCCTTAGAGCCTGGAACCTGAGGGTTTACACCAGCTGCTGAGCTTTATGGAGTGACAGTTCAGACACAGCCTGCAGCAGCAGATCTAGAGCTCTGCTCCCACTGCGCCAGACCAAGCAGCTACTACACGGTGCAAGTCATGCAGTAACATTCTGGCTTTACTAGCAACAAATTCTTCTCTCTAAATAACTGCCCAACACTTGAAAGCGAGTATCAGAGTGCTGCATGCTGCATTGGGTGCTGCATCATCTGCACAGGCACTGTTAACCTTCAACCTGCTCTCTGTGTGCTCCTGCCTTTTTTTTTTTTTACATTGCTAAAGCCAGGGATGAAATCACAGAATTACAGAATGACCAGGTTGGAGAAGACCTTGGAGATCCAGTCACACTATCCTGGTCTTCTCCTAAACCACATCCCTGAGCACCTCATCTCTCCATTTGTTAAATACACCCAGGGGTGGGGACTCCACCCCCTCCCTGGGCAGCCTGTTCCACACCGACAGCTCTTTGGGGGGAAGAATTTTCTTCTGACATCTCATCTGAACCTGCCCTGGTGCAGCTTGAGACCATTCCCCTTGTCCTGTCCCCTGGCCCTGGGCAGAAGAGACCATCGCCCACCTCTCTCCAACCTCCTGTCAGGTCATTCTAGGCAGGGAGAAGGTCTCCCCTCAGCCTCCTCTTCTCCAGACTCACACCCCCCAGCTCCCTCAGCCGCTCCTCAGCAGGTTTGTTCTCCAGACCCTTCCCCAGCCTGGCTGCCCTCCTCTGGACCTGCTGCAGGACCTTGATGTCCTTCTTGAAGTGAGGGGCCCAGAACTGAACACAGCACTCGAGGTGCAGCCTCACCAGTGCCCAGTACATCCATACAGCCCCACCATTTTACACCTTCTCCAGTCAGAGATGCCAAGAATTAGGACAATGACATCAGAGAACAAACAGCACTTAGAGCCCAAAACTCATGCTTTTTGGTCTCTCTGGACACATACAGGTACAGCCTCACCTTTGGTGCTGCAGCACTTGTAGCAATGTGTGTTCTGGATTCAGCTCATACATTTCTGCTCTTTCTTCATCCTCAAAATACAGCTGAAAAAAAATATTGGAGGGGTTATTAAACACGAGTCAAAAACGTGGTAATTTGCCTTCATGTAAGTCCAGCAATAGCACAATGTAGATTGATTAGAGGTTTGGATCCAACTTCTAACACTGATTCTGTGATTATCAGACTCTACCTCAAACCAACCGTGTTGGATGCTAACTTCAGCGACGCAGAAACCATTCTGGGTAAACCCCAAGCACTCCCTGCACAAACCTGCTCAGCTTCTCATGGCAGCAGGAAGGCAGAACACACTGACTGTCCCTGTGCTTTAAAGAGAAGCGACCCAAATCCACAGGCTGCTTTTTGACAGGTGAAACACAGCAGTGGTATGAGCTAAACAGAGTAGGTTTAAAAGGTATTTGAACAATATCAAAGAGGCCAAAGAATCCAGCAACTGTGCCTGAGACTGCACCTACAGACAAGAGGTATAATTGAGTTTTTCATGTGGCAAAGTACACAGCCACCGTCCTTTTGGACCTGGCAGCTCACTGTGCTGGGGCTGCACTGGCACCTGACACTGACATGGAAAATGAAAAATAAACATCAGTGTCTGTCTGTGTGCAGCTTCAGTGAAACTCTCCAAACACACTGTCGCCGCGACCGACTCATAGCCCATGTGCACGTAAGTCTTAAGAGACTTATTGTCTTGATGGGACAAAGTGTTTAAACATCACCAGTTAGATCTGAAAAAAACCTTTCTTTAAAAATTATTTTAAAAATTCTCATCTGTATTGAGCAACTTCACAACAACACAGAGAAAAACCTGGCAGCCTACCAGCTCGATGGTCTTAATGAGTATGAAGACAGGAGTCTAAGAACATCTATAAATGCCTTCCAACAAGTAAAATGCAAGTGAAGACAAAAGAACTTTTATGTTTTGTGCTCATGTCAGCACATCTGGAAAACATCTGAGTTGATAAGTGAATGTGGCTCTCCAAAACCTCGTGTCACACCCTTGGATGGTAAACAGGCAGCAATGCCATTGCTTTTCACACACCCAAAGCTGCTCCTCCTCGCTCCAGAAAACGAACAAACAACACAACCACACTGAAATAGAAGCAAGGGTAAACTTCTCACCTCAAGATTGCCTGGGAGGTATTTTCTTTCTAAATCCCAAGGAGGTAACTCAGCAAACATCACCATTAAATGGTCGATAAACCTAAGAGCCAGATACACTCAGTTAGCTTAGATGAAGTATTCAGCTTCGATAATTTGTCCAGTTGCTCCTGAGTGATGGTAAAGGCAAATTAGCAAGTCAGAGAGCAGGTCTGACAGTAAGTTCTGATCACAAATAGTCTCTTCCTTCAAACTCATCACCTCCCCAGTCAGAAGAAGGTTCTGCCATAAGTCATGCTACGGGTTTCAAACTTGAGCAGCACAACTGCTAATTACTTATGGCGTTTTACTTTTGCACCCAAAAAGATGCCAAAATAAACACCCCTCATTTTGTTTAAAACCTGCTTTTCCTCCTACATGGTCCCATCAGAACCCTGCTTCATCGATCAGTGTGCTCTGAACATGCATGTGTGTCAAAGGCTTGTTTACTGTGACACCTCAGGAGTGCCGATGGCCAGCCTGTTCCAAGAACCCCTTTTCACCTCCTCTGGATTAAGAATATATCAAGTACAAACCACCCACTTTACTAATTGGTCGAACTGTAATTTTAAGTCCTAAACTTTTTAGTAGATTTGAGAAATATCGATCTCCTGACAAAATCAAGTTACAAATTCCAAGTTTGTTTAATGGTGTGAGATCAGAAACAGAAGTTGAGTGCCAGGGAAAGTGGAATTCCCACCTTGCCAGTCACTGAAAGGCCTACAGTGCTTCAGCCAGGCCTGCTGCAGGCCCGAACGGAAATGACGGGGCCACTGGTGTTTACCTGAGGTTCATTTCCAAAGCTTTCTATCATTTTAAAGCTGAATCCTCCTTCCAAGACCCCATATTAAAAGGGCTTTGAAACAGCACCTTAATGAACTTCTACAATCCATGCACACTGGTGAGTGACTGGGATTACTGGCCACCAGTCTGAGCTTGCGCTCAAGCTCCCTTCATCACGCTCACTAAATAGGATGTACAAATACAAATACACAAATATAATGACTATAATGACATAAATAGTAATATTGTGTTCAGTTCTGGGACCCTCAGTTCCAGGACATAGAACTCCTTGAAAGAGCCCAGCACAGGGCAACCGAGATGGTGTGGATCACCTTCCTTATGAGGACAGGCTGAGGGAGCTGGGTCTCTTCAGCTTGGAGAAGAGAAGCCTGAGGGGTGACCTCATTAATGTTTATAAATATGTAAAGGGTGAGGGCCAGGAACGTGGAGCCAGTCCCTTCTCAGTGATGGCCAGTGATAGGACAAGGGGAAATGGGTCCAAGCTGGAGCAAAGGAGGTTCCATGTGAACTTAATGAAAAACTATTTCATGGTGAGGGTGACAGAGCCCTGGGGCAGGCTGCCCAGAGAGGTTGTGGAGTCTCCTTCTCTGGTGCCATTCAAACCCATCTGGACATATTCCTGTGCAACCTAATCTAGGTGATCCTGCTCAGTCAGGGGGATTGGATTAAATGATCTTTAAAGGTCCCTTCCAACCCCTAACATTCCGTGATTCTGTGACATGTTTCTCCACACTGTAAATTTATATAAACACAGATTTCAGCCCTCGTATTATAAAGCAGAATTGGTAAATCAGAGAAGAATTCAGGTTGGAAAGGCCCTCAGGATGTCATCTAGTACAACCTCCTTCTCAAAAGCATGGTCAGCTATGAGATCAGCAATCTGCATCTTCTTCCCAATCACAGCAGTGTCTCACTTGCTGTCTGCTCTCATTTACTCCAATGCCTCCCTCATGCAAGATGCTGCTGACAGCACATTTACCTGGAGTTCTCATGAAAAGCTTCAATAAAGTCTGTTTGCTCATGCTCAGGGTACAGAAAAAGGACGGGCCAGGACAGGCTGCCATCAGCATCTAAGTGCACCTTTGCCCCCGTGGCACCATCAGAACAGAACCCATCCAAGGACATCTCTGCTAGTCCATCTGATATTTCCTCTTCTTCATTTGAAGGCTCCAGAACCAGCTTGATATTTCTTTCCTGGAGGGCAGGGAGGGAAAAAAATACAAGCCAAAGAGGTATGGAGGGGAGAATAAGAGATAAAATCAGCTGTTAGTAAAAGGACAAATTGTGTCATTCTTATTAATGAGTTAGCTTGTACAAAAAAGCCTTTGTACAGTATCAGACTCAGGTGACTGGTCTTCCCAGTAGATTCCAGAGCCTCAGCCAGACACCCAGACTCCACACAAAAAGGAAGAGGAGCAGGAATCCAGAGAAGCCTAAGAAATTATAGTTGGAGGAATGCACCTGAAATCCTGTTCTCTGGACATATCTTCATGGTGCAACTACATCTACAGACACTCCCAGCTCCTAAGAACATCCCCTTCCAAAAGCTCAAGAAAGTTTGCTCTTTTCTTTGGAAAAGACAACTGCAGAAAAGCTGATCAGATTTATCTAACAGCCCAAAATATTTTAACGTGGCTCAAACACTGACCAAAGAAGGACAGGACCCAGTGGCTGCACACAAAGTGAGTTACCCTTGCTCCAGCCCAGCAGCCAGAGCACTCTTTTGGATGTTCTGTCCATCTCTTAACACTGTTTGTTTTGCATTATTTCTTGAAATATAGAAACCAGGAGCTGAAGCTAGAGCCATGTAGATAAGGGGAATCGTGGGTTTAACTCTTTTTTTTTACTCTAGCCCTCAAAAGCCCATGCATGAGAACAACCTCTTAGAGACAAATATGAGAGTTACTAAAAAAAAAAACCCACAAAAAACCACCACACCTACAGCAAAACCACCGCCCTCACCAACCTACCTTTATTGCAGCAAGCAGTGTTTCCTTTTGACGCTGTTTGTTCCTCTCCATGGCCTTTGCTTTCCTCACATCCCTATCCTCCAGTCGCTACATGTAAGAAAAAAATGCACCAGGGTCACAAAGAGAAAGTCAACACCCATCACAGCTCTACACTGCCAATAAATAGATTCAGATCTCCAGAAGGGGCCCCTCCAGCTCCATCCCCGACACATCTCAACAACATGCCCCTCCAGTCAACTGTCTGGGGATGTCACACCCCACAGACACTCACACCGAGCACTCTTCAATCAGGGATCCAAAAGTGCTTCTTGACACACAAGTAAGCAACAAGCATCAGCAACACCAGACTGCCTTTATATTTACCTTTAATCTGTCAGCTTTAGCCCTCAGTTCCACAAGCTTCTTCTCCTCTGAATCTATTTGCAAGCCCTCATCACACCATGCTATTGCTTCAGAGAAGTTCTTTAGCTCCATATGACACAGAGCTCCTGGAAGGATGAAGATATTAAACTTCTAGTATTCCTGTGGGTATACAACCATGTGGAAAGCAATGGCTATAAAGAGAGCATTAGCCCATGTGAGTTCAGGAGGTGTGAACAGCAGCACAGGCTGTTCTCTTGCAGGGTGATGTTCAGTTGTAGACTTCCAGAAGGTCAGATGAGAAGCATCATTTGCTCATCTAGTCACAGAAATCACCAGAATTATGCTAGAAGCATCAGTGTGGAGAAAAAATTTAGCATTATAATTGTCTCACTGGGAAAAATAGAGGCTATTTAAGGCTAGAGGGGAGAACAATACAAAACCAACCAACCAACCCCCAAACACTAATATTGTGGGCAACAGCAGAAGTCATGCTGTGCTCTAAATGGACAGGTCCAACATCTCTTTGAGATACAGAAGCTGAAGAGCAAAGAACAAGAAGAGAGTGTTTTGAGTGAAAATCCAAAGCAAAATGCAGAGCTCTGTTTTGGGAAGAAAGCAATAACAAAACCAGAGATCTGTCACAGTAACCACTTCCATTTCCTGAAGTGGCCACTGTCCTGAAACAGGGTATGAATGCACTCACAACAATTCAGGGTTTATAAACTCTGTTATTTAAGACAGGAACACACAGCAGAACAAAGAAATGCCCATCAACAGTCTGTTCCAATGCTTGTAACTACAATCACACTTTTAGGTGAAACTAACACACTCTAAGCTGCCTGTGCACCGTGACGTAACACGTGCGTTAACCCTTACCTCTTATGATTGCTTTGAGATGGGTGGGCTTCAGCTTCTTCGCCTGGACAGCATCCTTGAGTGCAGAACGGTAGTTACCTGTAAACAAAGAATCAGAATGACCAGGTTGGAAAAGACCATTAAGATCTTTAAGTCCAACCATTCCTGTCCTCCCCTAAACCATATCCCTGAGCACCTCATCTCCCTCTCTGTTAAATACAACCAGGGGTGGGGACTCAAACCTGGGCAGCCTGTTCCACACCCCAGCAGCTCTTTGGGGGAAGAATGGAAGACTTTCTTCCTGAAATCTCATCTGAACCTGCCCTGGCACAGCTTGAGGCTATTCCCCTTGTCCTGTCACCTGTCACTTGGCAGAAGAGACCATTACCCACCCTCTCTACAACATCCTTTCAGGTAATTCTGACCAAAACTGCTCAGAAAGTTTTGCACATGTATAGAATCACTTGGGTTGGAAAAGACCTTTATGATCACTGAATCCAACCACAGCCTAACCCTGCCTAGTCCACCTCCAGACCATGTCCTTCAGAACATTATCTCTTCACCTTTCTAATCCCTCCAGGGGTGGTGACTCCACCACTGTCCTGGGCAGCCTGTTCCAACCCCTGACAACCCTCTCAGGACATAAATTCTTCCTGATGACCAACCTCAATCTCTCTCCCCTGGGGCATGTGTAACCACTTCCTCTCATCTTGTCACTTGTTACCAGAGAGAAGAGACCAACCCCACCTCCCTGCAGGGACCTGTAGGGAGCAATAAGGTCTCCTCCCAGTCTCCTTTTCTCCAGACTGAACAGCCCCAGCTCTCTCAGCTGCTCCTCGTAGGACTTGAACTCTAAACCCTTCCCCAGCTGCTCCTCATAGGACTTGTGCTCCAGACCCTTCCCCAGCTCTGTCACCCTTCTCTGGATACACTCCAGCATCTCCACACTCCTCCTGGAGTGAGGGACCCAACCCTGCACCAGCACTGGAGATGCAGCCTCACCAGAGCTGAGCACAAATACGACAATCCCTTCCCCGCTCCTGCTAGTCACACCACCCTGATCCAGGCCACGATGCCACTGGCCACCTTGGCCACCTGGGCACTGTGCTGGCTCATTCAGCCGGCTGTCAGCCAATGCCCCCTGGTCCTTCTACCCCAGCCAGCTCTCCAGCCTCTCTGGTTGGGTATTTCGGACCCGAGCAGATCCTGACACCTGACACGGATCTCTGCCGTGAGTCGGGCAGAGGAAGAAGAACCCACCGATGCCCCAGCCGGGGAGGATGGCACAGTCGTGCTCTTACCCAGGTAGAAGTGGGCAGCCCCCCGGTTGGAGAGCAGCACGACGTTCAGCTCGGTGTCCCCGCACTGCTTCTGCAGCCCCGCGGTGTAGGCAATGACGGCTTTCCCGTAGTCCCTCTCCCTGAAGTACTCGTTCCCTTCGTTTCGGTACATTCTGGCCAGCTCTGCAGGAGGAGGGAGACACGGCTCCTGAGCGGGGGGCACCCCGGGGCGGCCCTCTCCCTAGGCCGGGCCCTTCCCCGCCGCCCACCTTCGGGGCTCTTCTCCTCGTCGAACAGGAGGGACTGCAGGCAGGCAAGCTCGGGCTGCCGCTCCGCGTCGATCTCGGCCGGGCAGCTCTTCATGAACATGGGGATGGCCTCCAGCTCCTGCGGGATGACACACGGCTCGGCACGGCTCCACCCGGCGCCCTGTCCCCGGCGCTCTGTCCCCGGCCCCGGCGCCTCACCTGCTCCCAGGAGTCGGGGTGGAGAGCGCCCCGGTATCGCGGTGTCCCGCCGCCCGCCTCGGCCCCGGGCTCCGCCATGCTGCCGCCACGGCTCGCGTCCGGACCGCCCCACGACTTCCGGCCGGCCATGGCCCCGCCCCCTCCATCCCAAACC
>VXBZ01009080.1:33706-43759 GCA_013399135.1 Heliornis fulica
TGTCCGGCCCCGCCCCTCCATCCCCGCCCCCGTCGCCCCCCGACCGGCTGCCGGTAGAGCAGCAGCTGAGGGGGCACCCCCGGGGGTACGGGGTGGGGGTGACCTCGGGAGCCGGGTTCGAGCGCAAAGGNCGGGGCTTTGCCGGTCCCCAGATTTCCTGTTTCCCAGTTATTGCTACCGCTCCGAGGCCACAGCCCCAGAACCACACTGCCACCTCGGCAGATCCCGGAGTTTCACCAACTTGACTGACCTGCAGGCCTGGGGTGTGGATGCCCGATGCCACTCTTCACTTGGCATTTCTGAGTTGAACAAGGCTCTGGAGTTCCCTGTTTTGCTCTAATAACAACGGCCTCCACCTTCACAGAGCCTGGGCGGCTCCAAAGGAAGATGCAAACCGAGGACAGGCACCTTCCTTTCTCTCCCCTTTAAAATCGCTCATGCTGAGAGCTCAGGACCTGCCAAGGGCAAGGGAAAGCCCTCCCAACCCCCTCCTGCAGCCTCTGCTCACCCAGAACCATTTCTGACAACCTTCTCAAAAAGGCACCAGGCTGTTCAGTTGAAACTTAGTGCAGCAAAGATGAGAAATTCAGGTATAGAGAGTTTACAGGACTTGCACTTTACTCAGCAACTCAATAACACCTTCCTTGGTGAGGAACAAAACCTCACCAGAGTTCTGATCCCAGATCTCGAAGACCGGGGGATCCTCGCAAACCCTCTTCCCAGCTACAACCACGTAGGGGTAACCCAGCTTATTGGCATCCTTCAGCCTTTTGCCAATGGTCAGTTGTGTCCTGTCATCCAGCACCGAGTCACCGCGGAGGTGGGGCAGTGCTTCACTGAGGTCATCATACAACCTCTCCAGCAGCACAGCTCCCTCCTCCTCCTTGCTGCCCTTCTTGGGGGGGATGAAGCAGAGCTGGTAGGGTGCGATGAGGCTTGGCCAACGGATGCTGTCCTCCGTAGAGAGCACCTCGATGGAGGCCGCCAGGATGCGACTGACGCCCAGGCCATAGCAACCCATTTCTGCCAGCTGGAGTTTGTTCTCGGGGGAGTAGAAGACGGCGTTGAAGACGGAGGAGTACTTAGTCCCCAGGTAAAATGTGTGCCCCACTTCGATACCTTTGGTCTGGGTGAGTTTTTCCCCACACGTGGGGCAAGACGTTTGCTCCCCATTTACCATTTCCACATTGGTCGCAAAATGGCCGGCAGGGCATAGCAACAGCCTGTCCTCACCGACATCTGCTGGGAGCTGGAACTCGTGGGACATGGTGCCACCGATGCTGCCCGTGGCTGCCTGCACTTTGACGATGGGAAGGTCCAGGCGGTCGAAGAGTCTGCAGTAGGCATCGCACACCAAGCTGTAGGTCTCCTTGGCCGCCTCTTCGGAGGCATCGAAGCTGTACATGTCCTTCATGTAAAACTCCCGGCCACGCAACAAGCCGAAGCGGGGCTTGGGCTCATCCCGAAACTTCCTGGTTATCTGGTAGAGGAGCAGCGGTAGCTGCCTGTAGGACAGGTTGCCCTGAGCGGCCACCAGCTCCGTGACCACCTCCTCGTGTGTGGGGGCCAGACAATAGTCCTTGCTGTGACGGTCCTCCAGACGGAAGAGTTCTGGCCCCATCCCGTCCCATCGCCCACTGGCCCGCCACAGTTCCGCCGAGCTCAGGCTGGGCATGTTCAGCTTCTGCCCGCCCACGGCCTGCATCTCCTCGTCCATCACCCTGACGAGCTTCTCCATGGCGCGGACGGTGGGTGGCAGGTAGATAAAGCACCCGGGGCTGGAGGGCCGGACGAGCCCCGCCTGCAGCATGAGCCGCTGGCTGCGGCAGGAGGGCTCCGCGGGCCCGCCCTCCCACCGCGCCTCGCCGCTCGGCTCCAGGTTCAGGGGCTGGAAGAGCTGCGACAGCAGCAGCCTCCTCGCCCTGCCCGGGCCGCCGTGTCGGAGCCTGCAGCCGCGCTGCGAGGCGCCGAGCGCCGGGAGCTTCCACCGCCTCAGCAGGGAGGCCATGGCGGGGCTGGCGGGAAGCGGGAAATCCCAAGGGGAGAGGGTGAGGCGGCAACGGGGAAGCGGGACGGGGACCTACGCACACGTACGGAACCTCCGGAGCGACACAGCCAATGGGAGTCACAGCCTGCCGTCACGTGGGGAGAGGCAGACGCGGGGGCTGAGGCGGAGCGGTGTGCGCGGGCGGGCCCCGGGGTCGCCTCTGACGCTGCTCACGGCGACACCGGACGTGGCTCTGGGCCCCTGCGTCCAGTGGGCGGGAGGCGCCGCGCTGTGAGCTCTGGAGTCGCACACGGGGATGGAAAAGATCTTTGAGAGCCTCGAGTTCAAACGTCCTGTCCTAACTCACATCCCCAAGCACCTCATCTGCCCCTCTGTTAAATACACCCAGGGGTGGGGACTCCATTCAGGAGTGCTCGGGCAGTTAGTAGCACAAAGAGAAGAAAAAAATGTTGGAAAACCTTGGTCACTGGAGTTGACATCACGGTTGTGTAAGGAAAGATGCCCTTAATGAGAACAAAGTTAAGAAAACTGTGCTCAGAGCTTGTTTTGAGTCATGTGTCCAGTTCTGGGCTCCCTGGTACAAACCAGACAGGGATCTTCTGGAGGGAGTCCAGCGGAGGCCACAAGGATGATGAAGGGCCTGGAGCATCTCTCCTGTGAGGAAAGGCTGAGTGAGCTGGGACTGTTCAGCCTGGAGAAGACTGAGAGGGGATCTCATCAATGTTTATCAATATCTGAAGTGTGGGAGATAAAGGGAGATGGCCAACCTCTTCTCAGTGGCCTGTGGGGACAGAGCAAGGGGCAATGGCCACCATGAGTTCTACACCGATGTGAGAAAGAACTTCACGGTGAGGGTGACAGAGCACTGGAACAGGCTGCCCAGGGGTGTGGTGGAGTCTCCTTCTCTGGAGATATTCAAGACCCATCTGGACACTGAGCTGTGCGACCACCTCTGGGCAGGGGGGTTGGATTCAATGATCTCTTGAGGTCCCTTCTAACCCCTACAGTTCTGTGTTTATTATTAGCTCAGTGCCATGGTCAGGATATGGCCCCAATGTCCTGTTTGCCAGGCAGCAGCATCACTCCCAGGCCAGCCTTCACTTTGTCAGGTCATTACTTCCTCCCTTCCGATGTGATTCTCGCCACAATTAAACCACCAGCACAAAAGCTGTCTGGGAGAAGCACCGCGCTGTCACGGAGACTGGAGGAATGGGACAGGTCCCTGTGGGAAGGACACCCCATGGGGACCTCCCTGTGCCTGGCTGCCATATGTCTGCCAGCTGAGCTGCAGGTCCCATCAGACATCCAGTGCCATATTGCACATCCCTTTGGCCATGTCCTGGCAGATTTTTGCTGGGTGTTTTGGGGAGGGAGGGTTTTATTTCACCATTTTCAGTGACTTATTGCCTGCTGTGCTGATCAAAGGGATAAAACCATCTTGGATTGATTTGCTGGGGCTAACTGGGAAGGCTTCAGGCTATACAGGAGATGCTGTCTGTGGGGAAAGCTGATATCTCACGTTAAATCAGGAGCCATGACTGAGTGCGGGGCTGAGCACAGGGTTTATGTGCCTGAAAGCAGGTCTGTGCTCCTTATTTTTTCCAGCTGTGCTGGAGGAATCTAATAAAGGTAGTGCTGTCCCTGCAGCCTGTCACTGAACTGCTTGCCTGCTGCTTTGCTGCAGGCTGATTTATGCTCCTGAGGCCAGTGGCTGAGGAGAAGTGTGCTCAGGACATGGCAAGACTGAGGGTCCCAGCTCCTGTCTGGGACCCCCTCTCTTCTCCCTGTGGGATTTCCAGGAGAGAAGGTGAACGAAGGACCTGAATTAGTCCCTGGTGCAGCAGTGCTGGGTGTAGCACTTTTCCAGGTGATCGAAGGGGTCAGTTTTGGAGAATCAGGCCAGGATATTCAGTGGCTGGGCAGCATGGCCGAGACTGGTCAGAAAACCCCGCTTCCCATGCGGGGTGTCTGGCACCAGGGAACTGGCTTCCCCAGGCCTGGCTTGCTCTTGTCCAAAACACCATGGGCTGGTGAAAGCCTCTCTGTGGATGCAGACCACCTCACCCAGGCCTGCCAGTGCTCACAGATGCAGCAGGTACATCATTCTGTTGCCCCAAGTGGGACTGGCAAGTTGGGTTTTGCTGTAAGAATTTTTTTTAGCAGCTTAGAGGTAATTTGTCCTTTTGAAAGGCTGGTAAATGGCTGGATCAAGTGCTGAATATGTCACTGTAGCCAGGATGGGGTCCTCCAATATACCCAGGATCCCTGTCTCCACCCAACTGTGTGCCAGTGTGGGCTGCTCCAGCGGGGTGACCCAGGTGCCACGGTGACACCTGCCATAGCAAAGGCTGACACCATCCCCACTATCCTCAATACCACAACTACCACAAATCCCCATGGCCATGGGCAGCCAGGTAAGGCCAGGGGCTGGGCTCCCCTGGATGAGTGGGGTGAGCCCAGCTGGCTGCTGTAGCAATCCTCACCTCCCAGACTGCCGGCTGGGAAGCAGCTCCTTGCACAGGGACCTTTAAACATGGCAGTCTGGGACACCTGGCTCAGGCTGGGAGCACCCCAAGGTGGGAGTGTGGGACATGGGCTGGTCACATTGGACAAGTTGCTAAAGAATAAACAGTGACTGAAGACCCCCTGCTCATCATGCCACCAGGTCAAGTGGAAGGTGCCCCCGGATATGGCCACATGCTGAGTCACCCCCGCTCAGCCCCTGGGCAGGTGAGCTTGGCCGGTGCTGGGCAGAAGGGCAGTGACCATGTTATCTCCACCTGCATCCTCAGGCCTTTGCCCTTTCCAGGAGATGCTCAGACAGCCCTTCCCATCAGTTTTGCTCTGCGTCAGCTCCAAGCAAGCGGATGCACTTCATGGATGAAGGCAGATGGGTTTGAGTTCTTTCAGGTGCTGGGGGCTCCTTGTATCCTCCCAGCAAGTCGTAGTCTGCTGCTTGGAAGCCAGTTTTTCTTCTAGCAGCAGCAGCAGCACATTGCAGAGCCAAGGCAGGCAGGAACCCTTCTCTTAGTAACCATTCCTGGAGCTGTATTCATCTCAGCAGCTTCCCCATGGAGAACCAGAACAAAGCCCAGAGGGCTCAGACAGCCAGGGTTAGCTTTGAGCTGCAATAGTCCACCTTGGCTGAAGATGAGGAGCTGGCTTCCACGTGGCTGCTCTCCTTTATCCAGTTGCATGGGGCAACTTGAAAGGGGTTGGGGGTGAAGGTGGAGGCAGTGTAATTGCTGGGGAACCTGACATATGACATGTCAGTGGGGAGGTTGTGACACCACAGCCCTTCACTACAGATAGCACACTGGTGAGCCTGCTCGAGTCTGTGGAGCTAATCAACCTCCTTACACGCTGCTGTGACACAAAGAACTGCTTGTGAAGGGGACTGGCCAGGCTGACACTGATTACACAGAATCACAGACTGGTCTGGGTTGGAAGGGACCCTGAAGATCATCAAGTTCCAACCCCCCTGCCACAGGCAGGGACACCAACCTCCAGCCCCTGGAGCTAGACAAGGTTGCCCAGGGCCCCATCCAACCTGGCCTTGAACACCACCAGGGTTGGTGTTCACTGCCCCACCTCTCTGGGCAGCCCCTTCCAGCCCCTCACCACTCCCTCCATGAAGAACTTCCCCCTGATATCTGACCTAACCCTTCCCTCCTCCAGCTTCAATCCATCCCCCTTGTACTACCAGTCTCTACCCTTGTGAAAATCCAATTCCCCTCCTGTCCATACACTCCCTTTAAGTTCTGGAAGGCTGCAGTGAGGTCCCCCCGCAGCCTTCTCTTCTCCAGGCTCCCTCAGCCTGTCCTCATAGGTTACTGTGTCTTCTCCTCCCTCCCCCGTGATACAGGTTCAGTTTGGTTCAGGTATAACAAATTCCTGTAATTTTTGTGACTGTAGAGGTCTCTCACCTTCACTCCCAGCCACATGAAGGTGCTGCCAGGTTTTTCCTTGCTTGCACCCCCCATCCTGCCTCTATGTGGGAAAGCCATAAGACCTTCTTCTTCCAGAACCTGTAGTTGTTGGTTGCTAAGACATCATCAAGCATGAAAAGTCTCCTCAGAAGAATCCCAGACCCTGTACCGGTGTGATGTGCAGCGGTACCTGAGCAACTTGAAGTGAGATGCCTGCCTGCTGTAAGTCTGACAGATAAGGGGCCTGCACATGGTTTCATGCTGGCTTACAGGAAAGTCATCTCGAGCAGCTCTGGGGAGTCCAAGTGCACTTGGTTACTGACACTACCAGTGATGTGATATGGGATGATCACGTAGTTAAAGCACCGGTCCAGGGCTGAGAAACGTTAAGCAGCCCCATAGCAGGATCCTCCACCGCAGAGGGGTCGGTACTCCTGGAGCTCTCCTCTCCCAGGAAGTGAGGAGACCTTTGTGCTTCTCCACTGTATAGGGTTAAGGAACTGCTGGCTCTCAAAGCACCTCTCAGATGCCAAGGTGGTGGTTGTGACTTGTGAAACGCAGTTTGCCTGCAGCAGAGGTGTAAGCAAGTAATTTCCATCAAGTTAGAGGCGGCAGCCTGGGAAGAAACCAGGAGGTGGGTGGATAATCGGGCTATCTGGACCCGTGCCCAGCACTGGCACCGGACTGCTCAACATCCCCAAACGAAAAATCCCCTTCTTGGGCTGTGCCTTGGTTGACCCACCTGAGGACAGAAGGTAACAAGGCTCTCTTTCACCTCGAGGGGCTTTGAAAGCGCTGGCGTGAAAGCCCCGTGAGGGGGTCAGGAGTGGTATGAAGGACTGGCCGCAGGACAGCCCTCGCGCTCACCTTCGCTCCCGGCCAAGCTTAGCGAACCGCTGCGGTGGCACCAGGGGCTGAGCAATGCTGAGGGTTGTCTCCATCTCTGGAGATCTCCAGATCTTGGGTTATCATGGCTCTTCCAGTGGGGCCAGCACAAAGGAGCTGTCCTGTGATGGAGAAGGCACAAGGAAGCGTAGCTTCCAGTACTGCCCAGCTTTGTCCATTCTGCACTTCCATGGGGAAGAGTAGAGAAATGGGAGCAGTGAGCAGGGCTTGGAATTCAAACACATCCCTCTGACCAGATAGCGCTGGCTCCAGAAATCATTTCTGAAGCCACAGTTGTGCTTCCTAGGGAATAGCTGGGCTTTTAAGGGCTCTGGTCACGTTCATGCTGATTGAGACTAATAAGATTAATCCAGGCAATAATTTGAGCCCACCGAATCGCGTCCTCTTTCCACAGCAAGTGGCTCAAGCCTGCTCCTACAAAAACCTGGAGCGATTTGCTTTCTGCTCCATGCTGTCCAGACCCCTCTGAAGTCCCTGAGGTTTTCCAAATGTAAGATGGTGCTGGGAAGCCCCAATTGGTCAGTAAATGGCTGCACATGGGATGGGGTGGGTGAAAATACAGCATGCTGGCACACAAGTCCAATGGGAAACAACCCGAGTTTTGTTCTTTGGTAATACAACTCCTGAGACAACCAGTAGTCCAACAATTCTCTGAGTAATCCATTATTTCCACCTTGGATTTATGAAAAGCCCAAATACTCTCAAAATACTGGAGGGAATTAGGGGAATTTAAGCATCATTGTTCCAGGTTCTGTAGGATACCAAAGCCTAGAGGCGATGGGGAAAGCAAAGCGAGCAGAGCTGTGGTAACAACAGCCTTAAAAACGCTGGCTCACCCCTGCTGAAGGGTTAACTTCATCAAGGCTTGCACTGGTGTTTAGACCAGACTGGAATAATTAAATCTAGGTGTAATTACATGTTAGTTGTGGCTGATTAAGTATGCTAATTAATCTGCAATTATCCTTTGGTAGAGGGAGATGATTGAACATAGGTAAAACTGCAGCGGTTTAAGGAAATGATGATGGTTGTTCTAGAGGCGAGCAAAGGTTTCCAAGGGAAATGCCTGAGCGTCAGTGGGCAAGCTCAGGAATGCAGAATTCCACCAGGAATGCTGCAGGGATAAAATGACAGGATCATGAAATGCAGCCTGAGTCCAGGCTGAGGCACAGCACGATGAAAGGAACATAGTGGATAACGCGGCTTCTGTGGGGCTGAGGCATTTGGCAGCCTGGATTTCAGGAGAAAGCCCAGGTGCTTCTCCCTGGAAAGACAGGGTGGGAGAGGATGCCCCAGCTCTGATCCGGGGGGGGCAGGAATTCCCCCCACTAAGCCCACAGAGCTGCTGTGAGGGCACTTCCCAAGGAAACAGAAGATGTAGATCATAGAATCATAGAATTTTTAAGGCTGGAAATGACCCCTAAGATCATCCAGTCCAACCATTAACCTACCGCCACCAAGTCTACCCTTAGACCATGTCCTCAAGCACTGCATCTACCCATCTGTTAAACACCTCAAGAGATGGGGACTCAACCACCAACCTGGGTAGACTGTTTCAGTGCTTGAGGACTCTCTCAGTAAAGAAGTTCTTCCTAATATCCAACCTAAATTTTCCCTGGAGCAACTTGAGGCCATTACCTCGAGTTCTGTCGCCAAATGGGGACAGTTGCCACCATGCAGCTATGTAGAGCTCGTGGGGGGTATGGGAGGGTTAAGGCTCAACAGGGGGGTGTGTTTTGTGCAGATGTGCCTTGGGGCAGAGGCAGCCATAGGCTGTTCCTTCACAGCTGGTTGCAGCACTAGGCTCTCCTCTCCTTGCAACCACCTCAATGGGCTCATTCCCAGGAATACAACGAGCAGGAGACACCATAAACACAGCCAGTGAGAGTGAGGCCATCGCTACCAGACGCCACTTGGAACAGTACGCTGGCGAGATCTTTATTTTAAACAGCCCGTACAACCAAAAATTAACAGCAATTACGCGTGTGCATGTGTGTGACTGATACAATTACAGTACCCAATCACGGCAGACGTTTGCCAATAAATTAAGGAGTGAAAAAGCAAACACAGTGCATACTTAAAGATCATCGGTATGGAAGTGAAACATAGCCTAAGTAAAAGTATTTGCATATCCTCTCGCTGTTTTAGCATTGCCCGTTAAAAGCTAACCAGACCCACTCCTGCTCTGTGCAGATCATCCTACAAGTACTGGGTGACATCGTAGCTTTGCCCCAGGGATGAGGAAACAGCTCTGGTGCCGCTCCCCATGCAGGCCAGGAAGGCGGGTTACACCCTGAGAATCAGCACTTGCCTTCCTGTGTACCCCAAAGCCTGGAAGGGCACAGCAGACACTCCTGGATCACTGACACAGCCCCATCTTCCACCCGGCTCCGTGGCTGGGGCAGCTCTGCAGGCACGCTGCAGCGGCTGTGTCTCCCCTCCCTGCTCCTCAACCAGACCCCTGCGTGGGATTTTCAAGGGTACCTTGTTTGCACACACTTTACCAGCATGCATCACTGAGTAACAGACCGAGTTTATCCTTGTTACTGCTTTATCATTGGTTTCATCTGGACCATAAACATCCATCTATCAATAAATAAAATCATTGGTTTAGCACTCATATAAAAATTCCATCGCCTCCCACTGGTAACTGTTCACCAAGTTCTTTGTGTTACCCCTGATGCAAGGCTCAAGAAAAGGACTTTTCCCTCGAGCTCCAGAAGGTTTCAGGTAACGATTCTAAGCACCGCTTGGACAAGACATGGACTTGGTTCAGAACCATGTTTCTGGCTACAGGGTCAAACAGTTCTACTCCTGACTGTGTGAAGTGTATGACTGTGCTTCTTTCACCAGCCAGCAGCGGAGGGGAACTGCACAGTGCTTGCTGTTCATTTCCTCTCCAGGTGACCCAACCAGACCTTTTACAAAGCCTATCAGTCTAATCCAGCTAAAACGAAAAGTAAAAGTGTCACTCGTGTCAAAACCAAAGCCTGTGTGTATTGAGATTCACAAGAGTTCTTATCCACAGCCACCTGCTCTAGCAAGCCAGGTATGAACAAAGCCTCAACTTCCTTCTCCTACTAGCCAGGACAGAACGGTCTGCAATAACTCTTCCTCCAACCGAGGATTTATAAGGCACTAAAATTAAGCAACAACCAAACCCCTTTCCCCTCCCCACAAAAAAAAAATCAAAACCAACCCAGAACAGGCAAA